>OX376372.1:134089263-134117798 GCA_947369275.1 Nemotelus nigrinus
GTTTAATAAAAGAAAAATAGATATAAGCAGAAAAGTATCTGTTCATGGCCACCTCGTTCCGAAGCTGCATGGGCTGCTCGCCGCCTTGGTTGTATCCTCCTGGACCTACACCGCCATCGGCCGCAGGCATTTATCCACTACTTTCGTCTTTATACTGATTATATCATCCATATGCCGGCGCCACCGCTAAATCCACCGCCGCCGCTATAGGGTCCACATTGATCACCCCTATCAACCCAGCAAATTCGATAAACAAACTGCAATCTCAAGCAAATTCGATAAACAAACTGCAATCTCAAGCAAATTCAGTGATCAATCTGCAATGGGAATGGTCGTCGTGACAGTTGTCATGTCAACACGACAACTGAGGGAGCGATTAACATGGGGCGACAGCGCCGCCAAGCGGTCAGGAAATCGCAAGATTCGTTCCGAATCGGCAGAACTATGGCGAAGTGACGGGCGAGCGAAAGGTGAACGCGTCAAAGATGGGGGGCAATGCCCCAGCGTACTGGGCCAAAGACTCAAGCAGCAACGGGTCTGCTCGGTGCAATTCAAATTCTAACCTACGGAAGACCTGTTAACTCTATTAATCCTCCGTCTACCAGGGATACTGTTCGTGGTATCCCCCAACTGGAAATTATTGTACCACCACTTAAAATTTTCATTTCTCGGTTCGCTTATTGAACCACAGCCGAACAAGTTGCTGAGTATGTACGATCTAAACTCGGTTATAATCCTCGTTTGTTGCTGTGTCGAAAGCTTACACGGGACAACCTAGATGATCAGCAAATATCTTCCCTTTGCATCACTATCACTCCTGGCGTTACCGATCTTCTAAAGAAGAACTTCTGGCCAACTGGAGTATTTGTTAAGGAATTCGTCAGGACTCCCGACAGAAATTTTCGTTCCAGACCGTCGAACAAAAACAGAATATGAACCGTCCTCTAAAAATATATTATCAGAAGGTTCGTGGTCTGAGGACCAAGGTTAATTATATTAATATTTCTTCTGTAATTGCGTCTGATGATATTGTCTGCCTAACTGAAATCTGGTTGTCTGGGGATATATTTAACAATGAAATTTTGCCTCTTCACACTGTTTTTCGCTGGGACCGTGATCACTCTGTGAGTAATCTTTCATTAGGAGGTGGTGTTTTAATTGGTTTACTTAAAACTTTGAACGGTACGCTCTGCAGTGATTTCATCCCTTCCGCCCCGGTTGAATGTGTGATTGTTCGTATTTCTCCTTCACCAGCCTCAGTGTTGCTCGTTTCCTCAATCTACATCCCTTATAGTAGCCCTGTCCTGGTATATGAACGTTTCTTTGCGGAACTCTCGTCCTACCTTAATCGCCGCTTCCCTTCTGCTTTCTTACTGTTATTAGGTGATTTTAATATGCCTTCGCTTGAATGGGATAATACTTTTTCTTATATTTTGTCTTCAAACAATATTTCTATCGCTACTTCTTCCTTCTTGTCCCTTTCTTCACTTTCACAATTCAACAACTTACCCAATACTAACAACAGGATTCTTGATCTTGTTCTGACTAACCTTCACCCTTCTTCACTCTGCCTGAGTCCTTCTCTGTCTCCGTATGTGCGCCCTGATCCTCATCACCCTCCTCTTTGTATAGAATTAACTATAAACCGTTCGTCTAAAGACAAGCATGCCTCTAGACTTCGTTTCAATTTTAAAAAAGCTAACTATTCTGCTTTGTCAAATGAAATAAATTGTACTAACTGGTATAATTTTTTCAGAGGGCTAAGTGTGGATGATGCTATCTCCAAATTTTATTCCTTCATGTCCAACTTAATTTCCTGTTACACTCCTTCCTTTCGCTGTAAAAGAAGTTCCGACCCTCTGTGGTTCACCGTTGATGTCGCGATTGCTCTTAGAGCCAAAGATGCAGCGCGTAGTAAATACAAAAGGTCTGGCTCACTTGATGACCCTTTGAATTTTAAAAGATTACGGGCTGCTGCTAAAAGGGCAGCCAACGATGCTATGCATGCTTATTTAGAGCATGTCAAAACTTCTATTACTTCTGACAATCCTAAACCTTTTTGGTCCTATATTAAATCCCTTAAAACTTCCTCTGGCATTCCTTCTGCTTTGTATCTTCATGATAAGTCTGCGTCCTCACCTCAAGATTCTTGTGAGCTTTTTGCTCAATTTTTCTTTTCCTTCACCTCCCGTCATAGTAGCTCTTCGCCTTCAACCTTTTTTCCAGTTCCTGATTGTACCCTTTCTGCTTTTCTTACTAATCCATTAGAAGTAGAATTGTTAATGTTATCTCTTTATGCAAGCACTAGCTTCGGTGCTGACGGCATTCCAAATTTCTTCACCAAATCCCTTTCATCTTCCTTGTGTGTTCCTCCGTCAATAATTTTTAACCTCAGCATTTCAACCGGAACCTTCCCTTCCCTTTGGAAATCCACCAACATATTTCCCATCCTTAAAGCTGGTGATATTTCTTCCATCTCTAATTACCGTCCCATATCCCTTTTACCTTGTTTTAGTAAGCTTCTCGAAAGAGTCGTTTACAATAGAGTGTACCCTTTCGTCCAGCCCTTGCTGGCCAGGGAACAGCATGGATTCATCAAAGGTAAGTCAACGGTTACAAACTTATTAACTTTGTCAAACACCGTTGCTTCCGCAATCGACCAGCAAAAGCAGGTAGATGTCATCTATACCGACTTTGCCAAGGCCTTCGATTCGGTGAACCATGCTGTTCTTCTATCAAAGCTAGCTGGGTTTGGTATCTCTGGTGCCCTTTTTTGTTGGTTCTCTTCCTATGTTTGAGATCGCTCTTGTGTCGTTACTGTTAACTCTTGTTCTTCTACACCTTTTTTTCCTACCTCAGGAGTTCCGCAAGGATCCATTCTTGGCCCTTTATTGTTCCTTTTGTTTATTAATGACCTTCCTTCCCTCTTTAATTCACCCTGCCTTTTGTACGCTGATGATCTTAAAATTTTCAGAGTGATAGAATCCGCTAGTGACTGTGCCATATTGCAGTGCGATTTGGATACTTTGGCTAACTGGTGCGCTGCTAATTCCCTCACTTTGAATGTTGCGAAGTGTCATCAAATGTCTTTCACCCACAAAATATCTCCTTTGCTCTTCTCCTATTGTGTCCTTGCTCTCCTCTCAATGCTGTTTCTAATATCAAAGACCTTGGCGTGATTTTTGACTCCAAATTAAAGTTCGACTTGCATATTCTTCACGTCACTGCCAAGGTTTCTCATTTTTCCGGCTTCATCATCAGATCCTCTAAACGTTTTGTTAATATTTCCACTTCTCTTTATCTGTTTTTTTCCTTTGTCCGTAGTGTTCTTGAATCCTGTTGCCAAATTTGGTGTCCACATTATAGATACTTGATCGATGCGGTTGAATCCGTGCAACGCCGATTCACCCGCTCGTTGTTCTATAAGTACAGTATTCCATATTGTGATTACAGTGTGCGCCTCTCCATCCTTCAAATTCCTTCCCTTGAGTCACGCAGAGTGTTCCTCGACGAGTGCCTCCTTTTTAAACTTTTTAAAGGCAGTATATTGGTTGACCCCAGCATTCAACTTTCAGTTAGGGAACGGGGCCATAGGCGCGCCGTAGGGGGGGCCAGGGGGGGCCGGGACCCCCCCAGACCCTAGGTTGGCCCCTCCCAGAAAAATAAATATTTCCAACAGCAGACACTTAAGTTTGCACCACTTAGCTTTTTGTGGTTACAGCAAGAGCTGTGTAGTGCAGCAGTGTAAGCATATACCAACTTACACTACTTATAACATAGAGACTGTGTTACTTGCGGTATTAATTACGATGTTATGGGACTTATTTCGAGAAATGGACGGCAATATTTAATTTCGACAAGTTAAACGTTAAGAAAAAGACGAAAAACACCTCGCCAATCATTCTTTTTTTGTTCAGATTATCTGTTCATTCCTACTAGGCAATATACAGGTATTTAGGTAAGATCACTTTTATAAACTAGCGTTTTATGCAATTATGTTTTTTCACATAGCATAGTCAAAGTATTAAAATGGTAGGCGATAAGATAATTAACGTAGAATACAATTTTCGAAGTCATTTGGAGAATAAAAATGGCATCCCTGCCACTTTTATGCTATCTGTGACCTATTTGGTTTACACTCAGGTTAAATGTGAGTGAATTTTATTATAATTTGATAACTGCATCGGAAGTTAAAAGGCATAGCACTTCAATTTCACCGAACGTTTTTTCATAGTGACACAGCAACCAAATGGTTCTTATCATATTCATTAAACTTTTGTCAGACCTATATCTACTCAAGACCACTATATCCTATGAATTTTAGCTGGTCGCTAGATACCATAAACGCAAGTTCCAAGTGCTAAAAATATAATTCGGTGCATTTTTGTGCGATTGAGAATTTTACAAGTTTAGATTTGACTGTATAAATATAGTATCAAATTCATCAATCATTTGCATTTTATTCTAACAGCCGCATAGGCGCGCCGTAGGGGGGGCCAGGGGGGCCGGGACCCCCCCAGACCCTAGGTTGGCCCCCCCCCCCAGGAAAATACATATTTCTAACAATAAATACTTAAGTTTTCGCCTCTTTGGTTTTTGTTGTTACTGCAAGAGCTTTTTAGTGCAGTAGTGTAAGCCTATACCAAAGCAAGCACACTACTTATAACATAGAGACTAATTAATTAATATTAATTACGATGCTATGGGACTTATCTCAAGAAATGACGGCAATATTTAATTTCGACAAGTTATACGTCAAGAAAAAGACGAAAAGCGCCTCGCCAATTATCCTTTCCTTTTTTAACTTTTGTAAACTGGCGTTTTATGCAATTATGTTTTTCATAAAACATAATCTGAGTTTTAAAATGGTAGGCATTAAGATAATTAACGTAGAATACAATTTTCGAAGTCTTTTGAGAGTAAAAATGGCATCTCTGCCACTTTTATGCTATCTATTCAAAACAATGTTGGTTATTACGAGCAATTTTCGCTGCGATTACTCTTTCTTGATGGGATCATATACAATTAGCACATTCATACCTAATATTAAGCAAAACAAACACAGTCTCATTCCATATTTGAGAGCATTTTTCTTTAACTTTTGCGTATGATAAAGTGGCTTGAGTAAAAAAGTCCATACTGAATAGCTCGGAAAGTTCAATATTGCTGCTGACACCACCACCAACATTTTGACATCACCACAACAAAGACTATACCGATTTTGCATCCCGTTAAAATAACTTACAATATAACTTTTGATTCATTGAAAGCATTGGAAGTTATACGAAAAAAGGGTGTTTAGAGTTACTCTCCGCGAATATGTTAAATTTTTTGAAATTGAAATATTTTCGGCTTATTTTCATTACGAAATCAATATTATTTGAAAATTTAATAGTACCGATTTCCAGGACAGAAATGTTGATGCTGGCATCGCGGATCCAACATTATAACCAAAACTCTGACCTACTTGGTTTACACTCACGTTAAATGTGTGTGAATTTGATTATAATTTGATAACTGCATCGGAAGGTAAAAGGCATAGCACTTCAATTTCATCGAGCGTTTTTTCATGGTGACACGACCGCCACATGGTTTCTCTCATTTTCATTAAACTTTTGTTAGACCTTTATTTACTCAAGATATATATCCAGTGATATTTTATCCGATCGCGAGATAAAAATATAAATAATTTGGTGAAGGGCTACGATTTTTTGCTTTTGGGAATTTTAGAAGTTTAGATTTGACTGTATAAATATAGTATCAAATACATCAATCATTTGCATTTTATTCTAAATACCGATAAAAATACCAGAGAGTCAATGTTTTGCAAGATTTGAGTTTACGTACTTATGGTAGCTACAAAGTTGCTCAGACATTTCAAAACGACAGAAACTTATTTATTATACCCATTGATGCGTCTTGTAAATTTCGTGATGATCTGATGACTCGGTGTGAGGTTATCACAATGCGAAATTTTCCGCCAAAAATACACCAAAGTTTCAGCTCGACCAAACTTCGCGATCCGGATAAATTATCCGGATAGTAAAATTCATGCACATATTGCATACAATAATAAAAACTCTACAATAATAAAACTTTAAAAGTGCTTGGAAGACAGTAAGTGATATGGTGCTTGAACAGTCTTGGAATATTGTCAAGATGAATCGAAATTATTTGGAAAAGGTTATCGACCCTACCACGTGCCTCAGTCGCCAAGGACTTGCTTTCAGAAGACATGATGAAAGTGGTCTCAGTGATAACTGTGAATTTTTTTTGGAATTTTGTGAATTATTCGCGAAGCATTATTTAACTTTTGAAAAACATTTTAAAATCGAGGTTGCGAACTACTGTATTGGCAAAACACAAAATGAATTAATAAAAACAATTGCTGAAATCGTTCGAGAGGAGATGACATTATGGCAGACGAAGCAAGGGTCCACAAAAAAGAACAACTCTCCGTGGTTGTCAGATTTGCTAGACATTTCAGGAGCTAGAAATGCCTCGTATTTAGCCGATATAATTTTGAGCCTGTTAGACAGCTACGGACTTAGCTAATTGCCTGTTGTTGGACAGTCTTATGATAGTGCTAGTGTCATGTTAGGACAAAAAGGTGGTTTACAAACCTAAATTAAGATAAAATACCCTGCAGCCACATTTGTACACTGTCAAGCTCATAAAATTATCCTTGTTGTGATGGACACATTTTTCACAATCGAAACGTGTATATCCTTCTTCAATGCCATCGAATCCCTTTACCTACACTTTTCGAAGCCATCACAACACGAATTGTTGAAGCAGCTTGAAGAGGCAGTTGGTCTAAACACAAGGCGTGGAATGAGAAGTTTAAGTTCGACTCGTTAGTCAATGAGATTTCACAATTGCAAATATGTGATTGATAGCTATGGGACTATGAAAGAGGCTTTAGAAAAAGAAATGAATGAGGGATAATACAACGACTCAGTTTATTCATTGGGGATCTTTCATTCAATCAGTAATCTTAAATTTGTAGTAAATCTTTTCATCTTTCACTATGTTCTTTTTATAACGAACATGTTAAGCACATATTTCCAAACTAAAAATGCAACTCTTGGGGATGGGATAAATCTTATGAATGGAACAGTTAAAACACTACTAAGTGAGCGAGAAGACTTGTATGGAGTTTGGGAAAAAATAAATCATTCGCAGAAAAGAACTGTCTGGATCTCACATTTACCAGAGGATCGCGAAAACGGAAAACAGCAAAAAGCACTAGTTTCAAAGGTTTTGATGTTTCATCTAGCCTCGGACACGCAGTTAGGGCTACAAAGATATTTCTGCAAACCAAATAGCTCGTAAAGAGTAAGTTACAGCACTTTTCATCTTCATCTAGGTAACAAATGTTTAAAGCAAGAGATCAATTTCTTCCTTCTAAGCTTAATATATTGCAATTTCTTCAAAGGTATTTTGAAACTTAGCTATCCTCTTCTTCAAGTATAAGTTGAAATATATTTAGCTTCTAAACGAAAAAATATTCTTAAATTTTTAATTATTGCCATTCTATTCCCGTATAATTCATACAAGCTTTTTTTCTTAGCGCTCATTGATAATTCATGTGCTGTTCATACCTACCATTTACATTAAATGCATGTGTTAGTAGCTCATACGTATTCACAGACAAAAAGTTTATTTGATAATGCATTATGCATTAGCAATTAACAAAGAATAAATCAACAAATAAATACATAATGTATTAGTAAATTATATAAATTGTATGAGCAGTACGTGTACAATCAAAAACAAAATCATCGCATGTCTTGAACCTTTCAGTCCCTGGCCCCTGCCAGATTTTCGGCCACGGCCCGCCTATGAACGGGGCCGTCTTAATAGAACATTATTTGCCTTTAATGTTGCATTTGCCCGGACCGACACCTATTTCTTTTCCCCCCTCTTGCGTTTGCCTCGTCAACACAATATCCTTAACCTTGGTCCTCTGCCACAAACGCTATCTGTGTTTAAAAATAATTTAAAAAATAACGTTATCTCTTATATTCGTAATATGTCCTAATTCTACTCATTTTGTTTGTTTCTTTTCCGATCGATTTGCTTTTTATTCTTTTTTGTATTATAACTTCATTCTGAATTTATTAATTTTCTTGGTTTCATGATATTTTCATATTAATTTTCTTGGTTTTCATATTATTGTCTTTTTCTTACATATTTTATATACTTGTATCTATTTTTATTTTTTCTTCTTGTCTAATCAATAATTGGATTTGTTCTGTGGACATAGACAATAAATAAATAAATATATAAATAAACACCATTCTATCAGCAACAGTTGTGCTTGACACCGGTGACGACAGTAGCTGAACTGGTGAAGATGGGTCGCACTGTGTATGCGATGAGGGTGTTAGTGGCAGCATTTGTGCCACCCACGACGCGATGCAGACGCTGCCTGGAGCCGGATTTGGCGTATATAGAGGCAGAAAGGGTAGAGCAAGTGGCGGCGATGGCGGACCAGGGCAGAGTAAAATGCTGGAATTGTAGGCGAGACGGGCATTTATCGAGGGAGTGTGCCGAGCCGCGGCGGTGTTTCGGGTGCAGTCGTCAAGGGGTTGTGCGAGCCACCTGCCCCGTATGCCGAGCGAGGGCAAGCGAACAGGGGCCGCGAGCACGCTCAGATGCACCGGCGGCGGAAAACGACCGACGTGCTCGCTAGGCGGTCGAGCGAGCACTTTGAAAAGGCCGCAACGGAGGGTACCCTCTCCGACCGTCGATTACGCACTCGCGCAGTGCGGCCAGGATAATCGGCCGCATCTACAGGTGAGGGCGATGGGCATAGCGATGGAGGGCCTGCTGGACTCGGGGGCAAGTTGGACGATTTTAGAAGAGAAGGGATGGGTTCGACTAAGAAGAAGAGGTGCAACCCTGACCCAAAACGAGATCGAAGAAGTGAGGCTGGCTAACGGAGAAATGTGTCCTGTATCAGGAACGGTGAGGGTGATGTTTGAATTAAATGATCGAGGTCATAAATAAGTTGTGCTGGTGATCCCGTCGGTTCCATAAGAATTAATATTGGGTATAGATTTCTGGAAGTGTTTTGGAGTGGTCCTTGACATGAAGGGGCAACAGTGGACCTCGGTTGCTACGGTGGAAACAACGGACGGAAAAATACTGCGGAGTCTGTCCAATTTATCGGTTAGCGAGGCCAAGATATTGTCAGAGCTGCTAGAGGAACAGTTCGCGCCGATGGGAGAGGGGCTGGGCTACGCAAAATCGGTGACCCATGTTATCAAAACTAACTCTCCTCCGATTAAGCAGAGGTACTACCCGGTTTCGCCGGCTGTACAGAAACAAATAAACATCGAATTGGATGAAATTATAGAATCTGGAGTGGTAGAACCATCGGCAAGCGCTTGGTCATCCCCAATATTGTTGGTTCGAAAAAAAGACGGATCCTATCGGTTTTGTGTTGATTTCAGGAAACTGAATGCGGTGTCTGACAAGGATGCGTATCCGTTGCCGTATATGTCATCAACCCTTGATAAGCTGCGGAATGCAAAGTACCTGTCAACGCTGGACGTAAAGTCGGCGTATTGGCAGGTACCAATGGTGAAGGAATCCCAGAAATATACAGCTTTTACCGTGCCTGGGAGGGGGTTATTTCATTTCCGGAGGATGCCTTTTGGTCTCCATAACTCTGGAGCCACCTAGCAAAAGCTTATCGATACCGTCTTGGGTCCCACACTCGAGCCTTTCGTATTTACTTATCTTGACGATGTTATTATAGTGACCGAAAAGTTCGAACACCATGTGGAAGTGTTACGAGAGGTTTTTGTACCATTGAGGGAGGAAGGGCTAAAAGTATCCAAAGAGAAGTGTCAGTTCTGCAGGGCGCAGCTAAAGTACTAAGGATATCTGGTGGATGAAGAAGGCCTACATGTAGATCCTGAAAAAGTGCAGGCTGTCAAGGATTTTCCTCGACCAAAGTCGGTCAAACAAGTCGGGCAACTATTGGGAATGGTATCCTGGTATCGTCGATTCATATCGGGTCACGCGACGATGGTGGCACCTCTTAGTGATCTGCTAAAGAAGGGATTGAAGTTTTCGTGGTCAGATGATTGTGAACGGGCATTTGAGGCCTGCAAACGGGGACTTACGTCGGCCCCAGTATTAGCGTGTCCCAACTTCAACTTACCTTTCAAGGTACAAACGGACGCATCCATCGTAGGGATAGGAGCTGTCTTGAGCCAGGCACACCCAACCGGTGAAAAGGTGGTTTGCTACCTTAGCCGCGCACTCTCGAAGTTGGAAAGGAAGTACTCGGCTACGGAAAAAGAGTGTTTGGGTGTGTTATGGGCGATAGAAAAACTCCGCCCGTACATTGAGGGCACACGCTTCGTTGTGATCACTGACCATCATTCTCTTGTATGGCTCAACAAATTAAAGGATCCAACCGGCAGATTGGCAAGATGGGCCGTCCGCCTTCAACAATTTTATTTTGAAGTGATCCACCGGAAGGGGAAGGAGCACGTTGTACCCGATGCACTGTCTCGAGCGATTGCCGAGGTGGGCAACATAGCAATACCCTCTGCATCAGATCGATGGTTTGAGAAGATGGTGGATAACGTGCGGGACGATTCTCATAGATTTGGAAATTGGAGGGTGACGGAGAATCCGCTGTGGAAGCAGGTCCCAGCGCGCAAGGGTAATGGCGAAAACAGCCTTGTCTGGAAAAGGGTGATCCCGAAGGCAGAAAGAAGCAGAATACTGAACCGACACCACGACGATCCGAAGGCTGGTCACATGGGTGTTACGCAAACGTGGTCGCGTGTTGCCCAAAATTATTATTGGCTCCGAATGAGAAGTGACATACAGGCGTATGTACGGCAATGTAAGGTGTGTCAAGCCTGTAAGGTGGAGAGGAAATCACCAGTTGGTCTGATGGCTAGTAGGGCCGGCGAAGCCAAGATACCCTGGGAAATGGTCAGCATGGATCTAGTAGGACCATTGCCTAGATCGACGATGGGGTATGTCTACATCTTGACGATCGTTGACTACGTCACGAAATACTCTATAATATTGCCATTACGGACAGCAACAGCATCAAGTGTTTTCCGACTGTTGGAGGAAAATATGTTCTTGGTGTACGGAGTACCCAGAATTTTGATCTGCGACAACCGGGTACAATTTAGAGGTAAACAGTTTAAGTTGGCGGTGGAAGATTACGGAGTAAGGATATGTTACACCGCACTATATCACCCCCAGGCCAATCCAACCGAGAGGCGCAATCAGGATATTAAGTGCATGCTAAGATGTTACGCCTCAGATAATCACCGTTCATGGGAAAAGTATCTACCAAAAATTGCGTGTGAGTTACGGACATATAAGCATGAGATTACGGGGTTCACACCTTATTTTATGAATTTTGGCAGGGAAATGATTACGTTCCGGGAAGAAGTAGAGCCCCCATCAGACGCGCAAGAAAATTTCTCTCCAACTAGAAAGGCGAACGCGTTGGAAAATATGCGGGACGAGGTCGGACAAAGGATGAAGCTGGCCGCGAACTCTAGTAAGAAGCGATACGACCTCCGTCGGCGTACGGAAGATTTCCAGGTGGGCGAAAGGATATGGCGGAAAAATTATGTCCTATCGGATGCTAGCAAAAATTTTTTGGCTAAACTGGCACCCGCGTTCGTCGGGCCTTACGAAATTAAGAAAAGATCGTCAGCGCGGACCTTCGAATTGGTGGATATGAAGGGCAAACCTGCCCGGAACTGGCACGCCAAGGACCTCAAACATTATATCGAAGGTAATCACGGATTTGGAGTTGATCAGGGAACGTACCGAAGTTCCACATAACAACGTTAGTCAGAAATAGTTGAGGATTCAGAAGGTGAAATCATTACTCACTCTGACGACATCCCTAGTTTATTCTTGCCATAGCCTTCGTGGCCGCTGACCTCGCCTATTCCTTTTCGCTAATCTTGGGGGTGTTAGATCTCTTAGAGGTCGTTTTTTTTTTTGGCTGGCAACGGGTCTGTTGGCCACGATTTGTCTCAGGTCGATGAAAGGTACCTAAAATGGTTGGGCGAGAATTAGTGTATCGAATGGTGAAAGTTAAAGGGGAAAACAGAAAATTTTGGGTAGAGAATAGGTGAAGTAGATCATAGTAACGTGAGGAATATCAGGTAAGCGTTGACGGATTGAAGTAACTAGGCGTGAACGCGGGGTGGGGTAGGGTTCTGTATGTAATTTAGTTTTCAAAGTATACGGTGGTGGGTAGTAAATAGTTAAGTTCTAAGATCGTCTTGACACTGGGGTCTTGTGGTAGGGTTAAGCATCGGCTATATTTGAATGAGTGAACAGGTATGAATGAGGTGACTGTGTAATACGCGATCATGCGAAAACGTATTGGAATCCAGAATTCTACTACACGCGATCGGTGAAGTAAAGGCATCGGAAGAACGAAGATCTCGAGAACGTAATCGAGCTGAGTCGGAATCAAACTCACGCGTGATCATAGGCGGGAATCATAAGAAAGTCGGGACTTAGAAGGAGACGGGAGATTGATCTTTAACATTAGATTTTGCGAAGATGTATTGAGAAAAAGGTCAAGAATTACAAGTAATTCTCTGGAGGAAGGGGTGATGTTACGCCAGCGAGTTTTTCTCTACAAAGAAGATGTGAGTACAATACGTGAATAGACATAGAGTAGGTTTAATAAAAGAAAAATAGATATAAGCAGAAAAGTATCTGTACATAGCCACCTCGTTCCGAAGCTGCATGGGCTGCTCGCCGCCTTGGTTGTATCCTCCTGGACCTACACCGCCATCGGCCGCAGGCATCTATCCACTACTTTCGTCTTTATACTGATTATATCATCCATATGCCTGCGCCACCACTAAATCCACCGCCGCCGCCATAGGGTCCACATTGATCACCCCTATCAACCCAGCAAATTCGATAAACAAACTGCAATCTCAAGCAAATTCGATAAACAAACTGCAATCTCAAGCAAATTCAGTAAACAATCTGCAATGGGAATGGTCGTCGTGACAGTTGTCATGTCAACACTACAACTGAGGGAGCGATAAACAAGGGGCAAGAGCGCCGCCAAGCGGTCAGGAAATCGCAAGATGCGTTCTGAATCGGTAGAACTACGGCGAAGTGACAGGCGAGCGAAAGGTGAACGCGTCAAAGACGAGGGGCCAATACCCCAGCGTACTGGGCCAAAGACTCAAGCAGCAACGGGTCTGCTCGATACCGCAGAAGCGGTAACTGAAAAACACCTAGCGAGGCTACATGGCTAACCAACGACGATAGGAGCTTTCTTCCGGATCTGAAAGCAGGTGAGATTGGAGGTGTCCGGGTGATCGAGAGTGGAAACTTATGCAAGATTTTTTTTTTCATTTTTTTACTTGGGTAACGACTGATCAAGGAACGCTCGAAAAAGGGACCAGCGAAGGCCAACGAATTTGGGTGAAGAACTTGGAAATAAGTTCGCCGCGGAGTAGCCGTTGATAGACGAAGAATCTGTGGGGCGAAGATTTTGTTACACTAAAAAGTGGAGGAGAATTCCGTGAGTACCGACGATCGAATTAGGAGCGAAGGTGGTGGAGGCGCAAGCAGCGAGGTGACTCGAATTCGGGGATTTACCCGACTGATGTAGGAAGACCATCTGAACCTGCGATTTGATCGTGGGAGATTATTCGAAATAGATTTAGGTTAGTTAATATTTAAGTTAAAATAATATATAGAAAGTGTAGAAAAGATTAACGTGTATATCAGGGCGTAGTTTTGAATTTTGAATATAGAAGTGTAACGCGGCGCCGTAGGAAGTGTTAATTGTTAAGTTAATCTATTTGAGTAAATTACTGATATTAAAGTGATGTGTTGGATATTGTAACGCTGGCGTTTCTGTCATTACCGGTCGCGTTAGTTGATTATACGGAGCACCCGTCACCGTCTTCTCGCTTCGGAGCGACGGTTTGTTGGCAGTTTTTGGGTCAGAAGCGAGTGGCGCCCACTCACGACCCGTTCTCGTGAGCCGAAGCCACCGAAAACTGCCGCCCTTGTGTCACAGTTGGTGACGAAGGGTTTTTATACCGTGTGGCACTTAAAAAGGTGACAATATATATATATTTATATATATATATATATATATATATATATATATATATATATATATATATATATATATATATATATACATATATATATATATATATATATTTAGTTGGATATATATCTATATATATATATATATATATATATATATATATATATATATATATAAATATATATATATATATATATATATATATATATATATATATATATATATATATATATATATATATATATATATATATATATATATATATATATATATATATATATATATATATATTTATATATATATATATATATATATATATATATATATATATATATATATATATATATATATATATATATATATATATATATATATATATTTATATCTATGACAGTAAAAGGATTAAGGGAGATAATCTCTGGAGTGGCCAATCCGATTGAGATGAAATTTTTGGAGAAAGTAGATATATATAAAAGGTAGGTCCATGACTGACCATGACAAATTCAGATACCCTAAACCTTTTGGCGGCGGCGAGTGTTTTAGTGAATTTTGAGGTATTCTTTTATTTCCAAGCAGTGTAACTTTTTGTTAAAAAAAGTATTGGAAATGAAAACTAATTATGTTCTTAGCTTGTCTATGATCAAGAATTGAAAATTTTGGGCCGTGTAGTAGGCAAGAATTTTTTTTCAAATTTTGATTTGTCATTACTTCTGACAAAAACATTGGATGATCGTATAATTCGCAGAGCGTATTGACGTCGGCTAAGATTTAACACACGTGGATTTTCAAGATAGTGCAGGTAACCCTGTAGCTACGGTAGGCTCCTGAAAAAAAATCTTTCAAATCATTGATCCCCATGAAAATTTTTTGATTTTCGACAAAGACTTCAAATCATTGATAAATTTTAACTTTTGTCAAATTGAAACCATCATGACCATCATGTCAAATTGAAATTTTAAAAATTCCGATTTGCAAAAGAACGACAACCCATCACCAAATTACCTCTATTTCAGCAATCAAAAGTTCTGTTCACGAGAACTGATGACCGGATAATCCGATCATAATGAAATTTACAAGACATGTTTGCAGTAGCCAGGACCAGGTCTGATAGAAGTGATTTTGAAATGCGGTTTACCCTGTGGCAGTGGTACCAGCTTGAAAAATCACTGAGAAAAAAAACAGCCTTTTGGCCTATAACTTTCGATTCAACCAGCAGATTTTAACAAAATTCACACAGTACTTGGATCTAACTCTATGTAACATTTGGTTGAAAAATTAGAATAGTGCTGCCAGCTATGGAGATTTTTGTCTCATAGATCTTGCAAATTTGCTCAGCAAAATAAAGCTTTTTTCCCTATTACTTCCGGTCTAGTGCAGAAATCAAAACGAAGTTCATGCAGTAAATGGACTTTTAGGTAAGCCAAATGTCGTAGAAATTTTGTACAAAAATCATGAAAGGGCTGCCAGCTATGACCATTTTTGAAATTTTGTGGAATTTCTTTACTGAGTGAGTATGTCATTAGATTTGCAAATGGAAAAGATTCTGCAGTGAAAAATAACAACAAATATTAACGTTTTAAAAATTTGAAAAGTTTTGAGGGTGGTAACCCTAAAATTCTTTTCACCCGTATACCTTCCAGGGCAGTGATTCAATCGAAACGAAATTTAGTAGTTGGGTTTAACTTAACTCGAAGCAGATTTGGTATATATTTTGCTCTGCTGCTGACACAGGGTAACCAGCATTAGCTATTTTCGTAAGTATTGCACCAGCAGATGCTTCAAATAATGTACTCATATGCAAAGCATTTGCGATAAAACTAAGAAACCAATTTTTAACTTTGCCTAGTTTTGAACATTTTTCGGATGGCAGCCTCAAACAACGTTTAACCGCTGAAGCTTTCTATGAAATACTCCGATGAGAACGAAATTCAAAGGGTAAGTTGATTTAAGTATGAGGTTGTTATGGTTTACTTATTGCTGCTTCGTTGGGAAAGTGTTGCCAGCACTGAACATTTTCATCATTTGTGTTATAGTTGAGTTTTGTTGCTTTGGATAAGGAATGGTTGATATGATTCTCCAAAAAAGTGTATTATCTCTTTCCACATTGTTTTGTCACTCTAAGACAATTTCTTCGGAAATAAGTTTTCTAGCGGTTCTGATGCGCTAGACTTTTTTTTGTTTCTTTTCTTTTCTTGGTTGCGCTGCTTGCCTTTTCCTGAGCACCGGAAGGGCATAAGAGGGCTTAGAACTACCTTGCCGTTTAATAAGCGAATATCGTTCTGCCGTCCTTCCTCCTCCCTCCTCCGACGGCTTCGATGGCGAAGCTTAAATATAAATTTGAAGAAATCCATTAGTCTCAGAATGTGATCAGAGTTAGTAGTGAAAAAGGGGAGTGTTATTAGGAAGAGGAAGGTTCCATGTGATGGGATATAAAGTCAGGAGATGTCTAAGAAAGCTGTGGCATAAAGAACTCGTCCAACTGGAGCAGGATCACAGTATCAATAGAAATTAGGAGGGTCTTTAGGTTACATCAGGATTAATATTAGAATCTCTTCGAATTAATAAAGTTAGAGTTGTTATTTGGATTTCATCGGTTAAAAGAGCTAGGATCAAAATAAGAGTTTTCGAACATTAATAAAGTAAGGACTAGAATTTTGCGGATCAACAGAGTAAGAGTTAGCGTTGGAATTTCCGAGAACGAATAACGTTACGATCAGTATTTGAATTCAGAGAAGCAAGGTTGGAAAGTTACTAGGGAGTTCTGCTGTGGCAAATGCAGAATGAGGACAAGAATTGGGATTAGATTGGGATAAGAATTGGGATTAGAATTGGAATCAGAATTAATCAGGCTCCCAAAGCGGAATAGTAGACCGAATATTTCAACTTTAGATTAAAAGTGAGAATTAGTAGCGCGAAAGTCGGACTATGTTTAGATTTGAATCTGGATTTAGAATTACTGGCACGAAACTCGGATTATAGTTAGATTTTACCCTAGGTGAACGCGAATCGGAGTATCGTTGAATTTGAATTTAGGTTTAGGACTAGGAGCACGTATATCGGGTTATGATAGAAATCAGGTTTCGCGGAAGGTTTAGTTTTGAAAGAGATTAGGATTAAATTTCGGGATTAAACATCGGAATTGGCTGAACTGGAATTAGGTCGGGATTGGGAATGTAAATTAGGGTCGAGATGCCATCCCGTAAAATACGAAACAAACTCGAATCAAGAGACAGCTATAGGTACGTGGGCGTAGATTCGAAACTCTGAAGCTCGTAACCGGGAGCAAAAGTAGGCTCATGAGGAGGTAGCCATGGGTTTGACAAACATGAACGGATTTCTGGGAAATCTTTTTCTGGTAAGGGAGGAGCTGATACGTGGTAACAAATACTGCCCGAGAATGCACCAATCTTCTTACGCCCGGCAGGGATCACGCGGGGGTAGGTTCGACGTAAGTCAGAGCCCAAATCGTAACAAAAAAAATTGGAGCAACGTTTCCCTGGTGAGAAAGGCTGCTCTCATATAGCTCGCAGAACCACCACTCAGTCTAGTAGGCTACAAAATGTTACCTCCACTACCAAATAGGACTAACAGCCGTCGTAGTGATCGACCATTGTCATGTATTAGTTGGCCACTCACGACGTAGATTTAAGATTGATTTTGGAAGGAAACAAATTTAATAACTTCAAGCCGCACAATGCCGAACAACGTACGCAACAGACCGAAATTTCGCCAAAAATCACTTGCTACCCGCCCGAAATTGGGACATCCCGAAACGCCAAAACGCGATCTCAACGACGTCCGACCACTAACTTGAGTTGAATCAAAATATAAACTTACCGGAATGGGGCATCCCAGATCACGGATTGTTACTGACCAGCGAAGATTTCCGAAGCTATGGAAATTGGGATGTCCCCTAGGCGGCAGAGAAGGCGCGCCCTACAGCAACCTCAAAAGACAGAAGGGAACCACCAGGAACCGGAACCAAGTTTAAGAATCGAAAGGAGCACCTACCTGACGCAACACTGTTGTAGGTTTTCCAAGTGATCACCGCTCTCCCGCCGGGTAGTAAAGGGCCGTGCGCCCCCTACACATCACAATTGGGAGCCTCTGCTACCCAGGCCTGATCGAAAAACGTGGAAAATAAGCGAATAAATGCACGCAACACTTAAAATTCCTCGTTGTTTACCCACGGAATAAATAAACTGACGTCCATTACGTTCAAAATGTCAAAATAAGAAGCAATCCACATCGTCCCACACCACTTCCACACTACACGAGAATCCCGGTGTCTAACAACTAAAATATGTGGTGGATAGGTTCGGATCTTGGGGCACACGCGCGAAGCGTTCTTTGAACCCAAGCAACGGACCCGCAGGAAAAACCGGTGGCCAGAGGGTTCATGCTGAAGCAACCTCGACTAGATCAGTCTTATGAAAATCAGCCCGTGGAGTGTGCAAAAGGAACCTGACAATTTTTCCAAATCGCAGTTGTGTGGTATTGATCCAATTTCAACATTTTGCGTCATTCGCTTTTTGAAAATCAGACAGTGGAGTGTGCGGAAGGAACCTGACAATTTTTTCAAATCGCAGGTGTGTGGAACAAGCCCATTTCTACGTTTTGCGTTTTGTCGCTTTTGTAAAATCAGCCCATGGAGTGTGTGGGATTAATCTGACAATTTTCCAAATCGCAGGTGTGGGGTAGGTTAAGTTAGGTTAGGTTGAAATGGCTGTCGATCCCCAGAGACCTGACGACCGGCACTCATAGGCACAAGAGAGGCCCGTTGTGATACCATACTAAATTAGTGACTCTCTCCTACTCACTAAAATCAGGAAACCATCTGCTTCCATTGATGAAACGTCAGATTTGAGAGAAAGGGTGCACCTAGTGCCGCCAACCTTCTCCTTGCCAAAGCCGGGCACTGGCACATGAGATGGAGGACGGATTCCTCCTCATCCTCAGAGCCACAACTCCGACAAAAATCGTTAAACTCTACGCCCAGTCGTTGCGCGTGCCGCCCTATGAGGCAGTGGCCAGTTAACACACCGACAGTGCAACGCAGTGCGCTTCGAGTTAAGCCTAAAAGCTGCCTGGTGCGATGCGCATCCATGGATAACCAGGACTGCCTTGCTATCGCACAGGATGATTCCTCTGCCCAGGACTTCCTAGCGTCGTCAAGATATTTTTGCCTGATAGCCAATTTCACCGATGCCATCGGTATTCCTATTGTGGAGCAAGAGACCTCCGGTAACAAGGTTCCAAGCCTTGCTGGCTCATCGGCCTCACAGTTGCCCTGAAACCCCCTATGTCCAGGTACCCAAATCAATTCAACAACCGAATGTCTCGATATCTACCTAAGAGATGCACGGCATTCAGCAACAATGATGGACACTGTACAAGGACCGGCAAGGGACCTAATAGCCGCTTGGCTATCTGTGAAAATACCAATATTGACCCCGAATATTCGATTACACAGAAGCCAGTCGATAGCCTGAAAAATAGCCGCAACCTCTGCCTGAAAGACACTACAGTAGTCTGGCAGACGGAGGGACAGCTTAAGATTCAGTTCGTCCGAGTATACACCACACCCGACTCTGTTGTTAAGCTTAGAGCCGTCGGTGTACACATGGACAAGCCCATTTTCGAGGGTGACGCCATCACGCCATTCATCCCTACGAGTAATGCGAGTTGTGAACTCCAGATCTAGTAGGCATTGCGGTGGAATGTAGTCAACCCCCGCTGGAGCGGGAACTCCCTCGGCCAAAATTCTCGCATGGCCGACTTCTGTTCTATTCCATGCCGAGAAGCAATTAAGTCTCTCTCAGCAAGATGGGCTTGCTGTAAGATAAGTAGATTGGTTGGTAGCCAATGAAGCAGCACGAATAGTGCCTTAGTAGGAGTGGATCGGAGCGCTCCAGTTACCAGCAGTGCAGCCATCCTCCGCACATTTTCAAGCTGCCGTTTGCAGGTTGCCTTAACAGCAGCCTGCCACCAGAACGCTACCCCAAACAATAGAATTGGCTCAACCACAGTAGTATAAAGCCAAGCAACAGTACGAGGCTGTAATCCCCAATTCGCTCCTATGGCTCTGTTACAGCAGTAGAGTGCATTGAAAGCCTTCCGCGCTCTTTCTGCTATATTGTAGGTCCACAGCAACTTCGAGTCAAGGATAAGCCCTAAGTACTTGACCTTCTGGCTCAATCCAATGGAGACCCCATTTAGTTTGGGTAACTCAAATAAGGGAATTTTGTACTTTCTTGTAAACAGTACTAGCTCCGTTTTACTAGGATTCACATTCAAGCCGCACTCACTTCTCCAACGTGAAAGAATGTCAAGAGAGTGATTTAACCTCTCCGATAGAGTAGATAAATACTTTGCCAACACTGCCACAACTATGTCGTCCGCATAAGCAATCACTTTGCAGCCGGCACGGTCCAGTTTCATTAAGAGAGTATTCACCGTGATGTTCCACAGCAGGGGAGAGAGGACCCCACCCTGAGGTGTGCCCGTACTGACTCCTCGTCTTACGCTGACATTCCCCAGTGAAGAAATTACCACTCTACTTTTAAGAAGCTGCATAATAAAAGCGATCAGCCGCTCATCGACGTGTAGCACCGAGAGTGCCTCAACAATTGCGTTACACTGTACGTTGTTGAAGGCTCCCTCAATGTCCAAAAAGGCAGCAAGCGTATATTCCTTTAGAGCAAGAGATTTCTCAACTTGCTCAATGAGGACGTGAAGAGCCGTCTCAACCGATTTGCCTCTGGTATAGGCGTGCTGAGACTGCGAGATCAGCACAGGATCTTGTGATTTTTTAATATGGTAATCAATGATCCTTTCCAATATTTTAAGCAATACAGAGTTAAGACTTATTGGACGATAGTCCTTCGGCTTAACATGCGAAACTTTTCCTGCTTAAGGGATAAACACAACTCTAGTTTCCCGCCAGCTGAAGGGAACATACGAGAAGCGTAGGCAAGCTTTGTAGATATCTCTGAGCTATGGTAGCGATACTTACATGGACTACTGAATGTCAGCCGCAAGGACGCCATCAGGCCCTGGAGATTTAAACGGCTCAAAGGAGTTTGTAGCCCACCTTAGTTGCGAATTTGATATTCTGAACGGCGTTGTTGAGTTGTGAGCTTGCTCCGTTTGATGCACCGCTTCTAGAGGGCAATAATTGCCCGGAAAATGCGCGTCCATAAGAACGTTTAGTGTATCTGCGCACGAACTAGTCCAAATGCCCTCAGGGTTCATGATGCACCCCATAGCCTTTTTTGTCGTGCTTAAGACCTTGCGAAGGCGATTTACCTCGCTGAGACTCTCTACGTTTCCACAGAAAGATCTCCACGAGGACCTCTTTGCCTTGCTAACGGCATACTAAAACGCCTTGAGCTTCGTTTTGTACATCGACCAGTCATTAGAACTTTTCGAGTTGTTGAACTCCCTCCTACACTCTCTTCGCAGGGTGCGGATCTCCATATTCCACCAGGGAGGCATGGGATTCCCCCTGGCTATGGGTGGTTTACACACTGCCCTGGAAGCGGAATTGAGAGAACTAGTGAGGGTGTCAACCGCCTGATCTAATTCATGGTAGCAGTCAATGCTCTTCGGAGCATTTTCCAGTGAGGATCGGACCATAACTTTAAATAAGTTCCAGTCTGTCTTTTTTCTGTTAACAAAGGCTTCCTGCACATCAGAGCTTTGGCCAGCCACGTTAATCGAAATGTACCTATTGTCGGAGTAAGAGCACTCCTGTAGAACGCTCCAGTCACGGAGCAAATGTGAGTGCCACCCACTGACCAATGTAACGTCAAGAACCTCCCTACGATTTGAGGTAATGAAGGTTGGTTCACTGCCAGTGTTGGCGATGGAAAGGATGAAGTCAAAAAGTTCCTCACCACGGCCATTTGTGTTGGAGCTACCCGATACTTCATGATGCGCATTAGCATCAGCCCCTAGAAAAAGAGGCACCCCCATTTTCATGGCTTCAGCCACAACACCCTTGACAATGTCGCAAGGAGGGCTATCTCCATGATCGTGTGCCATGTAGGAAGAAACAAACCAGTATAATCTCTGATTGATTTTCACTGCGACAGCCATGTTATCCTTGTCACAGAAATTGTGCAGTACAAGGACGTTAATGGTTTTCTTTCGGAAAAAGGGGAGTGTTATTAGGAAGAGGAAGGTTCCATGTGATGGGATATAAAGTCAGGAGATGTCTAAGAAAGCTGTGGCATAAAGAACTCGTCCAACTGGAGCAGGATCACAGTATCAATAGAAATTAGGAGGGTCGTTAGGTTACATCAGGATTAATATTAGAATCTCTTCGAATTAATAAAGTTAGAGTTGTTATTAGGATTTCATCGGTTAAAAGAGCTAGGATCAAAATAAGAGTTTTCGAACATTAATAAAGTTAGGACTAGAATTTTGCGGATCAACAGAGTAAGAGTTAGCGTTGGAATTTCCGAGAACGAATAACGTTACGATCAGTATTTGAATTCAGAGAAGCAAGGTTGGAAAGTTACTAGGGAGTTCTGCTGTGGCAAATGCAGAATGGGGACAAGAATTGGGATTAGATTGGGATTAGAATTGGGATTAGAATTGGAATCAGAATTAATCAGGCTCCCAAAGCGGAATAGTAGACCGAATATTTCAACTTTAGATTAAAAGTGAGAATTAGTAGCGCGAAAGTCGGACTATGTTTAGATTTGAATCTGGATTTAGAATTACTGGCACGAAACTCGGATTATAGTTAGATTTTACCCTAGGTGAACGCAAATCGGAGTATCGTTGAATTTGAATTTAGGTTTAGGACTAGGAGCACGTATATCGGGTTATGATAGAAATCAGGTTTCGCGGAAGGTTTAGTTTTGAAAGAGATTAGGATTAAATTTCGGGATTAAACATCGGAATTGGCTGAACTGGAATTAGGTCGGGATTGGGAATGTAAATTAGGGTCGAGATGCCATCCCGTAAAATACGAAACAAACTCGAATCAAGAGACAGCTATAGGTACGTGGGCGTAGATTCGAAACTCTGAAGCTCGTAACCGGGAGCAAAAGTAGGCTCATGAGGAGGTAGCCATGGGTTTGACGAACATGAACGGATTTCTGGGAAATCCTTTTCTGGTAAGGGAGGAGCTGATACGTGGTAACAAATACTGCCCGAGAATGCACCAATCTTCTTACGCCCGGCAGGGATCACGCGGGGGTAGGTTCGACGTAAGTCAGAGCCCAAATCGTAACAAAAAAAAAATTGGAGCAACGTTTCCCTGGTGAGAAAGGCTGCTCTCATATAGCTCGCAGAACCACCACTCAGTCTAGTAGGCTACAAAATGTAACCACCACTACCAAATAGGACTAACAGCCGTCGTAGTGATCGACCATTGTCATGTATTGGTTGGCCACTCACGACGTAGATTTAAGTTTGATTTTGGAAGGAAACCAATTTAATAACTTCAAGCCGCACAATGCCGAACAACGTACGCAACAGACCGAAATTTCGCCAAAAATCACTTGCTACCCGCCCGAAATTGGGACATCTCGAAACGCCAAAACGCGATCTCAACGACGTCCGACCACTAACTTGAGTTGAATCAAAATATAAACTTACCGGAATGGGGCATCCCAGATCACGGATTGTTACTGACCAGCGAAGATTTCCGAAGCTATGGAAATCGGGATGTCCACTCGGCGGCAGAGAAGGCGCGCCCTACAGCAACCTCAAAAGACAGAAGGGAACCATCAAGAACCGGAACCAAGTTTTAGAATCGAAAGGAGCACCTACCTGACGCAACACTGTTGTAGGTTTTCCAAGTGATCACCGCTCTCCCGCCGGGTAGTAAAGGGCCGTGCGCCCCCTACACATCACAATTGGGAGCCTCTGCTACCCAGGCCTGATCGAAAAACGTGGAAAATAAGCGAATAAATGCACGCAACACTTAAAATTCCTCGTTGTTTACCCACGGAATAAATAAACCGACGTCCATTACGTTCAAAATGTCAAAATAAGAAGCAATCCACATCGTCCCACACAAATTCCACACTACACGAGAATCCCGGTGTCTAGCAACTAAAATGGATGTGGTGGATAGGTTCGGATCTTGAGGCACACGCGCGAAGCGTTCTTTGAACCCAAGCAACGGACCCGCAGGAAAAACCGGTGGCCAGAGGGTTCATGCTGAAGCAACCTCGACTAGATCAGTCTTATGAAAATCAGCCCGTGGAGTGTGCAAAAGAAACCTGACAATTTTTCCAAATCGCAGTTGTGTGGTATTGATCCAATTTCAACATTTTGCGTCATTCGCTTTTTGAAAATCAGACAGTAGAGTGTGCGGAAGGAACCTGACAATTTTTCCAAATCGCAGGTGTGTGGAACAAGCCCATTTCTACGTTTTGCGTTTTGTCGCTTTTGTAAAATCAGCCCGTGGAGTGTGTGGAATTAATCTGACAATTTTCCAAATCGCAGGTGTGGGGTAGGTTAAGTTAGGTTAGGTTGAAATGGCTGTCGATCCCCAGAGACCTGACGACCGGCACTCATAGGCACAAGAGGGGCCCGTTGTGATACCATACTAAATTAGTGACTCTCTCCTACTCACTAAAATCAGGAAACCATCTGCTTCCTTTGATAAAACGGACTATCGCCTTTAAATTGACCAGGGACAGTTCCGTCAGATTTGAGAGAAAGGGTGCACCTAGTGCCGCCAACCTTCTCCTTGCCAAAGCCGGGCACTGGCACATGAGATGGAGGACGGATTCCTCCTCATCCTCAGAGCCACAACTCCGACAAAAATCGTTAAACTCTACGCCCAGTCGTTGCGCGTGCCGCCCTATGAGGCAGTGGCCAGTTAACACACCGACAGTGCAACGCAGTGCGCTTCGAGTTAAGCCTAAAAGCTGCCTGGTGCGATGCGCATCCATGGATAACCAGGACTGCCTTGCTATCGCACAGGATGATTCCTCTGCCCAGGACTTCCTAGCGTCGTCAAGATATTTTTGCCTGATGGCCAATTTCACCGATGCCATCGGTATTCCTATTGTGGAGCAAGAGACCTCCGGTAACAAGGTTCCAAGCCTTGCTGGCTCATCGGCCTCACAGTTGCCCTGAAACCCCCTATGTCCAGGTACCCAAATCAATTCAACAACCGAATGTCTCGATATCTCCCTAAGAGATGCACGGCATTCAGCAACAATGATGGACACTGTACAAGGACCGGCAAGGGACCTAATAGCCGCTTGGCTATCTGTGAAAATACCAATATTGACCCCGAATATTCGATTACACAGAAGCCAGTCGATAGCCTGAAAAATAGCCGCAACCTCTGCCTGAAAGACACTACAGTAGTCTGGCAGACGAAAAGGGACAGCTTAAGATTCAGTTCGTCCGAGTATACACCACACCCGACTCTGTTGTTAAGCTTAGAGCCGTCGGTGTACACATGGACAAGCCCACTTTCGAGGGTGACGCCATCACGCCATTCATCCCTACCAGGAATGCGAGTTGTGAACTCCAGATCTAGTAGGCATTGCGGTGCGATGTAGTCAACCCCCGCTGGAGCGGGAACTCCCTCGGCCAAAATTCTCGCATGGCCGACTTCTGTTCTATTCCATGCCGAGAAGCAATTAAGTCTCTCTCAGCAAGATGGGCTTGCTGTAAGATAAGTAGACTGGTTGGTAGCCAATGAAGCAGCACGAATAGTACCTTAGTAGGAGTGGATCGGAGCGCTCCAGTTACCAGCAGTGCAGCCATCCTCCGCACATTTTCAAGCTGCCGTTCGCAGGTTGCCTTAACAGCAGCCTGCCACCAGAACGCTACCCCAAACAATAGAATTGGCTCAACCACAGTAGTATAAAGCCAAGCAACAGTACGAGGCTGTAATCCCCAATTCGCTCCTATGGCTCTGTTACAGCAGTAGAGTGCATTGAAAGCCTTCCGCGCTCTTTCTGCTATATTGTAGGTCCACAGCAACTTCGAGTCAAGGATAAGCCCTAAGTACTTGACCTTCTGGCTCAATCCAATGGAGACCCCATTTAGTTTGGGTAACTCAAATGGGGGAATTTTGTACTTTCTTATAAACAGTACTAGCTCCGTTTTACTAGGATTCACATTCAAGCCGCACTCACGACTCCAACGTGAAAGAATGTCAAGAGAGTGATTTAACCTCTCCGATGGAGTAGATAAATACTTTCCCGACACTGCCACAACTATGTCGTCCGCATAAGCAATCACTTTGCAGCCGGCACGGTCCAGTTTCATTAAGAGAGTATTCACCGTGATGTTCCACAGCAGGGGAGAGAGGACCCCACCCTGAGGTGTGCCCGTACTGACTCCTCGTCTTACGCTGACATTCCCCAGTGAAGAGATTACCACTCTACTTTTAAGAAACTGCATAATAAAAGCGATCAGCCGCTCATCGACGTGTAGCACCGAGAGTGCCTCAACAATTGCGTTACACTGTACGTTGTTGAAGGCTCCCTCAATGTCCAAAAAGGCAGCAAGCGTATATTCCTTTAGAGCAAGAGATTTCTCAACTTGCTCAATGAGGACGTGAAGAGCAGTCTCAACCGATTTGCCTCTGGTATAGGCGTGCTGAGACTGCAAGATCAGCACAGGATCTTTTGATTTTTTAATATGGTAATCAATGATCCTTTCGAATATTTTAAGCAATACAGAGTTAAGACTTATTGGACGATAGTCCTTCAGCTTAACATGCGAAACTTTTCCTGCTTTAGGGATAAACACAACTCTAGTTTCCCGCCAGCTGGAGGGAACATACGAGAAGCGTAGGCAAGCTTTGTAGATATCTCTGAGCCATGGTTGCGATACTTCCATGGACTACTGAATGTCAGCCGCAAGGACGCCATCAGGCCCTGGAGATTTAAACGGCTCAAAGGAGTTTATAGCCCACCTTAGTTGCGAATTTGATATTCT
Source organism: Nemotelus nigrinus (assembly GCA_947369275.1). Taxonomy (NCBI): domain Eukaryota; kingdom Metazoa; phylum Arthropoda; class Insecta; order Diptera; family Stratiomyidae; genus Nemotelus; species Nemotelus nigrinus. The sequence continues at coordinate 134,116,295 of OX376372.1, forward strand.
GAACGGCGTTGTTGAGTTGTGAGCTTGCTCCGTTTGATGCACCGCTTCTAGATGGCAATAATTGCCCGGAAAATGCGCGTCCATAAGAACGTTTAGTGTATCTGCGCACGAACTAGTCCAAATGCCCTCAGGGTTCATGATGCACCCCATAGCCTTTTTTGTCATGCTTAAGACCTTGCGAAGGCGATTTGCCTCGCTGAGACTCTCTATGTTTCCACAGAAAGATCTCCACGAGGACCTCTTTGCCTTGCGTACGGCATACTAAAAAGCCTTGAGCTTCGTTTTGTACATCGACCAGTCATTAGAACTTTTCGAGTTGTTGAACTCCCTCCTACACTCTCTTCGCAGGATGCGGATCTCCATATTCCACCAGGGAGGCTTGGGATTCCCCCTGGCTATGGGTGGTTTACACACTGCCCTGGAAGCGGAATTGAGAGAACTAGTGAGGGTGTCAACCGCCTGATCTAATTCATGGTAGCAGTCAATGCTCTTGGGAGCATTTTCCAGCGAGGATCGGACCATAACTTTAAATAAGTTCCAGTCTGTCTTTTTTCTGTTAACAAAGGCTTCGTGCACATAAGAGCTTTGGCCAGCCACGTTAAACGAAATGTACCTATTGTCGGAGTAAGAGCACTCCTGTAGAACGCTCCAGTCACGGAGCAAATGTGAGTGCCACCCACTGACCAATGTAACGTCAAGAACCTCCCTACGATTTGAGGTAATGAAGGTTGGTTCACTGCCAGTGTTGGCGATGGAAAGGATGAAGTCAAAAAGTTCCTCACCACGGCCATTTGTGTTGGAGCTACCCCATACTTCATGATGCGCATTAGAATCAGCCCCTAGAAAAAGAGGCACCCCCATTTTCATGGCTTCAGCCACAACACCCTTGACAATGTCGCAAGGAGGGCTATCTCCATGATCGTGTGCCATGTAGGAAGAAACAAACCAGTATGATCTCTGATTGATTTCCACTGCGACAGCCATGTTATCCTTGTCACAGAAATTGTGCAGTACAAGGACGTTAATGGTTTTCTTTCGGAAAAAGGGGAGTGTTATTAGGAAGAGGAAGGTTCCATGTGATGGGATATAAAGTCAGGAGATGTCTAAGAAAGCTGTGGCATAAAGAACTCGTCCAACTGGAGCAGGATCACAGTATCAATAGAAATTAGGAGGGTCGTTAGGTTACATCAGGATTAATATTAGAATCTCTTCGAATTAATAAAGTTAGAGTTGTTATTAGGATTTCATCGGTTAAAAGAGCTAGGATCAAAATAAGAGTTTTCGAACATTAATAAAGTTAGGACTAGAATTTTGCGGATCAACAGAGTAAGAGTTAGCGTTGGAATTTCCGAGAACGAATAACGTTACGATCAGTATTTGAATTCAGAGAAGCAAGGTTGGAAAGTTACTAGGGAGTTCTGCTGTGGCAAATGCAGAATGGGGACAAGAATTGGGATTAGATTGGGATTAGAATTGGGATTAGAATTGGAATCAGAATTAATCA
>OX376372.1:134117998-134138220 GCA_947369275.1 Nemotelus nigrinus
AAATGTAAATCCTGGTTCATTCGTACGATGTGAATAGCATTCATGATGTGTCGTGCAACGTGATTAGCCTATGCACGTGTTGGTGTGTTGGGTAGGTATCGTTACTCCTCCCCGCTTAGTAAAAGCGATGGCGACAGGAACTGAATATAAGCTGGTCCAACCTTCCTTACCTCAATCCGCAGGGAGGTTCTTGATGTTACTTTGATTAGTGGGCTGCACTCGCATCTTCTCCGTGACTGGAGGGTTCTACAAGAGTGCTCATTCTCTGATCATAGGTTCATATCGTATAACGTGGCTGGCCGAAGCTCTGCTATGCAGGCAGCCTTTATCAACACAGAGAGGACGGATTGGAAGCTATTTAAGTCTCTGGTACGAACTTCACTGGAAACGGCTCCTAGGAGCATTGACTGCTACCATGAATTGGATCAGGCGATTGACACCCTTACTAGTTCTCTCAACTCCGCGTCTAGGGAAGCATGTAAGCCACCCTCGGCCAGAAGCAATCCTAAGCGTCCCTGGTGGAGTATAGAAATCAGCATCCTGCGGAGAGAATGTAGGAGGGAGTTTAATAGCTCGAAAAGATCTAATGACTGGTCGGTGTATAAAACGAAGCTGAAGGCTTTTAAGTATGTCATACGCAAGGCTAAGAGGTCCTCATGGAGATCTTTCTGTGGAAATGTAGAGAGTCTCAGCGAGGCAAATCGCCTTCGTAAGGTCTTAAGCACGACACCAAAAGCTATGGGGTGCATAATGAACCCTGAGGGTGTTTTGTCTTTCACTTACGATTTCACGAATAGAAAAACGCGAAGAAACAATTCAATAATTTATTTTCAATTTCACTTATATAACAATTCAAATGTGCGAAAAAAATGCGAAAATATAATGCGAACAAATCGAAAAAAAGATACGAAAAAAACTAAATGCAAAAGGTAGCGACTCAAACCAAAATTTTACTAACAAAAGAAGAGAACGAGCGACTAACTGGTACTTTCTTTTATATCGATGAAAATTTCGGTCCATTTTTACTGTTTACTAAACTACTATTAACTTGGTCAAATTTCATAATAGAATACAGCATTAATGCCTGGCATCAGTTGACTGGAATTTCGCTGTCTACTGGAATGGCTGGGAGATGTCATGATGGCAGTCAGTCCACTGTCATCCAATAGTCAGGTAAGTAAACAATCGGAACTACGAATAATCAATTTCAATTTAGGTCGCTTCAACATACTCCCTCCGATGGTCCACCAGGATCAGAATCAACGCCTGTAAATAGAGCTTGAATAACCTTTCATATTGATATTCAATTACCAATCCGAGGTTTCTTGTCGAAGTTCTGTCATGAACAATCCGATGGTTTTAAATCCGTTTATTTGTTAAGGGATACGATATGTTGACATAGCTTGTGGCATTTCCTCCTTACAAGTAAACAACATATCCAGCGACTAGGGGTTATTTATGCGGCGCCCCGACTCGCCAATCTCGAACGTTGTAAGTGATACCGGGGGGGATGGTAATAGGAAATGGATGAGGATTATGATAATAACGAGAAAGGAATTCAAAAAACTTTACTTGGTCAACGAAGATTCAATAGTATATACATAGTAATAATGTTGGCTTCTAATTCATTGACTTCCAATTTCATAATTCATGATATCTAATTCATTATTGTCGATTATTCATATACCATAATTCAATTCAATGTTCTTTTGCTTGGGCTTTTTCTATGGGCAACAGGGCGATTTTAGCAATGGGCCGATCTAATTCCTGGTTGGCTGTGCGAATCGTTACTACTCGGGTTAGTCCATCTTTCCCAGGGTGTAATTTAACAATTCGGCCCATAGGCCATTTATACGATGGCAAACGATCATCTTTTACTAAAACCAAATCGTTAATTTCGACGTTTGGGCAGCGGCGATTCCATTTGGGTCTTTGTTGCAGTCTGGTTATGTATTCCATCGACCACCTTTTCCAAAAATTCTGTGTTATTTGTTGTGTTAATTGCCAGCGATCCAATCGATTGAGTTTTATGTCCATGAGATTGTCCTCTGGCACTGCTAATAACGCGGCTCCTATCAAAAAATGTCCAGGTGTTAAGGCGTTAAAATCATTAGGATCGTTCGCCAGCGGGCAGAGAGGTCGTGAATTCAGGCATGCTTCTATTTTGGTCAGGACTGTGTGAAATTCTTCGAAGGTCAACGCTGCATTCCCAACAATTCTTCTCAAGTGATGCTTTGTAGACTTGACTCCAGCTTCCCACAATCCACCGAGATGTGGAGCTGATGGGGGATTAAAACGCCAAGTAATGCCTTCATTAGAAAGTTCTTGTGCCAATGTTTTGTTTCGTTCAATCGTTTGCTTCAATTCTTTGTTGGCTCCAACGAAATTTGTACCGCAATCACTATATAGGTGACTACATAGTCCGCGTCGGCTTACGAAGCGTCGGAAAGCAGCTAAAAAACATTGTGCAGACAAATCGCCAACTAATTCCAAGTGGATTGCTTTCACAGCCAGACACACAAATATTGCCACGTAACCCTTGGATGATCGTGAACCTCTTCCTTTAGATATCTTGATATCAACTGGCCCGCAATAATCAACACCACAATGCGTGAATGGTCTGGAAGGAGTAATTCTTTGCTCTGGCAGGTTACCCATCAATTGTGTTCTCGTTTGTGCCTTTTGTTTGTAACACACAATGCATTTCTGTATGAAGTGTCGAATTACGTTTCTTCCATCAATGATCCAGTATTTTTGTCTAATCATGTTTAACGTGAGTTGCACTCCTCCATGCAACGTAAGCAAATGATAATTCGAGCAAATGAGTGGTAAAAGCTTACTCCTTTTTGAGATAATTATCGGATATTTCATGTCATAAGGAAGATCGGCGTTTGCAAGTCGACCTCCAACTCGCAAGATTCCGTTCGCGTCTAAGAAGGGGTTCAATTTCAATAAATGAGATTTATTGTCGATAGGCCGTTTATGTCTTAAAAGCTCAATTTCTGCTTGATAATCCGTTTGCTGCGAGTATTTAATCCAAAATTTTAAAGCCAAGTCAAACTCTTTTGTACTTAAATGTGAGGATATGTTACGACTTCCCTTTACTAATGATATGAATCGAAAGCAATAAGCGGTAATTCTGACGAGCCGTGTCAATGACGAATACTTGGCCAACCACAAGTCCAAAAATTGTGTTTCTGAATGAGATGCTAATAAGCTCATGATTGATTTTTTCCTCTTTTCTGTTACGCATGCTGGCAGAGACGGTTTAACAGGCCAATTTTCTCTTTGGTGCTTCAACCATTCAGGTCCATTCCACCACAGTTTGCTTTCGATGAGTTGCTTAGGAAAAACACCGCGTGATGCCATATCTGCTGGATTCTGCTCCGACGGTACATAGTTCCATGGAATATCCTTGACCGCTTCATGAATCTGTGTAGTTCGGTTAGCTACAAAAGTTGTCCAAGTTGATGGATGCTTGGCCAACCATGCCAAAACGATGGTTGAATCAGTCCATAAATATACCCCTGATACGTTTAAATTTAATGATTGTGTAATTCGATGTACAATTTTAGCCAGCAAGAGCGCTCCACATAATTCCAAACGTGGATCAATGTTTATCTTGTATGCAAATTCATCCGTGTTTGGATACCATATAATGCCAAGTGTTCTGAGACCCTGATCGAGATTCATATCTAGGATTGGAAGGGTTTCACGGTCCTCCAAAGGAATATCACACAGGAGTTGTTCATGATTGGCTGCCCATTTTTGTAGTTTAAAACCTGCCGAGCTTAAAAACGTTCTTAATTCATTTCTTTTAGCGAGGGCAAGGTCTAAACTGGGTCTACCGGACAAAAGATCGTCTACATAAAATTCTTCCATGATTGCCTTGTGTGCCATAACAAACGAGGACTGTGAATCTTCCGCAAGTTTTTTGAGAGTACGGATGGCTAAAAATGGTGCACAAGTCACATCAAAAGTAACTATCGTCAAGCAATAGTCATGGATTGCTTCTTGAGGACTATTTCGCCAGACAATGCGTTGTAAATTAGAATCTTCTGGATGTATACGAATTTGGCGGTACATTTTTTCAATATCTGCTATACATACGAATTGTAAATACCTCCATTTTAGCAAGATGGTATCGAGGCTATTTTGAAGAGAAGGACCAGCATAGAGTGCTTCGTTAAGAGAAATTCCATTACTTGTTTTTCGCGAAGCATCAAAAACAACTCGAGCTCGTGTACTGCTGCTTTCTTTGTATACCACATGATGAGGGAGGTAGTTACTTTTGCATTTAACAACTCCGTTATTGTCAACTTGTAATTCAATACTGTCACCGACTTCACGCATATGATTCAACTCCGAATATTCCCGAATGCACTTTGAATATTCCGTGTACAATTCTGGATTCTTTGCAAACTTTCTTTCTAACGACATTAAGCTGGAAAGCGCACTATTTCTTGATTCACCTAACATGTGTCGGTTAAAACCATCTTTAAATGGCAGACGAGTAACATATCTACCATCTGGATCACGATAAGTATTTTTCAAGTAGAACTCTTCACAAAGCTGATCTTCTTTCGTTTGTTGCTGAGATACATTGACTTCCTCCAATTCCCAAAATTTCCTAAGTTCTCCACATAAATCGTCATGATGATTTACTTCCAATTTAAAACTTTGAAGAGTACGTTGCGGTTGAGTGTGCACGGCTCCTGAAACAATCCATCCTAAGCTGGTTCTTTGGACAATTGGTCCCATCGGAAGTTTATGAATATCGCCTGATATAACTTGAGCATAAACATCCGCTCCCAGCAGTAAATCAATCCTTCCCGGTTTGTCGAAATTGGGATCAGCTAAATTGAAGGTTTCAATTGATTTTGTACATCCGTAGAAACTTTCCAAGTGGGTATTAGATTTGTCAATTGATCTAAACTATAGGCTTCTATTTCCAAAGACTGTTTATCACAAAGAGTTAACATTAAGCGTACGATTCCTTTCGTCGAAGTATTATTTGTTCTGCCAATACCACTAATAGTAGTATTTGTGTACATTCGTTTTACATTTAGCTGTTGGATGGCATTCTCACTAATGAACGATGCTTGAGAGCCTTGGTCCAATAATGCCCTTAAGTTTGCACAACCACTTGGAGTTTGTACTGTCACTAATGCTGTTGCTAAGAGAACTTGCTTTGATGCAACAGCACTCAGTGTTTGTATTTCAGCTTCGTTCAGAGCAACATTTGATGCTGGTGCACGACTAGATGCAAACTCTGCTGCATCGACGCTCAGTGGGCCGGAAGTAACCACATTTGTTGTCGCTGTCTCTATGCAGGAGAGTATGATGGGATTTTTTGCACTTTGCGCATCTACTACTACTTGGACAATTTGCAATTATGTGTCCTTTCGTCAAGCAATTAATACAAAGCCTTTTCTGTTTAACAGTTTCGAACTTTGACTCGTAATTCATTTCACTAAAGGAGGGACACTGTCGAATGTGATGGCCTGCTCTACAAACTACACAGCTTTGAGCCATTTGAGTTGCATAGTTCTGCAAGTTTTGGGGGTTGAAACATACTTGTATTTCTGGGAACTCTTATACGGTCTATTCCCGCAGCTTCCAATGCCCTAAATCTACGTTGCAAAAATTCAGATACATCATTCAATGAGGGAAGTGTGGTCCTCTGTACATGCTCTAGTTCCCACTGTTGTCTTGTAGATGGAGGTAATCTTTGTGTTATAACATGCACCAACGTGGCATGCCACAAATTTTCTACACCCATGTTTTCAATGGCTTGAATACACTCCATCGCTTTTTCGAGTAAAGATTATAGCGAGGATGCTGACTCATTAGCATTTGCTATCGAAAACAAGCGTTTAAACTGCGTGCTCAACAAAACATTCACATTGTCGTACCTATCGTTTAGGACTCGCCATGCAATGTCGTAGTTCGCTTCAGTGATTGCATATTGTCGCAACAGACCTTCAGCCTCCCCAGATAGTCTACACTTCAAATAGTGAAGTTTTTGCACCTTTGACATGTTCGGACGATTGTGGATGAGCGACCTAAATAAATCACGGAAAGAAATCCCCGAGTCATAGTTGCCATGGAACTTTGGTAGAGAAATACGAGGGAGTTTTATATCCTCAAAATGCGGCTCCAACTCCTGTGCTCCGGTTTCCATAAGCACTTTTCCTTCTTGTCCAGTTCCTGAATCCTTTTGCTCCGATGCCATTTTATCTGCTACCTGCTGCTCTGCTGCCCGCTGTTTGCTTAACGCTTCTCTGAACTGCTCCTCTACTTCCGATGCAAATTTCAACTGCAACTCGTCAAACTGGCTGCATATTTCACTCGAAAAATATTCTAAGTTGAGCTCAGCGTCTTCCCCTTTCAATAACGAAAGTATTTTAAGGTGGTTTTCGTCGAAAAGATCGTAGCTAATTTTCAACCTTTCTTGTAACTTTTCGCAATATGAAACTGTTTTGCGAGTAACAGAATCCTTTTTGTAGTTAGACCGAAGTGTATTTAATTGCTGTAAAGCTAATTTCTGTTGCACCATCAAATTTTCCATAGTGAGAACCGTGATACACTTCAATTATTTAGAACAGTTTTCACTGCAAAACTCACGAATTAATACTTTGCAACAGTGCCCAATGTAATATTTGGAAAATTCCAACGGTATGGAATGTACTAACCAACAAGTATCTAGTTAGATTACGATCTCATCAACACAATTCGCAAGTTAATGAGTCGCCAATTCAATATAAATATTCAATTCACAAAATGCCCGATGTAGATCAAATCGACTATTTGCCCAAAATCGAATTTTCTAATTAAGTGTATGATAGTCAATACACACTATCTGCTTTCTGACTAGGGACTTCGCCCAATACTCAATTTCAAATTTCAATATTTGAATTAAAGCCCCAATCTATACAATATAAACCAACAAAGTGCTTGATGTCGCTTCAATAAAATGTTTGCCGAAAATTGCAATTTGATCTGAATTAATATATATTTCGCCCAATATGATTTCAAATTTCACCAAATCTGTGTACTTCTTGTACCAATACGACCAAGTAAGAGAAATGGATGTACGAATATATGGAAATATATGGATATATGGATGGAAATATATGGATATATACGAAATGTATGACAATTGATATTAAAAAGTAATGAAAAGGAAGAAAAAAGGAACAGGACTTACCCCAGCTTACAGGATTCTGTTCAGTTGTATGAATTTTCGCGACTATCCGTTATCGCGCCCGCACTTGATCTATTAAGTTTCTTTAACTTTAAATCACTGTTTTTAAAATCACCAGGCACTATGATTTCTTTTGCTTGTTCTAATTGTTTTCTCAAACACTTAATTTCGATACGATAACTAACTGGTATTAATTCCGACGATATTAATTTTGATGATCCGGTTCGAAGGACCAAATGTTTTGTCTTTCACTTACGATTTCACGAATAGAAAAACGCGAAGAAACAATTCAATAATTTATTTTCAATTTCACTTATGTAACCATTCAAATGTGCGAAAAAAATGCGAAAATATAATGCGAATAAATCGAAAAAAAGATACGAAAAAAACTAAATGCAAAAGGTAGCGACTCAAACCAAAATTTTACTAACAAAAGAAGAGAACGAGCGACTAACTGGTACTTTCTTTTATATCGATGAAAATTTCGGTCCATTTTTACTGTTTACTAAACTACTATTAACTTGGTCAAATTTCATAATAGAATACAGCATTAATGCCTGGCATCAGCTGACTGGAATTTCGCTGTCTACTGGAATGGCTGGGAGATGTCATGATGGCAGTCAGTCCGCTGTCATCCAATAGTCAGGTAAGTAAACAATCGGAACTACGATTAATCAATTTCATTTTAGGTCGCTTCAACAGAGGGCATTTGGACTAGTTCGAGTGCAGATACTCTAAACGTTCTTATGGACGCACATTTCCCAGGTAATTATTGCCCTATAGGGACAGTGCACCAAACGGAACTAAATTACGGCAGAGAGCCACCTTTCAGAATATCAAACTCTCAGCTGAGGTGGGCTATTAACTCCTTTGAGCCGTTTAAATCCTCGGGCCCTGATGGCGTGCTTGCGGCTGACGTTCAGCAGTCCATAGAAGTATCGCTACCATGGCTCAGGGAGATTTATAACGCTTGCCTACGCTTCTCGTATGTTCCCACCAGCTGGCGGGAAACTAGAGTTGTGTTTATTCCGAAAGCAGGAAAAGTCTCTCATGGTAAGCCAAAGGACTATCGTCCAATAAGTCTTAATTCAGTCCTGCTTAAAATTTTGGAAAGGATCATTGATTACCATATTAAACGATCAATCGATCCTATGTTGATCTCGCAGTCACAGCACGCCTATACCAAAGGCAAGTCTGTGGAGACTGCTCTTCACGTCCTTATTGACCAAGTTGAGAAATCTCTTGCTCTAAAGGAATATACGCTTGCTGTCTTCCTGGACATCGAGGGGGCCTTCAACAACGTTAATTCCAACGCAATTGTAGAGGCTCTCTCGGTGATGCATGAGGATGAACGGCTGATTGCATTTATTGTGCAGCTTCTCAAAAGTAGAGTTGTAATCTCTACGCTGGGTAATGCCAGCGTAAGACGAGGAGTCAGCACAGGCACACCTCAGGGTGGAGTTCTCTCTCCCCTGTTGTGGAACATCACGGTGAATACTCTTCTAAGGATGCTGGACCGTGCCGGCTGCAAAGTGATTGCTTATGCAGACGACATAGCTGTGTCAGTGTCCGGAAAGTATTTATCTACGCTATTGGAGAGGCTAAATCACTCTCTTGACATAATTTAGCGTTGGAGTCGAGAGTGCGGCTTGAATGTGAATCCTAATAAAACGGAACTAGTGCTGTTTAAAAGGAGGTACAAAGTTCCTGATTTTGATTTACCCAAATTGAATGGGGTCTCCATTAACTTGAGCCAGAAGTTCAAATACTTAAGGCTGATCCTTAACTCGAAGTTACTATGGACGTACAATGTGGCAGAAAGAGCTCGGAAGGCTTTCAACGCACTTTACTGCTTCAAAACGGCCATAGTGGCGAGTTGGGGATTGCAGCCTCGCACTGTTGCTTGGCTTTACACTGCTGTGGTGAAACCAATTCTTTTGTTTGGGGTGGCGTTCTGGTGGCAGGCTGCTCTTAAAGCTACCTGCAAATGGCAGCTTGAAATAGTGCGGAGAATAGCTGCACTACTGGTAACTGGAGCGCTCCGCTCCACCCCTACTAAGGCACTGTTTGTGCTGCTACATTGGCTGCCAACCAACCTACTGATCTCACAGCAAGCTAATCTTGCAGCTGTGAGACTAAATTGTATCTCAGCATGGAATAGGACAGAGTTCAGTCATGCGAGGATCTTGGCCGAGGGAGTACCCGCACCAGCGGTTGTTGACTACATCGCCCCACAATGCATACTGGATTTGGAGTTTACAATTCGCATTCCATGCAGGGAGGAATGGTGTGATGGTATCAGCCTTGATAATGGGCTCATCCATGCGTACACTGACGGCTCAAAGCTAAACAATAGAGTTGGGAGTGGTGTATACTCAGATGAGCTGAATCTCCAGCTGTCCCTCCGTCTACCAGACCACTGTAGTGTCTTTCAGGCGGAGGTAGCGGCTATTTATCAGGCAGTCGAATGGCTTCTGTGTAATCGAATATTCGGGGTCAATATTGGTTCTTTCACAGATAGCCAAGCGGCTATTATGTCCCTTGCTGGTCCTTGTAAAATGTCCAAGATTGTTGCTGAATGCCGTGCATCTCTTAGGGAGATGTCGAGACATTCGGTTGTTCAATTGATTTGGGTACCTGGACATAGGGGTTTTCAGGGCAACTGTGAGGCCGATGAGCTAGCAAGGCTTGGAACTTTGCTACCCGAGATCTCTTGCTCCTTTTCAATAGGTATACCGATGACATCGGTCAAACTGGCCATAAGGCAAAAATATCTTGAGGACGCTAAGAAGTCCTGGGCAGATGAATCTTCCTGTGTGATAACAAGGCAGTCCTGGGTATTGATGGATCCGCATCGCACCAGGCAGCTTTTAGGCTTAACTCGAAGCGCCCTTCGTTGCACTGTGGGCGTTCTAACGGGCCACTGCCTCATAGGACGGCATGCACAACGTTTGGGCGTAGAGTTCAATGACTTCTGTCGGAGCTGTGGCTCTGATGATGAGGAGGAAACCGTCCTTCACCTAATGTGCCAGTGTCCGGCTTTGGTAAGGAGAAGACTGGCGGCACTTGGTGCACCCTTTCTCTCAAACCTGACGGAACTCTCCCTAGTAAAGATAAAGGGGATAGTCCGGTTTCTCAAAGGAAGCAAATGGTTTCCTGACTCTAGTGAGTAGAAGAGAGTCACTAAAATATTGTGGTATCCCAACGGGCCTCTCCTGTGCCTATGTGTGCTGGTCGTCAGGCCTCTGAAGATCGGCAGCCACGTTAACCTAACCCAACCTAACCTGGTCCTGGCGAAGGAGCGATTTCCGAAATTGTGACGAGGTTCCTTCTGCGACCGAATTTAAGGTAGATTCCAAGAATGATGATTTCTGTTCCAAGTAGTATAGGTGACCCAAAGAGGATAAACTGTTGGTTGTGAGAGCTAGTTTCGATGATTCCGATAGCTTCCTTGTTTTGTATGTTGAAGTGTTCGAGTTTCTGGAATGTGATTTTTTCTTTCGTTACTGTATAATTTATTTTATTTAAAAGAACGGGAAAAATTTGGATCTCATCCCAATGTGTTTGGGGTTGTCCGTTGCATATGTTGCTGTTAATCTCGACGTCGCAACTTTCGAAGCGGATTAGTACGGTTCCGTTGACTGTTTGGGTATTTGTGTTGCATGTATAGTTTATGTTCGTTTCGGTGACCTTAACTGGTAGGATGGTGTTTGGCTCCGGCAGCGAGATTTCCGAATATTCTTCCTCGACAGTTAACTCGTAGTGCTCTGGGACATTCTTAATTAAATTCCACATACAGTTTAGGTTTCAATGTTTTTCATGGTATATGTCGGTGTTGGGCAGTAAAATGTTTGTTCAACTTTTTGGAATTTTTCGTCGAATTGTTGAATATCGTTAGGGTTAAGGATGACATAGGGTGTTGTTGAAATTTTCTTAGTTTTGTGGATGGGGATAGGTATAACATGAAAGAGGTTGTAAATATCGTTTGCAAAATCTGGAATTTGGACATTAAATATTATATTTGTGGTATTATAGTATGCTTGCAATTTTAGTAGCTCGTAAATATTTTCCTCTGATGTTACTTTAACTCTATTGCCATTAAAAAGATAAGATATTTGCTGTAGTTCTCTAATGCTTAGGATTTGTTTTGATATTATATTTAGTTTGGCCAGAATAACGGATTCTGCAATATTTGATAAGTGGTTGTTCAAAATATCTATGTTGTAGCTAATTAGGTTAAATAGTTGAAGTTATTGGAACAAGTGGTTTTCTCTACTTATTTGGTTTTGGCTGTTTTCTTAACAAAATTTTATCACTATTTGTTGCGAGTTGATATGATTCGTAATATTTTCGAATCTTTGGATCATTTCGTGATTGAGTGAAATTTGGAGGTTAATATTATCTTTTAATGCCGATTGGTCTGACATTATCGTCTCGATGTTTTTGTTTATGCGTAGAGCGTCATCCACGTCCATGTTGCCTGTTATTTTTTTTAGAATAGTTCCCAGCCCATTAATTAATCCTTTTTTATTCCGTTTGCTTGGAAGAAGTGAGTGTAGTTTCTGTTGAACCTCATTAAATTTGAATGTAATAGTTTGTGCTGTACTGTTGAGTTCTTCTATGTTAGTGAAGCTCATTAGCGAGTCGTAAATGCTGTCTAGATTTTTCCTGTATGCGTCGAGTTTAATAATATGAAGTAGGTTATTATATGATAGTATTGTCCTGGCGGTGCCTAGTTTGATGGGTAAAAGTCCTTTATTGTTTCGTAGGTTATGTATTTCCATTTTCCGTCCGGCTATCTCTGGTGACCTGAAATTTGCGTTTTTTTTAACTCTTGCTTTGTGTATTTTTTGGTTTTTTATTGTAGTCAAAGTTACCCTTTTGTTAGTTCTAACTCTATGTCGACTGAACCTTGGGGTTATTTTATTTCTACGGCATTCTTTTCTCAAGACTAATTCATTTTCTTCTAGCTCCAGAGGATCTTCGCGATTAAGTTTCTCGAGATTTTTGTTTATTAGTTTTTCTACCTTGTCCTTAATAATGGGGTAAATTTGAGATTTGAATTCATTTAGTCTTTGAAGGTATTCATGCTCATTGTTAAAGTTGTTGAATATATGTGTTCGTTCCGTAAAAAGTTCATGAGGGGTTAGTTTCGTAATCGAATGGATGGCGTTATTGTACGGGATTAGCACTTTGTTCAATATGTCGTTGTAATCTGTATCTAGGTTTCTTTTCTTGTGTTCGTCTAAGATGATTCTGTATGTTTCTGTCAGCGTTGAGTGTAGTCTTTCGACAAAGGCATTACCGCTGGTTATTGGTAGGACGTAAGGTGCAATTCAATGTTGTATTGCCGACAAAAGTCCTGAAATATACTGGCTGTCAATTCGGTACCTTGGTCGGCTGTTTTCTTCCTTGGGATACCGTGTATGGATATGAAATGCTTGAGGGATTTAGTTTTGTTCAGGCTATTTTGCTATACAGCAGCGAATTTTGAAAATCTGTCTAATATGGTCAGAATTGGTTTACTATTCATTATGTAAAAATCTATATCAATGCTTTCGAGGGGATTTGAGGGGGTTTCGATCTGTTGATACTTGATTTTTGGTGGGTGTCTATCGTACTTTAATGTTTGGCAATAATGTTTAATAATTGTTAATTGGAAAAAAGTAGTTTCTCTTCAGCTATCATAGCGTTTCGCCTATTCCCCGGTGATTGCTTTTAGCATGGTATTCGTTAATAAGTTTGTCTTGTTTGTCTTCTTCGGTTACGTCGGTCAACATTTCTGTACATCTTATCATTTTGAAATTCTTGGAGATTGAGAAGTATTTTGAATATACGTCTTGTACTTGTTTGAAGGTATCGTCGTCAGTCAAAATGGCAGATAGTTTGTTGGGAGCAAGATATTCTTTAAAAATTTTGACTAAGCTTTCTTCTGTGAAATTAGGTAGGCGAAAAGTTCCGCGTTGCTTGTTACAAAATATACTCTGCAGTGAAATAGGGGGTCTCTTATCTGTTTTTTCGAGGACTAATTGCAGATTAAATTCATTTATTGGTCTTTCAGAAATAGGAATTCAGTTTTTTTTCTTTATTTTTATGGCTTTATTACAAACCTAAAACAAAACAAAAATGATGATTATTGTACTGCATAAAAACATTAAAATTAAAAATCGAAGACAAATCCTGAATTTTAGCAATAAAAAGTCTGCGTAGAAATATTTCTTTTGAAAATAAAGCAATTGTTTTTCCTCGTTAATAGCTTGTGGGATATCTTCGTCTCGTTATAACTTCCCACAACCGTTTTTCATGGAATCTACCAGCTTCTTAGTGAACTCTGGGGTTATTGAATTCCACTCCTGGATCAGGACTTCCTTGAGCATTACCTTCGACGTTATTGTGTGCGCTCGAATTCTTTGTTCCAATTGATGCCACAAATGCTCTATTGGATTAAGATCAGGAGATGGGGACGGTGTACGATGCTGATTTTGGGCATTATACAGCAACCAGAGTCTTACTACCTCCGCAGTATGCTTAGGGTCGTTGTTGTGTTGGAAGTAAAAGTTGTCGCTTAAGCCCAAATGCTCTGCACTTTTCTTCAAATTGCGCTTGAGAATATTAAGGTAGTCTATTTTATTCATAATACTTTCAATAAACTCCATTTTTCCTACTCCTCCACTAGCCATACACCCCCATATCATAACACTGCCACCACCGTGCTTTACTGTTGGACAAAGATTTTTTACGTCGAAGGCCGCGCCAGCTTTTCTCCATACAATCTTCCGACCTTTGATTCCAAAAATACAAAATTTACTTTCATTTGAGAAAATAACTTGTTTCCAAAATTCTTTGGGCTTATTTATGTGTTCCTTAGCAAACGCCAGCCGCTTGAGTCTGTTGACTGTTGTTATAAATGGCTTTCTACGGGCAACGCGTCCGTGATACCCAAATTTCCTAAGAATTTTACGAACACCATCATCAGAAATAGACTTGCAGTACTTTGCTTTGATGTCCTTTGCCATATCAGCTGCAGTTAATCTAGGATTAGTCTTTATCGTTCGGAGCAAACTTCAAGTTTCATGAGGGCTCAACTTTGGAGGACGGCCAGATCTGGGTTTTGAAACCAAAACTCCTGTGTATTTGAAGTTTTTTAGGACTCGTTGGACAGTTGAATGACTTCTGCTGACTATTGCACCTATTTCACGATATGACGTACCTTTTTTCCACAAATCCACGATAATTTCCCTTTCCCCAAAGTCAATCTCCTTTCCTTTATTAGACAACTCTTACTTAAAGTTTTTTAAAAATTATTTTTAACGCAAACCTTAGATAAAAACACGTAAATCAACTTTTCTACACAAACTTTATTGTTATTATTGATTTAACTGCAACTCAGTGACTTTGACTTCTCTTTATACGCTTTGTACGCAGACTTTTTATTCCTGGAATTTCAGACTATTTTTGGTTTCCGAATTTTATCGTTGTTTAAGAGTGCAGTAATTCTCATTTTTGATTTGTTTTATGTTGATAATGAAGTAATGAAAAATAGGGAAAAAAAATATTTTCGGAATAATATGTTAGAAACGATGTTTTTTATAGATATGTTTGATGTGTTGAGTGTGTACGCAGACTTTTTCTGCCGAGTGTATATGTCACCGTGTTTGGCAACGACTGGTGATTTCACTACTGCTTTAGAGTTAGATTCGATTGTATATGTCCTAGACATGAAATTTGGTTTATACTAGAGGGGTAAAGTAGAGTTTTTGGTGACCAATACCTTCTTAGCAATGTCAACTGAGGCACCCAGGGTAGAAAGTGCATCGAGCCCTAAGAGTCCATCAAAATATCTATTGAATTTGAATATGAGAAACCGAATTTCGCCTGACTGATTGAAATCTTTGAAAATTGGAAGAGTAACTTCTTTTTCTAGTTTGTGTTTGTGTTGGTGGTGATTATTATTGGGCTAGTATCAACGGAATCGTCGGGAGAGACGAACTCAGGGTTGATGAAGGAAGCTGATACTCCTGTGTGAATCAGAAATTTTAGTGGGCGACCGAAAGGCGAAGCAATATTGACATAAGGGAGGTTTGTTCCATGCTTATTCACATCTATATACCCGATGGGTTCTTCGAGGTGTTCAAAGGAAAATTTTCATCATCTACATCAATGTTCGTATTTTGATTGTCATAAAATTTGTCGAGTTGCTGGAAATTTTGTTCGTTATGGTCTTGCTGATTTTGTGTGTTTCCTGGTTGTGCGTTGTTGTAGACCGTGGCACTTTCCTGATGGTAATAGTTTATTGGGTATTCAAGGTACGTGAACATTAGACGGGGTTCCAAATATTAGTTGGTTTGTAGGGGATAAGAATGCGTTTCTTCAAACTGATCGGGATATGTAGAAGACACATTAAACAGTTCTTAGCTGGTAAACCTAGGTGGACCTGTTGATCGAAAGAAGTTGTTCTGTGGTGAAGTATTTTGTTGTTGTGTTTGATGACTAATGTTTCGGATCTTGGAATGCCCGTTCAAACTTTTATCCATTGGTTCCACTTTCGATGGGTTTGAGTTACTTGGTCTATTGGGATATTGGTAAGGGTTTTGAGAAAAAATATTTTGTCTTTGTGGAAGAGGGTTAAATGGGTTCTGTTATAATGGATTCTGTATAATTAGGCTCATTCTGTATTGTCCGGGTTAACTGTTCGTGTTTAGTAGTGTCTAGTCTAGTAATTGGAAAGAGGTTGAACGGTTGTTGGGGAAAAATTCTGTTGAAATTGAGATGTTATGGGGTGGTCTGGAAAACTGGGTACTGCCCGAATATTGGCTGATTTGCGTGACTGATTTAATTTGGCTTACTAATTACCTCAGGTTAAGTTGAATGAGATTCAGATTTCAAGATGAATATATTTTGCTCTTTGATACAATGAGCGAACGCTTGGGCTAAGAATTCTGGACCCATGGCTCTTATTGTTGAGCCTAAAGGTTCCTTAAGACCCGACAGGAAGGCACTCAAACATATTTCGGTGTATAGTTGACGTTTAGCGGCTATCACCTTCTCATTCTTCTCGTGAATCTGTACATGATTTGTGATAGTTGCCAAAATTTCTATTATTTTGCTTTAAAACCGTTCCACTGTTTTTTTTCTTTTTGTTTTAGACCGTGTAGGTCACGAATGAGTGAAATTTCATTACGTTTGTCTGCGTAATGTAAAATAAGGTTTTGTTTTATCTGTTCCTAGTCTAAAGGAGTACCGTATACATTTAAAACCTCATTTGACGGTCTAACGATCTTGTTTCTTATTGCTCGAAGCAGAATACGAGGTGCTTTGGGTGCATTAAATAAGCGATAAAATCTCTTCAACGTTTCTAATGAATTCGAACAATAATCGTTGATTAGCTTCAAATCTGGGCGAATCCTTGATCGCGTCCGGTACTCGTAAGGAGTTGAAGATGTCATTACATTGACTTGGACGAGGCCGCTTTCTACGGTTGAACTCTCAGTCATTTTTAATTTTAAATTTTCCGAATTAAAAGAATCTCCAAAGCTCGAAAATACCGATTTTGAATTATTTTGATTATTAGCACTTAAATTTTTCGAATCACGACCACTTGCACCAGCACTATCACTTTCATAAATTTCTTCAATTGATTCGGGAAGGAAAACATTTTTTACGCTCTTATACGGTTGTAATCTGTCTTTTCGTACTCTAATTAATGGTATCTAAATCTAATTGAATTGAGGGTTATAGGGAAGAGAAGGATGTGATAAAAGGAAGATATTCAAACAATGTGTACTCACAGATATGCCAGTAAAATTAATAATATGGTTTTCATTATCTTTTGCGTAGATTTTCTCCAATTGACTTCTGGATGCAACTATATTCACTACACTGTTCTCGTGTCGCACTTGTACTATTCAAAGTATTCGAATACTGGTGAAAAATTTTGCAATCAATATTCCTTTGATTTCAACTTTTTACCGATATACCGTCGGCAATACTTCCCGGTTAAGGTGTTATGACACTACATTATTTTGCGCATTAATCATCTCATTATTAATCCGAAAAGAAAAGAGATCGAAATATTTAGTGTGAAAGAGACAAGTAGGTGAGTGCAGTCAAAACAACTGTTCGTTTTGACAGTGACGATTAACTGTTTATCGAAATGTCGAAGGTTTGCTGGAATCAAGGCTAAAATGTGTCAAATATTCTAATATGACACATTCAATTTCCGACTTGTCAAAATTTCAGCTGCTAGCAGCTGAATAATGCGAAGCCGGCCGCATTATTATAGCACACCACATTAATTATGGCATTAATATTTAACAGTTTAACATTATTGGCTAGTGAGGCCTATTCGCTCATACAAAATGCACATATCCATGTTTATTCATTGTCTCTCTCTACTCGGATTATTAATGGCATTATTAATGTAGTGTCATAACACCTTTATAGATATTTTCAAAATACAACTGGATAAGAGACGGCAAAAAAATTCGCACGACTGTGCCACTTAAGCTCGCGAAACCGGCGAACAAGAAAAAAAAAACAAATTTGGATTTTGATTGTGGCTTCATTCGTAATAGACTAACTAAGTGTAACATAATCTGCAACATTTATACGTTCTGCTTTGCTGAGTAAGAACATTTGCTTGAATTTTTGTAGAATTCTGGGGGAATTTGGAAAATAACAATTTCGAAATATGATGCAATGTTGAAATGTGTTGAAATGTAAATCCCGGTTCATTCGTACGATGTTAACAGCATTTATGATGTGTCGCGCAACGTGATTAACCTATGCACGTGTTGGTGTGTTGGGTAGGTATCATAACTCGCGCCAAAGATAATAAATCAAAAAGAGATGATATATATTAAGCTTAAGAGAAAGATGGCATAGCAGTGCACTACAGTGATAAAAGTGACGAGGAATACGTTTCCGTCAACGATAAACCAAGAGTTCACCATAGTAACAATGATAATTCATACACGGAATTCGTTTTTGTCATGAAGTAACTGATAACATATTCAAAGACCAATAGCATGAATGCACTAGCACTTTCTAACAAAGAAATATTTAGGTACGTACCGAGAAATTAATTCAAGAGATTGTTTAATACGTTGCAACGTGAAGAAAGTCATGACTTGAGGATACTGATATACGAGCCGTCTTTAAGAATTCAAGATATGAACAAGCAAAAGGAATTGATAATTGAGAACTACAACATGCCACATGGAGAACATGCAAGAGTACGCAGAACGTTTTTAAAGTTGAAACAAAGATACTGTTGGAAGGATATGAAGAAAATTGTTGAAAAACACATTAATTAGTTCGACAAATGCAAATTGAATAATTGTTACCTTATTCAATTTGCACATTTAAGAAAAAATGATGAAAACTGAAACACCGTCTACTAGTTTTGAGATTGGAAGCGCAGACATTGTTGAGAGTTTGTCATTACTACCGGTACATTCTCACTATACAGTGTGAGTTGAGAAAGTACATAGCTGCTGTACCCATAGAAAGTGCGGATGCTTTGATAGTAAATAAATAAGCAATAATAAATAAATTTATTCTTTTAAATGGACCTTTAACGGTATTAAAAACAGATTAAGGGACTGAATTCACCCATAAAATAATGAAAGACATATGCGATCTCCTAGACATCAAAAAAATATTTTCGACACCTTACCATCATGAAACATTAGGCGTAGTAGAAAGAAATTTTCGTGTGCTGAGCGAATATTTACTATCTTTAGTTGACAATAATAATTGGGACGAATGTATAACTTTCTATACTTTTCCCTATAATGCAGCCCCACACATTGATACGAATTAAACATATTACGAACAAGGTCTTGGCAAGCTTTCATATTTATCAAATTATATTTTTAAAGATTCAGAAAAAATATACAATTTGAATAACCACAAGAATGAGTTAAAATTAAGATTAAAAACGTCTCTTACAAAAGCCAAACAGTTAATCAAAATAGCTAAAACAGCACGAAATAGCAAATAAATTACTCGAACCCGCTAAACATAGAACTATGTGATTTAGTATTGTTCAAAACTGCAAATAGAATAAAATATGATAAACCGTGTATAGGTACGTATAAGCTAATAGACACAAAAAATTTAAACACATTAATCGAATTAGAAGATAAGAATAAATGGATACATAAAAATAGGCTTAAGCTATACAAAATAAAAATTTTCTTAAGCAATGTATAAAATGAGATATGAAAAAAAATTTTTTTCAACATAATATACATTAATCATATATTTGTTAAGAGCCTGTCAAGAATACATAACCAAAAACTTAGTCTCTCATTTACATATAAATGCTCAACTCCTTGAAATGGAAGGGGTGCTATGGGTCAATCATTCGAATGTGCATGCGTGTAAGGCAAGACGATAATTAATTGAGTTTCAATGCCCGTGTTCCATTATTACTATTTAGTACTCGCAAGTACTTCTGGCTACTTCCAACTACTCGCGCTCTCGTTCTCGAGTAGTTCATGAGTAGTTACGCCTTTTTTTGCCGTGAGGTGGCTATGTTAGTTTTCATTGGTAGTGCTAGCTGTCAATAGGTGGTTTTGATTTTTTCATGGTTATGTTGAATGTTTTGGCAGTTAGGAAATTAGAAATAGCCCTCATAATGTGTGGAAAGTTAAAAGATGTAATTTTGTGCTAGTTCCTTTTATATTCTTTATCGATTGTGGTAGTTTATACTCGTTGTTTTCTCCCTTTATTTTCATCTGTTTTACATTTGAAAACAGCATATAATTTGACAGGTTAGAATCTGCTCGTATGAACGAAGATGGCGTTCCTTTTGTGCTCTACTCCCAAGTACTTGCAAGTACTAATTAGCAAAAATGGAACACGGCAAATACAATTACCGTAGCTTAGCATAGGCTACATCCCTATTCGACTACAGCATTGATAGGTAGAAGGTGTTTTCTTGGTTTAAAGTTGCTCTATGTGGTTTGTGCATGTGATGTATGTTTGAGTTTAATGTATGTTGTCTTGG
>OX376372.1:134138420-134187080 GCA_947369275.1 Nemotelus nigrinus
TGAGAGGCAAACTAAATCAACTCTTCTTTGACGCCAAATCTTGCCAGTTTAATGTGCTTACCTTTACCGAAACCTGATTAAACCACTCTCATTTAAACGAGGAAATACTTGACGGTTGCTGGACCATATACAGAAATGACCGTAATTATATCCATACTGGACAAACCAGAGGTGGTGGTGTACTCATTGCCGCTCATAACTCCCTCTCAAGTGAAATAGTCGAGACCAAACCACAATATCAGTTTGAACACAAATTTATTCGAATTTCTTGGTCCAAAGGTTTCTTGTACATTGGTACTTTCTACGTCCCGCCTAATTCAGACGATACCGTTTACAATGACATATGCAAAACCATATCTTCTCTGTTCTCATCATGTAATGATAATGATAAGATTATAATACAAGAAGATTTCAACCTTCCAAATTTAAAGTTCATGGAAGATGAAAACGACAACAACCTCCTTCCGTTCAATATCGTTGATTCATCTGATTTAAATCTTGTAAGTACATTTTACAGCAATGATTTGCAGCAAATCGCCCCAACTTCTAACCAAAATGGCAATTGGTTAGATCTAATTTTTACCAACAGTTACGACGATGTAGTAGCTAATTTGACAGTAGATGCAGATCATCTTTTTTCCAATACTTTTCACCACTCTGCTTTTACAGTCGAGCTATCTATATCTGATTTGACAACCTCGAAATCATACAACAATTCAGTTGTATATGATTTTCGAAATGCTGACTATGAGAGTATTAACCACCATTTGAATAATATTGACTGGAATAGTTCTCTATTAACGTTGGAATTGAACGATGCTGTGTCTTTATTCTATCAGTTGATTATTGATGCGGTTGAAAAATTCGTCCCGAAAATAAAGAAACAAGATAAACTATTTGAGCCTTGGTTGGATAGAACTCTGAGGTGTATACAAAATCAGAGAAACAAACTATATAAGATAATAAAAACCGACATCAATGCTAGCGAAGATATCAAGAGAAGATACAATGAGCTAGCTAAAGAATTCTTAAGGGAGTCTCGCGAAGCATATGAATGTTATATTAATATAGTTGGGGAAAATATAATCTTGGACCCCAAAAAATTTTTTGATTTCGTGAACACCAAGCGCAAATCTTCAGGCTATCCCACAGCAATGTATAAAAATTACTCACTTTCTTCTGACCCACTAAAAATATGTGGCATGTTTGCCGACCATTCTCAAGAAGTTTTCTGTCCACCCGGTGGATTATGTAACATGTCGCTTGTCTCAACACCTCAGATTGCTATCGCTGATGAAATATATTTAACTAGAGAGGACATTGTAAAAGCGATAAGCGTAGTTGACATGAAAAAAGGCCCTAGACTAGATCTTCTTCCTCCGAGCTTCATAATCAACAGTGCAGAAAATATCATCTCACCCCTGCTTATAATTTTCACCAAATCACTATCATGTGGTAGGTTTCCTCAATTCTGGAAATCTTCTCATCTCACACCAATTCATAAAAGTGGTGACAAGCGCTCGGTTAAAAACTATAGAGGCATTGCCATTTTGTCAGCTATACCTAAACTATTTGAAAAAATTGTTTGTGATAAACTCATTATAGCTATTGATCCTCTTCTTAGCGAACAGCAACATGGCTTCAGAAAAGGCAGATCAACTACCACCAACCTTTTGATATTTATCTCGGATGTACTTTGCAATATGGAGAAAGGGTGTCAGATTGATGCCGTATATACTGATTTCAGCAAAGCTTTTGACCGTGTTGACCATGATGTTTTGAAATATAAACTGCAAAAACTAGGCCTTTCCGGAAATTTGCTAGGATGGTTGGATTGCTACCTTCGAAATCGAACACAACATGTAAAATTCCAAGGTTTTCTCTCAAAAATAATTACTGTCTCCTCAGGGGTACCTCAGGGCAGCCACTTAGGTCCACTTCTGTTCAATATTTTTATTTCGGATCTTCCGGAAGTGTTATCCGATATTCCACACCTTTTTTATGCGGACGATCTAAAATTATGCCACACTATTCAATCGGAATCCGATTCAAACCTCCTTCAGTCAAAACTCTTATCGTTGGAGCGATGGTGTGACCGCAATAAACTTTTTCTTAACGTAGACAAATGCCATGCCATAAGCTTTTCCCGCAAGTCATGCTCTTTAAATTTTGATTACCGCCTTAGTAATCAGTTGCTGAAAAAAGTGGATAGTGTTGTAGACCTCGGAGTAGTTCTAGATAATAAACTGTGCTTCAATCTTCAGTACGACAAAGTTCTAGCAAGAGCCAGCAAGCAATTAGGATTCATTAAGAGACGTGCGAAAGAATTTAAGAACTTATGGGTTACAAAATCTCTTTACGTATCCTTAGTTCGCCCAATATTGGAATATGGCTGCATCGTTTGGAATCCCATTCTCAACTGTCATAGCGATAGATTGGAATCCATCCAAAAGCAGTTTGTTATTTTTGCTTTGAGAAATGTATATAACCCACACGATTTTGAAAGTTTGCCATCTTATAATTACAGATTAAGCCATTTAAACCTTGAGACACTTTCTTCGAGGAGAACGGTATTATGCTCATGTTTTATTTTTGATGCAATTAGGGGCTTGATCAACGTTGAGTATCTCTCGAATAAAATCACTTTCAATAACCCTGTAAGACGTACTAGGTATACACGTATTCTTAATGAACATCAGCATCAACAGATGCTGCAATATATTTAACAATTTTTCCAACTACTATTCCTTATATATTCCCAAGACAAGTTTCAAATATGTTCTCTTCAAGGCTCTAAAATCTTAAAAAAACATTTTTCCTTACAAATTTCTCCAGTTGACAACACAATATAAGTTTGGAATATGTATTTAACATTATTTATGCTATTTTGTTATAGTGTAGTTTAAGAAAACTTATATTTAATTCAAATTGTAATTTGTTATTATTATTTTTTGTTTTGTGCCTTGTTTGGCTTGAAAATAAAATAATTATAGTAGGTAGGTCCATGACTTTCTCAAATTCAGATATACTAAACCTTTTGGCGGCGGCGAGCGTTTTAGTGAATTTTGAGGTACTCCCATATTTTCAAGCAGTGTAAATTTTTATCAAAAAAAATATTGGGAATAAAAACTTATTATGTTTTAGGCTTGTCTATGATAAAGAATTGACAATTTTGAGCCGTGGGTGTGTGCTAAGTGCCTAAAAGTAGGCAATGATTTTGCTTCAAATTTTTTTTGTCATTACTTCTGACCAAAACATTGGATCAGCGTTAAATTCGCAGAGCGTATTGACGTTGGCTAAGATTTAACGCACGAGGATTTTCAAGATAGTGCAAATAACCCTGTAGCTACGGAAGGCTCCTGAAAAAAATCCTTCAAATCATAGACCCTCCTGAAATATTTTTGATTTTTGACAAAAACTTCATACCGTTGATTAATTTTTACCTATGTCCATCATGTCAAATTGAAATTGTGAAAATTACGATTTGCACAAGAACGGCAACCCTAAGTGATTTTGAAATGCGGGCAACCCTGTGGCGGTGGTACCATCTTGAAAAATCACTGAGAAAAAAACAATTTTTTGGCCCATAACTTCCGATTCAGCAATCAGAATTTGACAAAATCCACACAGTATTTGAATGTTACTTAATGTAACATTTGGTTAAAATTTGGTTGAAAAATTAGAATAGTGCTGCCAGCTATGGTGATTTTTGTCTCCTAAATCTTGCAAATTTGCTCAGCAAAATAAAGCTTTTTTTCCCTTTAACTTCCGGTCCAGTGCAGAAATACAAACGAAGTTCTTGCAGTAAATGGACTTTACTGTAAGCCAAATGTCGTAGGAATTTCGTACAAAAATCATGAAAGAGCTGCCAGCTATGACCATTTTTGTAATTTTGTGGAATTTCTTTACTAAGCGATTATGTCATTAGATTTGCAAATGGGAATGATCCTGCAATGAAAATTAACAACAAATATTAACGCTTTAAAAATTTGAAAAGTTTGAAGGGTGGTTACTCTTAAAATCTTTTCACCCGTATACCTTCCAGCCCAGTGATTCAATCGAAACGAAATTTACTGGTTGGGTTTAACTTAACATGAAGCAGATTTGGTATATATTTTGCATTGCTGTTGACACAGGGTAACCAGCATTAGCCATTTTCATAAGTATTGCACCAGCAGATGCTTCAAATTACGTACTCATATGCAAAACATTTGCGATAAAACTAAGAAAGCAATTTTCAAATTTTCTGAGTTTTGAACATTTTTCGGATGGCAGACTCAAGCAACATTTAACCGCTGAGACTTTCGATGAAATCCTGCGATGAGAACGAAATTCAAAGGATAAGTTGATTTAAGTATAAGCTTGTTATGGTTAACTTATTGCTGCTTCGTTGGGAAAGTGTTGCCAGCACTGAACATTTTCATCATATGTGTTATAGTTGAGTTTTGTTGCTTGGGATAAGATATGGTTGATTTGATTCTACAAAAAAGTGTATTACGTCTCCCCACATGTTTTTGACAGTCAAAGACAATTTCTTCGAAAATTAGTTTTCTGACGGTTCTGCTGCGCTAGACTTTTTTACTAATGTTCGAAGAACATTCCCAAAGTTCTGCAAATTTTTCGGATCGCAGCCCCAAACACCAACTTCAGTTACAGTGCTGCAGGCACTGAGCATTTTCTTCATTGATGTTACATGAGATGCTGCTTTCAAAATTATGTGAAATAAGCAACTGATAACGAATATAATTAACCCGTGTTTTGCTCTCATAAACGTTGAAATTCATGCCAGTGGTAATATCTGAAACCTTCCACCATATGAGCTATAATGCATTCTTGAGACCAAAGTAAAACGTGGCATTTGAAACAGTTTGGCCGTAATAAGCAGCTCATGTGGTGGAATATGCACTCAAAACCTGCACGATTCTTCTACTGTTCTTCGAACATTAGTGTTTCTAGCGGTTCAGGTGCGCTAGAGTTTTTTTGTATAGTGCTATTTTTAAATGATTACCATTAGTTTTAGCAGAGACATAGATTTGAAAAAATTATTACTTGTCTAAACTGAAGTGACTTAAATGTACATGTAAATTAAAAGTCATGAATTGCTGAGTGAAACTCAGTAAAATAATATGCTAGTAAGGTAATTGAACCATACTTTTTATTAGATTTACGTGGAAGTTTTTAAATTTTTTGAATCGTGGAAGTTTTTATATTGTATTAAAATGGAACTGAGCAGCCATTAGTGAGAGCTCCGAGGCTTTAATAATTACCTGTATGCTAATCAGGAAAGCTCGGAAAATTTCAAATACATAACGGCTAGCTCCAACTTGAGGTCCAATCAAAACAAATATATACGTGATTCCCAAAAGAGGAATGAGAACTAAAAGAGCTTTAGTTGCTTTCCAATATTGGCGTGTCTGAAGAGTATTTGTTGAGCGTAACTTTGTAATCAATACCTAAAAATTAAAGTTCAAGTTATCATGCTAGTTTGTCTGAAATTAACTTACCCACATAATGCGTACAAGGAAAAACATATTGAGCGCCAAAACTACACACGCAGATCCCTGGAATAGCCAATCGACTGCTGATTCACGAATCCACATACATTCAATGCGAAGCTTCAAATTTCAATATCAATTTAGTTTGTCATTGTAAACTTCTTTATTTCTATAGTCCAGCCATCATGTACTCTCATTACACAAACAAGTCAAAGTTTCTCAAAAGAGTTATTTTTATGCTGATTTCAGAAAACTTTTTAAAAAGTTCATTTCAAAATAGTGTGAAAAGTATAGTCAAAGATCAATGTAACGGAAACCAGTTTTTTTTCGAAAAACCCAGCTAACTATTATATCAACGTGAATGAACAAGTGCATGAAATTTGTTCATCATAAAAATCTTCCTAAAACACAATGCAACAAATTAACATGAGTCAATAGTTCTCCAGATTAGGGCTTAGAGAATCTTGGACGGTATGATGCACTTACTGTTTGCATACACGATTTTCGCCATCGATAGTGGATTTGATGCATGACGTCGATGTTTTCTCCGGCTAATATCTGGAGAACTATTGACCCCATGTGAATTCATATACGATTGTTTTGTGCAAATATTTACTGATCAAGTTCCATTTAATACTTTAGCTGAATTGAATAGCTAACTAGATTTTTGAAATCAACTTATTTTTGCTACCTTTGAAATAAAATATCGCTTTTGATTCATCTAATATCTTAATGAGCTTTGTTCTTATGGTCTTTTTGTCCATAATAACTGGGCTGTAAAATAACATAGCTTACTCCGCTCAAACGTTCTGGCTCAACAGGATGATTAAAAAATTTACTTAGTGACCACACCAATATAATCAAAGCAGGCATACCTAGATGGAGAAAACATATAATTGTATAATATGTAGACAAAACGTATGTCTAAGTACTTAAATCCTTGAATATTTAAGCATGGCTCTTCATATATGAAATTGGAAAATCAAAACGAATTTTTACTAATTTTCGAAGAAAATTTGTTAAAAAAAATATTGGAAATGAATATCGATTATGTTCTAAAATTGCTTATCATAAATAATTGGAACTTTTGAGCCTGATGTAGGCGCTGAGTGCCCAAAAGTAGGCAAGGATTTTTTTTCAGATTCTGGTTTGTCATAACTTCTAATAAAAACAATGGATCATCGAGAAAATTTTAGGGCGTATTCATGTAAACCTAAATTTGGCACACGTTTACTTTCAAGATTGTGCAAGGAACTCCGTAGCTACAGCAGGCTCCTGAACGAAAATCCTTCAAATAATCGGCCTTCTTGAAAAACTTTTGATTTTTGAAAATAAATTCAAATTATCGATAAATTTTGACTTTTGTCCACCAAGTCAAATAAAAATTTTCAGAATTCCGCTATAAATAAGAACGGCAACCCGTGATCAAATTACCTCTATTTTTACCACTGAAAACTTCTGTTCACAAGAACTGACGATGAGATAATGCGATCAATATGAAATTTACAGAACATGTTAGTATTATTTAGGACTAGATCTGATACATAAGATTTTAGAATACGAGCAACAATGTGGCAGTGGTGCCATTTGAAAAAACGCTGAGAAAAAAAGTTGGTTTTTGGCCTATAGCTTCCGATTTAGCCATCAAATTTTAACGAAATTCACGCAGTAGATGAACCTTATTTGAAGATAGATTTCATAGAAATTTGGTTCAAAAATCAATATAGGGTCGCCAGCTAAGGCAATTTTTGTCTCCTAAATATTGTAAATTTGCTCAGTAAAATAAAGGTTTTTTTCTCTCTAACTTCCGATGCAGTGTTGAAATCAAAACAAAATTCATGTTATAAATGGACCTTGCTGCATTTGTATTTCTGTGAGAATTTCGTTGAAATTTGTTTAAAGGGTTGCCAGCTATGATGAATTTCGTAGTTTATTTACATTGCTTTATTGAGCGATGTTGTCATAAAATTTCCAAATGGGAATGATCCTGCAATGACAATTAACAACAAATATTTACGTTTCTAAAATTTAAAAAGTTTAGACGGTGGTAACCCTAAAATTATATTCACACCTTTAACTAACAGCGCAGCCATTCAATCGAAACGAAGTTCATAGAGTGGGTTTAATACAACGTGAAGCAGCTATGGTGCCAGCACCAGACAATTTCGTGAATATTGCACCAAGAGATACTTCCATTTTGTATTCATAAGCAAAGCATTTACAATAAAATAAGCAACCGATATTTAAATTTTACGAGTTTTGGAAATTTTTCGGATGGCAGCCCCAGACAAAGTTTAATAATTTTATTTCCCGCAGACTTTGAGTATAAAAAAATAAAACACGACTTTCAACTTTAATTTAAAAACGCGCTTTATTACTTAACTCACTTTAGCAATTTCAATTCGCACACTTGAATCGATAAGTACCCCAAAATCAGCCTCACTTTGGGTTCACGGGATTATGGCTTGGCCCGTGCTTGATAACCGCGAATAGATCAATCAAACCGATAGAATGTAATCCGCCGATATTTATGCGAAATAAAATGATGATCTGTTGCAATAATTAGTTCATGCTAATTATCGCAACAGCAAAATCAATAAGTGCACATATGACACCTATACATTCGCGATTTATTTTGCATTGAGAAAAAAATGCGCGTGGCGGAAATGCTTGACAGGCTGCCTCCACTAGCAATTTCCCATTGCATGAAATTTGAAATTGCCAGTGGAGGCAGCCTATGGTATGCAATATTTTATGGTCTGCCATAAATGGTAGGCAATATGGTATGCAATTTGCTCGGCAATCTGCCTTGCAATATTTTGACAGTTCTTGGTTTCAAAATGGCGCTGAACCATGGGAATGCTTTATTTCTTATAAGAAGATGTAGGTATTTTGAATTTAAAGGGATTTTTAGATGTCGTTGAGCAATGAAATGGTGGGAAATTGCGAAAAAATCGAATTTGCATTTCAAATAACTCCTTAAGAGCATTTGACGCTCAGATACAGCGCACGTCCTTCCCGCTCAGAGGCATTTTCGAAATGAAATTGCATGCCATGAAATTCCCCACGCACAGATGGCATACCATAAATTTGACAGTCGTTGCAATCGGAAATTGCAGAGAAAATTGCTAATTGAGTCCCGGTGTGAAGTGCAATATGATGCTTGAACTAAGTAAATGTATGTAACAGAAAAAAACGCGCATGGCGGAAACGCTTACGAATGCAATATGACGTTTAGTTTAATTGGGTTAAATGAAGTTCAAATAAGGCCAATGACAGACAGTTCGGTTTCACCGAAGCGTTTAACGCTTCGGTTCGGCACGTCGGCTATCACACACAGCGGTTTTCAGAAGCGTTTATCGAGTCGGTTCAGTTACAAATCACGTCGGAGTATCATATAGATGCTTGTAAAAAAGTAGTCGTGTAGAAATACATATGTATATATATGTATATACATATATATGTACAGTCCCTGGCCAAAAAATTATGAACACTTGCAAATTTCATCATTTTGCTGCATTGTCTTAAGTCTTTCTTAGTTAAAACGCATGTGGCGTTTAATTGCTGAATGTTCGGGATTACCTGATTAGTTTACCGTGAATTTATCATGGTTTGATCCTTTTTTCAGGTCAAAAGGTATAAATGCCTGGCAAAAGGTGTGAAAATTGCCAGTTTTTCAAGTGTACAAGAATCAGTGATTGTGTTGTTTTCGTATTGTTTTCTGTGAATATTTTGTTAGTTGCGTTTGAAATTTCATATTTTAGTGAAATAAACATTAAATACTTACGTAAATAGTGCAATTGGTTATACTTGAAATTTTAATTTAGCCAAAAAGGGACACAATTTACGAATATTTATTTATTTATGAAAATTTAGTATGGGACGTAAAGCAGATATCACTGCAGAGAAAAAATCTGCCATATCTGCACTCCTGAGATCGGGAAACCATTCCTTAAGAAAAATAGCTCGCTTGGAGGGTGTTTCGTCGGGTACTGTTAAGCACATTCAAAATAAAATGACAGAAAATCTGTCTCCCATCGGTTCGAATCGAGCAAATTGTGGGAGAAAAAAAAGGGGTGATCGGAAAATTATTTCCATTGCTGCTGGACACCGCAGGGCACCTTTACGTGACCTCAATAAAATGATTTCCGAGGCGGGCGTGGATATATCGGAGCGAACTTTACGAAGAAGGTTGAAAGAAGCAAGCTTCCGATGCAGGCGAGCAGCAAAAAAGCCTCGTTTAAATGAAAATCAAAAAAACAAGAGACTTTTGTTTGCTAATGAGTACGCACAAAAGTCCGATGAATTCTGGAAAAAGGTATTTTTCATTGCTCTTTAAATATTTCTTGAATTTAAAACCAATTTTTTCATTTTTTTAATTTTGCAATATTTTTCAGATAGTCTTCACTGACGAATCGACCTTCCAATGCCTGACAGAAGCCAGTCAATTTGTCAGACGGCGTCCAGGAGAGAAATATGACTCGTCCTGTATTACACAGACTGCAAAACATCCACCTTCTGTTATGGTATGGGGAGCCATAACAGCCGACGGACCGGGACCACTGTATTTTGTCGAGGGAACGATGCGACAAAACCAATATTTAAAGGTTTTGGAGACGGTCGCTATGCCTTATTTTGCTGAAATCGGGTTTCGGACAGTTCAATACACTTTCATGCAAGATGGTGCTCCATGTCACACAGCCAAAAGTGTAAAAAGGTTCATGTCCGACAAAAATATCCCTGTTTTACCTTGGCCAGGAAACACACCGGACTTGAACCCAATTGAAAACGTGTGGCATAAGCTAAAGCGGCTTGTTTATAAAGAAAAGAACACCAGCCGTACAATTTTAATTGAAAGCATAAAAAAATATGGCATGAGGCACCCGAAATCAAAGAGTGCATCAAAGCTTGCATAGAAAGTATGCCGAGGAGAATCAAAGCGGTTAAATCGGCTAAGGGTGGCAACACTAAATATTAGTTAAGTGTTCGATTACAACATTGAAAAGAAAATGAAAACACTCAGATGATATATATTACAATTATTCATCTGACATCGTAGTAGCCTGAGCGAATTGTTAAAAATAAAAAAATATAGATTTTCTTGATGACCAGGAGTCAGTTGAATTTTCGAGCGTGGTCACTTCACATTTTGTTGGAATTCGTGTCGCGAATTGTATTATTACTCGGGTCAATTTTGTATGATTATTATAATTAGGTGTGATTATTAAGTTGAGTTTTGTTCAATACATTGTAATAAATCTATAGAATTCAAATATCGTGTTTCGTTTAATATTCATAAATATTTGGCTGAACATTTGGTCCATCGAACCGGATTAGTGGTATATCGTAATTGTTCGAACTTTGAATATTATAAGCAGCATATGGTGGTCAATCGAATTTTGTATTGTTAGATAGTTTTCTGTGATGTGAACAGTGAATAATTGATTTGCAAATTGTTCGGTTTCGGTTCACGTTAAACAGTGATTATTGAACATTGGATTCTTTTTTGTGTGTGACTTTCGTCATAAAAGGGAAAATCTAAAGAGTAAGTACAGTTACTCGAATCTGCTATTTTCCATAAATTCATGCATGCATACTTCAATCCAGATAATACACTAATTCATATTTAACTGTTTTATATGATACAAAGTCATTTTATTTAATCAATATGTATATCTCTATTATAATATATGTATATCTAAAAAATTTTAAAAAAAAACAGATGATTTTCAATAACCAATATAATATAAATCATATGCACGCATATGATTATAATCTATAATATATTATAACTCATAATTTCATTGTTAATACCACCAAATACCACCAAAACACAGTGTGCAATCGCTGATATTGAGAACTTAGGGAGTAAATTAATTCGGTTTGGTATTGTTGTATAGTGAATTGCGCACGTAACACTAAATCAAATTAGAACCCGTTCATTCGAGATTAAGGGTTTAGTATTGGCTATATATTTGAAGACATTAAGATATTGGAAAAATGAAACTAGTGAACTAAAGAAGTGGGCATATATAGTACATTGTGCATTTTTTTGCTGACTAATCGAATCGCATTTGGTATCTAATAAATAACGGTAGTTCGTCCCAGGTGTTAGTTATTGCATTGCAATTATGAGTTTTTCCCCAACTAAATTGATTTTGCAACAGCAAAATATTTTGGAGCAATTCAAGCGCCTACAAATTAATTACACGAAAGATGGGAAATCTCGTAAAACTGAAAAATATTATCGCAATCTCATCCAAAAAATAGAAAACCTTCAAAACCGGTTCGTTGAGAACAACATAAATATCGAAAACTCATTAACTGAGGAAGAATTTGCTGAATCATCATGCTTCGAAAACGAATATGACCAATTTGAAACTCTCCATTTACATTTCCTGTCTGAGATAGAAGATTGCTTAGACATTGAATTGAAAGGGAAGGTGCTTGAAAGACAACCAACTGATCCATATGATAAAGAGCTGATTGAAAATACGGAGATCAAACTGCCTAGAATAAATCTTCCGAAGTTTGGTGGTGATTATGAATCCTGGGTGTCGTTTTGAGATCTTTTTATCTCAATCATTCATAATCGACCGTCATTGACCAAAGTTGAAAAATTGCATTATTTGAAATCTAATTTGTCTGGAGAAGCAGAAATTTTACTTCGCCATTTCGCCATCACCGACGCTAATTATGACTCAGCCTGGCAACTTCTCAATGAGAGATATGACAACAAACGGGTGCTGTTGAACATGCAATTCAAACGTTTGTTCAACATCAATAATGCAATGGAGTCAGCGTCAGCGTTGAAATTCCTTCTGGATCGTACTGTCGAGTGCGTCCAATCTATAGAAAATTTGAAAATAGAAGATCTATGGCAGTCCGCTGTCGTGTATTTGACAATACAACGACTGCCACAAGAATCAAGACAGATCTGGGAACAGGAGCAAGCTTTGAATGAGAAATTATTTTCTTTCGAAGATTTAAAAACATTTTTACATAATCGTTTTCGCGCTCTGGAAGCCTCAGGTGTCGAAAATGTTAGAACCAGTCGTAATGCTTCGTTTATTCGAAATCGAAATGTACATTCCTTGCAAGTACAATCGCACCTCTGTGTACAGTGTCGTGCTCCTCATCGACTAATACACTGTGAACAATTTAAACCATTATCGCACAGCGATAAATTTAACATTGTGAAGCGAAATGGACTTTGTTTAAATTGCTTAGATAAAAGACATCATGCGGTTAACTGTCCAAGCAAAAACAAGTGTTTCAAATGCAAAAAAAGCCCACCACACGCTGTTACATCGAGATAATGCTCAACTAGTTGGCAACGCTCAACATATTAATTAAGTGTTAGTAATAAAAAAGTGAATTTACTTCAAACTTATTTTTCTATAATCTCTGTAAACGATTTTTTGATAAAATAAAGATTAAACGTTGAGAAATGCACTCAAATCCAAAAATTGTGAATTTTTTTAGGTGTTCATAATTTTTTGGCCAGGGACTGTAAGTATATATATGCATATGAATTTTGGGCAAAGTGATTCTAATACCAATTTACTTTGAAAATATGTAGCTTACTTTTAGAAACTAAGTGCCCACAAATGTTTCATTTTCCAATACTGTACCTTAGCCATTCTTCAAAAATCAAATTTCTTATCAGATTTACATTTCCATATCGCATGCATTCATCAATGCATCCAGAAAATTTCAGCTCGATCGGACTACGCAGCAATGAACAAATTGAAAAACGCTCAAAAACCGAGTCGGTGGGTCATTTCTCTCATCTACCGCCTCGGTTCCGAAACCAAGAGGCGGTTCACACCGCGGTGTGTATCATCACAATGCTAAAGTAATGCACGACTATACCAACTCGGTTTTCCTCTCGGGAAACGCGTCGCAAAAACCGCTGTGTTTGTCATTGGCCTAATGGAGGGTCAACGGACCATACTGTAACACCCCCACCGTTTGATTGAGGCTCCGACGAAATAATGAGCTTATGGCGTTGTCGATTCATGTGCACATACAAATATCTGTACTTATGCTTATAATATTGGTACTATCTGTTTTAACTAAAATTGTATCAATGTTATTTTCATTAATGATTTGTTTCAGATACAATTCTTCAATTTTTATGTCAGTCATATTATTATTTTCTTTAATAGCTTTGATAAATTTTGGCAAAATTATTTTATCATGTATTTTAAGATAATGGTTAGAAAATGTTTTGTTCATAACTTTCATTTGACAATCTTTGAATTTTACGAGGAAGGTTCCTTTAATTTTCATATTTTCTGTATTACAATTATGTTCTATATGTCCAAAAAAATGTTTGAAAACTACGACTCCGGGTATAATTTGTTTGATTTCTTGTTGTTCTGATACTTTTGTCTGACATGAGCTTTCTCCGGGTTGTATAATGCTTTTTATACATTTGTCATTTATTTCTTCTAAGTTATCTCTAAGGTTGTCTTTAATATTTACGTTGTATATCTTATGGCTAGGACTTACTAAGATGGTGTCAAAGATTAATAACAACGACCTATTTTGGATGGTTGGGATTGGTTTAAGAATGATTTTTGTCAAGCTATCCTGAGAATATTTTGGTATTGCCAAAGTTATTGCAATAATTTTATCATGCAATGAAACAGAAGTTTTTATGTTTAAATATGCCTCGAATTCATCTTTAAGGTCGAATTCTGTCTTAGTTAGAATGTCCTTAGTAACTAAACCTATTTACTAGAGAGTATGGTATGTTCAATGTCCGTTATGTGGTTTCTCAGTAAGGAAATGTCGTTATCGATTTGGTATATTGGTTGAATGAAGTTAATTTCGTCTCTAAGTGCTGCTATGCCATTTTGACTTATATCTTTGAATTTATTTAGATAATTCGCTATTATAAATTGTTGCGTATTTATGTGATTGGTTATATTTCTCATTTGGGAGGATAAAATATTATTTGTGAATGTGTATTATATATTATTTGTGAATGTGAATTTTTATTTATACTGTTAATTAAATTTCCTTCTTTTTCCTTCATTGTTTTGATTATACTTTCAATATTTGTCCTATCATCACTGTCCATAGTTCCGGTGACGTATTTCAGTCCTTTACCTAAGAAATTTTTTAGTCCACGTTTCTGTCGGGCATGGGGAATTAAGTTATTTATCTTTGTTTCTATTAATGCAAGGTTTCTGTTAACAGTTTCTAATATTGTTTTGGATTCCGCTGTAGATATTGAAAGGATGTTGATGTTTTTTCGAATAATTTTGAGTGTTTGCTCATATTCTGATGTGTTGACAATGTGGTGTACCCTGTAGTAATAGTCGACCAGCTTTACTTCGTCCATTTTATTGGGTATGTAGCCACTATTGTTGTTCAAGTCTTCAATGTAAATTGTTTGAGCTCTTAGTATGGTCCAGAATGCGAATATAAGTATGGATAACATTTCTGTAAAGGCGATAAGGTGTTATTAGCAGAAGAATGAGAAGTTGAAGGGATATTTTTATTACTAATGTTCGAAGAACAATAGTATAAAACTCGTTTCGCCGAAAATTCATATTTCTTTGTATATATATATACATTTATATATATATATATATATATATATATATATATATATATATATATATATATATATATATATATTTATATATATATACATATATATATATATATATATATATATATATATATATATATATATATATAGATGTATATGTATGTATATATATATATATATATATATATATATATATATATATATATATATATATATATATATATATATATATATATATATATATATATATATATATATATATATATATTATATATATATATATATATATATATATATATATATATATATATATATATATATATATATATATATATAGATGTATATGTATGTATATATATATATATATATATATATATATATATATATATATATATATATATATATATATATATATCAGCAAAATGATTAATGGAGATAATCTCTGGAGTGGCCGATCCGATTGAGCTGCAATTTTCGGAGAGCGTAGATGTATGTAGTTAGTAGGTCCACGACTTTCTCAAATTCAGATATCCTAAACTTTTTGGAGGCGACGAAAGTTTTAGTGAATTTCGAAGAACTCCTATATTTAGCTATGACCATTTTTGTAATTTTGTGGAATTTCTTTACTGAGCGATTATGTCATTAGATTTGCAATTGAATATCCTGCAATGAAAATTAACAACAAATATTAACACTTTAAAAACTTGAAAAGTTTTGAGGGTGGTAACCCTTAAACTCTTTTCACCCGTATACCATCCAGCGCAGTGATTCAATCGAAACGAAATTTACTTGTCGGTTTTAACTTAACGTGAAGCAGATTTGGTATATTTTCTGTTTTGCTTCTGACACAGACTAACCCGCATTAGCCATTTTCGTAAATATTGCACCAACAGTACTCATATGCAAAGCATTTGCGATAAAAATAAGAAACCAATTTTTAAATTTTCCGAGTTTTGAACATTTTTCGGATGGCAGCCTCAAACAACGTTAAACCGCTGAAACTTTCGATGAAATCCTCCGATGAGAACGAAATTCAAAGGATAAGTTGATTTAAGTATGAGCTTGTTAAGGTAAACTTATTGCTGCTTCATTGGGAAAGTATTGCCAGCACTGAACATTTTCATCATTTGTTTTTAGTTGAGTTTTGTTGCTTAGGATAAGGAATGGTTGTACAAAAAAGTGTATTACGTCTCCCCACATTTTTTTGTCACTCAAACAAAATTTCTTCGAAAATTAGTTTTCTAGCGGTTCTGATGCGCTAGCCTGTTTTTTCGTTTTGGTCTTTGATGTTATAGTGAGATTATTTATATTTTGATACTTCTTTTTCATTTTAATATGAGTACGAAAGTATTTGTTTTGGTTTTCTATATCTACTATGTGGTCATTTTCTATTTTATGTGAGTTCATTTTCCTATGCTTAGAGTGATTTTTCCCTCCTCTGGTTTCTTTAATAAAATTTTGTACTGTTTCAATTTCGTAGTTTGTTTGATTTTTGTTGAGTTTGTTTATGATTTTTTGTTTCTTTTGCAAAATCAAATCATATATATTTCTATAATCATCTTATGGAATCTTCGCATTAATGAAGTCGATAGGTCTTTTGTTTGTTGTAGAATGTTTTGTATTATTGTAAAATGTAATTATTTTTAGGATTTTTTCTTCTACTGTACCTTGGTTGTTAACAGCGTCATGTTTCAAAAGTCGGATATGTTCATTTATAGTATTATGCAGGCGCTCTACGTCTGCATTCGATGTGTGATTACTATTCGAGGTGTAGTGAATTTCTAGGTTTTCTTTTGAAAGGAAATCTTTTAAAGGAGTTGCCTTAAATCCGAATTCGTTATCTACTATGATTTTCTTTACACTGCCAAATAGACTCAAATAATATGCTAAGGCTCTTTTGAACTCAGTCCATGTTCTACCTAGGATTTAAAATGCAAATCTGTGTTTTGAAAACTTATCAATTATTGTTAGAACTAGAAGTTTTTCTAAAGTTTAGAACACATCTACATGGATTATTTCTCCAGGCTTTTGTGGAGTTTCTGTGGTTTTATATAAAGGTTTAGGTGGATTTCGAACGTATTTTTTGGAGTTGCAAACATCGCACTTATTTATAAATTTTGTGACTCTATCTATCAGTTTAGGACTATACTACTTTAGCTTGAGTTCTTTTGAGACTTCTTCTATTCCTCTACGATTATTGCGTAAATGTTCCTCTTCAATTTTTTGAGCTAATTTTTCTTCATCTGTTATATCTTCTAGTAAAACACTACATCTTACAATTTGAAATTTGCTATTACTCGAGAAATTAGTTTTGAATATTGAGCAAAGAATTTGGAAGTAATCTTCGTATTCGATAAGAATTGCATTGAAGCTATTTGGGTTAAAATGGGTTTTCAATATTGATATAAAATCCTGCTCATTTAGATTCTTGGCACTAATTGTTGTCCTATTTTGATCAAATATTTTTTTTTTTTATTCTGAGTGATCCTGAGTTAGATTTATTGATAACTATTTGGTTTTTAAATACATTAATGCATGACTTACTAATAGGGCTGTCAGGACTGCTTTGCGCTAGATTTACTTCCGGTTTAGGGATTCTGGATAGGGTATCTGCATTTATATTTTTCGCACCTTCTTTGCATTTTCCAGTATAATCGAACTCAGAGAGTTTTAGTCGCAATCAAACAAGTTTACAATTTGGTTCTTTGATGGAAAAAAGCCAAATTAGTGGTCTTTGGTCCGTTTCAATAAGGAATTTCCTACCAAACATATAGGGTCGAAAGTATTTCGTAGCCCAGACAATTGCTAGGAGTTCTTTCTCTATGGTACTATAATTGATCTCATGCTCGTTCAAGGTACAACTAGCATAACTGATTGGACGTCCTTCTTGTGACAGGACCGCACCAAGAGCAAAGTTACTAGCATCTGTTTTCAAGATAAAAAGTTTTAATAAAATCAGGGTATACTAAAATTGGTTCATTAGTTAAAAGATTTTTCAAGATTTCAAAAGCATGAATATACTCAGGGCCTGAAATGTTTAATTTTGCATCCTTTTTAAGATATTTTGTCATTGGTTTGGCTATCCGGGAATAATCCTTGATAAATTTTCTATAATAGCCAGTGAGGCCAAGGTACTGTTTTATTTCTTTTGCGTTCTTAGGAACAGTGAATTTTCGAACGCATTCGATTTTCCGTGGATCAGGTTTAATACTGTCGTTTGTAACTATATGTCCAAGAAATCCTGTTTCTCTCTTGAGAAACTCAGATTTGTCCTACTGAACTTTTAAAAAATTGGAGGATTTAGCAGAAAATTGGAGGATTTAGACCATCATTGCAAAACCTCAAGAAATGATGCAGACGAAGATTTATTAGCGAACGAGATAACACTCCATCAGGAGCTCCTTAAAACAACGTTGGAAATAAATAATAACACAGCGGCTATGAATACGAGGACGCAGTACAAAGCAACATCACCTATAAGGAATCTAGCTGAGGGTACAACTCCATCTACTCAGCAAAAACTTTCAAACCTAAACGGTGAAGCCCCAATTTACAAGTTCGGTACTTTTTGGTCCCTAAATGATTGGCAGAATCGTCTACAAAAAATAAAAAAAACGAACGATATTCTTCACAATAAGAGCTCGTCTTCCAAATTAACGACTTCAGTAAACAAAACTGCATTCTTTGTGAAAGGGGTTCCTTTTTCTGCTGACAACGAATGGTTGGGAAAGATTCTCGAAGCTGATTTTCATATAAACGACTACGAAGTGAAATTTTTATCCCAGCGTAAACATATCTCCTCAAGACGGTGTAAGGTCTTCATCCCATCAAAATATGCCTGGCTTTTTACTTGCTTGAGTGGAAACAACAGCTCCATCAATTAGAAAGGAGTGACATTCAGCCCCTGGAGAAACATCACTGACAAAACTAGGTATAAGAATAAATAAAAATTGTAAGAAAAAATTGTATCCCTAGTCACACCTTTACCCAATTTCCTTCCACCCGTAAAACTCGCCCATCACATACTCAGTCCCAATTTTCAATGACAACAGATAATTCTTCCTTATCTGACTGTTCCAATGCTTTTACTCATAATAATAGTAATGCACTGATACCCCCAGCAGTTAACACGGCATTTTCTCCCTCAAGCAGGTGTACCAACGTTGTTAATAAACACTCCTCCAAGGTTTCCAGTCAGGCCGCCATAAACCTAGCTCCTACTACGAGCAATATAAATTATTCTTCTAATGGTAGTAATATGACATCTGAATCTCTCCGAAGATCAGGCAACCCTTTTAGGCATTTTTCCTAACCGATCTCAGAAAAGCCTCAAACTTTTTTTTACAACAATTGTGGTGGTATGAGAGGCAAACTAAGTAAATTATACCTTGACGCCAAATCGTGCCATTTTAATTTACTCGCCATCACCGAAACTTGGCTTAATGCCTCTCACAAGAATAAGGAGATCCTTGATAGTAGTTGGACTATTTACAGAAGCGACCGTGATTATTGTTCTACGGGTCAGTCGCGAGGAGGTGGTGTCTTACTTGCTGTTAGCAACACACTTTCAAGTGAGCTTGTAGATACCACCCCAAATGTTTTCTTCCAATGTATAATTGTTCGGATCTCAAATAATAACAATTCAATTTATATCGCTGTTGTCTACATCCCCCCTAGATCTGACGAATCCATCTACAGCAATTTTTGTGACACAATATCTTCACTAGCGACATCACTTAGCGAAAAAGATAAAATAATAGTTTTGGGTGATTTCAATCGTCCGAATCTTTGCTTTGTTCCGGATGAAAATGACTCTTATCTTCTCCCCGTAAACCTTGTAGACACCAACGATTTCAATCTTGCGAGTGCCTTTTATGGTAATGATTTGCAGCAGGTTTCCCAAACTCCTAACCAAAATGGTAATTGGTTAGATCTTGTTTTCACAAATGCTTATGACGAAGTAGTAGTTAGTCCAACTAGTGACGCAGAGCATCTTTTTTGTAACAGTTTACACCATACAGCACTGTCAGTCGAACTTTCCACTCCAGATTCCACCTGCTTAAAAACTTACAATAACTCAATTGTATTTGACTTCCGTAATGCTGATTATGAAAGCATTAAACATGTTCTTGAATCTACTGATTGGTCAACTACTCTTTCAACAAAAGATCTCGAGACAGCCATTTCGTTTTTTTACAATAAAATATTTGACGCCGTTGAAAGATATGTTCCAAAGATAAAAAAAAGAATAAATTGTCTGAGCCATAGCTTGATAGGGACCTTAGACATATGCGAAATCATAGAAACAAACTTTATAAGCTTATTAAAGAAAATACCGATGTTAGTCCTGCTATTCAGGAAGAATATAATGAAGTTGCTAAGCAATTTTTAGCAAAGTATCATGAGGCTTATGACACTAACATTAGAACAACCGGCGAAAATATAGTCCGCAACCCGAAAAAATTCTTTGATTTTGTTAATGTGAAGCGAAAAACTACTGGCTATCCATCGTCCATGTTTCTTAATAATATAACGTCTTCCTCTCCTAAAGAGATATGTGACCTATTCGCTGATAGTTTCCAAGAAATTTTCGATGCAACAGACCTATCAAACTCACACCTTTCCTCGGCTGATTCAGCTTCAATAGCTTTTGTGAACCATTTAGAAATATCCCGTGATGAAATACGTAAAGCTATTTTGGATCTCGACTGCAAAAAAGGTCCTGGGCCTGATCTTCTTCCTCCGATCTTCTTGCGCAAGTGTGTAGAGCAGCTTATAGATCCCTTGCATATTTTCTTTAATAGATCACTTTCGTCGGGAATTTTCCCATTCTGTTGGAAGCTTTCGTATGTCACACCCATATTCAAAAATGGTGATCGACGCTGTATCCAAAATTATAGGGGCATTGCCATTTTGTCTTCGATTCCGAAACTTTTCGAAAAGGTGGTATACGATAAACTTTCTCCGCTTGTTGATTCCCGTTTGAACGAACAACAACATGGCTTTAGAAAAGGTCACTCAACTACCACGAATTTGACAATCCTAATCTCTGACGTTCTATGCAAAATGGAAAAAGGATACCAAATTGACGCAGTCTACACTGACTTCAGTAAGGCGTTTGACAGAGTTGACCATTCTACCTTGATTCTAAAGCTTCAGAAATTTGGTATTGCCGGGTCTTTACTCAGCTGGTTGACCTCCTACCTACGCGATCGAACACAATGTGTAAAATTTCAAGGATTTTTATCGAAAAACGTTAGTCCTACCTCTGGTGTACCCCAAGGTAGCCATCTTGGCCCACTTCTTTTTAATATATTTATTTCCGACTTATCTGACGTCCTAGCAGACATACCTCATTTACTCTATGCAGACGATCTCAAACTTTATCAGACTATTGAATCGAAATCGGATGCCCCCTTTCTCCAATCCAAGCTTGATTCACTTGATCAGTGGTGCAATATAAACAAGCTCTCTCTCAATATCAGCAAATGCCAAGTTATTAGTTTTTCCAGGAAATGCACGGTCACACACAATACGTACTTTCTCGACAATAATATGCTAACCCGAGTTGATAACATTGCTGACCTCGGTGTTATCTTAGATGAAAAACTCCGCTTCACCTTACAGTTTGATAAAATGCTTTCTCGTGCGAACAAACAGCTAGGTTTCATCAAAAGACGTGCCAAAGAATTCCGTAGTCTGTGGGTCACAAGATCCTTATACACTTCACTTGTACGTCCTATTCTCGAATACGCTTGCATTAGCTGGAATCCCGCTTTTGAAACCCACAGTGACAGACTCGAGTCAATACAAAAACAATTTTTACTAATGTTCGAAGAACATTAGTATTAAAATCGATTCGGCCGAAAATTCATATTTCCATATTTATATATATATATATATATATATATATATATATATATATATATATATATATATATATATATATATATATATATATATATATATATATATATCATCAAAAAATTTCAGTGAGATAATCTCGGGAACGCGCCATTCGATTGAGCTGAAACTTTCAAAATACATTGGTGTATATGCAGAATAGGTCCAGGTCTCCTTAAATGTCAGTTATTGTTAACCTTTTGGCGCCGGCGGCCATTTAAGTGATATTATTAATATACCTATTATTTCGTGCACAAATAATTTTCGCAAAAATAAAGTTGACGAAATAAATTTCTAACGTATTTTACATATGAATCGGATAATGCTTTGGAAATTTTTAACCCTATGTGTGCGCTGGGTGCCTAAAAAGAGGACGGGAAAATTTGAAAATTTTTAAATTTCGATAACTTTTGACAAAGCTATTCAATCATTACGAAATTTTCAGGACATATTGATATTATTTAGTTGTAGATTTGTGTAGCTTTTAATGAGCGTGCTGGAAACCCTGTAACTAGGGCAGGCAGTGAAAGTGAAAACCTCCAAATCATCGTCTCTCTTGAAAAAATGCCGTTTCTTCAAAAAAAAGCCACTCATATGAAAATCTTGTGCTTTGTTTACATAACCAAAAAAAAAAAAAGATATGGTATAACGGGCACGCCTGGTAACCCTTGCCCAATTTACCTATATTTTTACCATCAAAAACTTCTGTTCACGGAAACTCACGATCCAATGAGCAGAATTATTTGAAATTCACAGAATGTATTGGTCTTATACAAGACTAAGTCTGATAGAAGTGATTTTGAAATGCGGGCGATTCTGTGCCAGTGGTGCCATCTTGAAAAACCACTAAAAAAGATAACTGTTTTTAGCCCTATAAATTCTGATTGAATCGTTTGATTTTGACAAAACTCACACAATTGCTGGACCTTACTTTAGGCCACGTTTGGTAGAAATTTGGTTGAAAAATTCGGTTGGAGCTGTCAGCTATGATAATTTTGGTGTCTTCATTTTGAAAAAAAAAATTTGGAAGTGAAAATATTC
Source organism: Nemotelus nigrinus (assembly GCA_947369275.1). Classification (NCBI taxonomy): domain Eukaryota; kingdom Metazoa; phylum Arthropoda; class Insecta; order Diptera; family Stratiomyidae; genus Nemotelus; species Nemotelus nigrinus. The sequence goes on from OX376372.1 coordinate 134,161,428, forward strand.
AAACCATCGAATAATCAAAAAAATGTCCGTTTCTTACAATAAAACCAATCTGTATATAAATCTTATGTTTTATCTACACGTTCAAAATAAAACTTTGGAAATTTCATGTCAGACAAGAATGGTAACCCTCTCCCAGTTAACCTATATTTTTAGCATCAAAAACTTCTGTTCACGGGAACTCACGAACCAATAATCAGATACAGCTAAAATTTACAGAATGCATTGGACTTAAGTAGGACCAGATTTGATAGAAGCGATTTTGAATTGTGGGCAGGTCCGTGCCAGTGGTGCCATCTTGAAAAATTACAAAGAAAAAAAAACTGCTTTTTGCCCTATGAAATGTGAATAGGTTACCGGATTTTCATGAAATTGACACAGTAGCTAAACCTAACTCCAATCTCTGTTTGGTGGAAATTTGGTTCAAAAATTTGATTGGTGCTGCCAGCTATGGTAATTTTTGTGTCTTTGGTTTTGAAAAATCGCTCAGGAAAATAAAACTTTTTGCACTATAACTTCCAGTGCAGTCATGAAATCAATACGAATTTCATACAATTAATGAAACATATCATAAACATTATTCAGGCCAAATTTGGTTGAAAAACCACAATAGGGTTGCCAGCTTTTGTTGGTTTTGTGTTTAATTGCAATATCATTATTAAGCGGTTTTATCGTAGAATTTTCAAATGGTAATGATATTGTAGTGACAATAAACAGCAAATATTAAGTTTTCGATTATTTGAAAAAACTCGCTGCAGATCACCCTAAATTTCTTTATACTCCTATAACTTCGAATGTAATTAAACAACGTGAAGCAGATTTGATATATTCTTGGATTTGATACTGGCGAAAGGTTGCCAGCACGAGTCGGTTGTGCTACTTTTGTATCAATAAATGCTTACAGTTAGTATACATACCGGAAACATTTACAATAAAAATAAATAACCGATGTTTCAATTCCCAAAGTTCTGCAAATTTTTCGGATCGCAGCCCCAAACACCAACTTCAGTTACAGTGCTGCAGGCACTGAGCATTTTCTTCAATGATGTTATATGAGATGCTGCTTTCAAAATTATATGAAATAAGCAACTGATAACGAATATAATTAACCCGTGTTTTGCTCTAATAAACGTTGAAATTCATGCCAGTGGTAATATCTGAAACCTTCCACCATATGAGTTATAATGCATTCTTGAGACGAAAGTAAAACGTGGCATTTGAAACAGTTTGGCCGTAATAAGCAGCACATGTGGTGGAATATGCACTCAAAACCTGCATGATTCTTCTACTGTTCTTCGAACATTAGTGTTTCTAGCGGTTCAGGTGCGCTAGAGTTTTTACTTTTCGCCTTGAGAGAATTGTACAACCCTTATGATTTTAATAGCCTACCCCCTTATGAGTTTCTACTGGGTCATTTTAATCTATCAACTCTAGCCTCCAGAAGAATGATGATATCGGCCTGCTTCACATTCGACGTCATTTGAGGCGCTATTAATGTAGAATTCCTGAATAGTAAAATTTCGATAAATATCCCTGTGAGGAACACCAGGTCCAATCGTTTTTTAAAAAAATATTCACATTCGACGATATATGCTGCAAATGAGCCAATAAATAGATGCTGCAGAATATTCAACAGCATAAGTTATATATATTCCCCTACGATTTCCAAATCATCCTTTAAATCCTCTCTTTTGCATGCCATCCATACCCCTAAACCTTAAGCCCTAGCTTATATGTCAATGTTTTTATTTATTGATTGTTATTTATTAATCTATTTTTTACTTTTTTCATTTGTTTTTTTTACTTATTTAACTTGTTTGTTTTTACTTTTTACTTGACTTGACTTTTCCATTTTATTTTTAGTTTGTTATTTTATATCTGATTTTGTTCCTTGTTTGGTGAATAAATAAAATAAAATAAATAAAATAAAATAAATTGGTCTCTCTAAATCTCTTGAATATTTTTGAAATGGAATCTAAGTGCTCTTGTTAGGACGTAGAAAATATTATAACGTCGTCCAGATATACTTAGCATATTTTATTGGTGTAATCGGAGAGAATGTTGTTCATCAAGCGTTGGAAGGTAGCAGGAGCCGTCTTCAATCCAAATGGCATTCAAAGGAACTCATAGTTTCCGCCTTCTACACTGAATACAGTTTTATTAATGTCCTTTTCCATTATTTCTATTTGATAGAATCCTTTCGCTAAGTCTAGCGTTGTGAAATTTTGGCATCGTCCAACCTTCTCTAAGATCTCGTCGATGTAAGGAATAGGATACTTTTCGTCGACCGTGACTTCGTTTCGTTTCCGGTAATCGATGATAAGCCTCCATTTGGGGTCCAGTCCAGTTTCCGTCCGGCGTCCAGTTTTTTCGGTACTATCCAAACTGGCGCTGAATAAGGAGATTTGCTTGGTTTAATGATATTTTTCTTCAACATTTCTTGTATTTGATTTCGTACTTCATCCTTATGAATTTACGGGTACCTATATGTTTTAGCAACTACGGATATGTCGTTTGTGGTTCGAATTTCATGTTTTATTGCATTTGTGAATGATAAGTCCGATTCTTCGTTATAAAACATATCAGAAAATTTTTGAATAATTGGTACAAGTTTTTGTTTTTCCTCCAGATTGAGATGGTCCGTTCTAATATGATTCATAAATGATATTCTAACTTCTGGTTTGTTTTCGATAATGTTAAAGTTTTCGTAAGTAACAGGAATAGTTTCTTGTGTTGCGATTTTAACTTTGACAGGACGGTCGCCCCGTATCTTTACTGAAACGAGCACCTTGGAGTCCTGTGCATTGTAGATGCCTTCCTCAAGACGAACATTTCCAACTTCAGAAATCTTGCCTGGGAAATACACCAGACTATTATTTTCTTGCACAGGTACAGATACTTCATAGCATCCTTCCTTGTTGAAAAGGCAATATTGGTCATTTTCATCTGCTTCGAAAAGGATTGGAACCTTTTTATCGCCAGCATGTAATAATTGGTTTTCATAATCGATTATTAAGTTGTTTTAGGACGTTATTCCCAAGTATACCGTCATATTGGTCATGAAATTGACAGACGAGTAATTCAATATTTTCGTTTGTATCCCCTAGCTCTTTAAATAGAGGGATCCTAACCATTTCGCGAATATCGATAGTATGCTGTAAAGTTTTCAAGTTTGTATTAGGGACATCAATTTTCCATTTTGGATGGCAAAGACCAGGATTTATTACTGAGTGGGTTGCACCAGCATCAATAATAAATTTCAGAGGCTTAGATTTAGTTTTTATAACTATATATGGTAGTCTCCTTCCGAGGCAGGCAACTGAAAATTTTCTATCACTTCATTTTTATTAATATCCATGGGATCTGGAGTCGGTTGTCGATTAAAATGATTAAAATTGTTAGGGTTAGAATTATTTAAGGAGTCATTTTGACTCATTCTATTGCCGTCATGATAAGGTCTATATTCTTGTTTGAAGTGGTTGTGTCGATTTTTGAGTTCGTCTCGCTGGTGGTTAGGGTTGTCATTAGATCTATTAGGCTGATTTCTTTGTGCATTATTAAACCATTGCTACTATTATTATAATTATTATTATTATTATTGCCGTAATTTATATTGTGATTGTGTGGTAATTATTATTAGGATGTCGATTACTATTATTATTACGATTGTCATGTCTGTGTGGTCTACTGTTGTTGTCATACTGTCCTTGATTATCATGGTTTCGTCTATGGTTAAACTTTTGTTTGTTTCCGTTATTGTTCTGACCAAAGGGACTATAAAGTGCATATCCTGCAGTAAAGAGTATGTCCATAGCTGATTCTAGAGTATCAGGGTTTCTACAGAATAGAATAGTTTTCATTGGTTCGGGAATTTTATTTTTGAAAATCTTATGCGCTGTTCTCATGTTGTTGCGCGCAAATTCGTTCGTTGCGTTACCTGTGCCCAAGACAACTAGAGACCTATTATTAAGCCTTTTTAATTTACCTTAGAATTCTAATGCGTACGTTTTGAAGGTTGCGCCTCGCAGATTGTCGTAGAGTTCGTCTATTTAAGACGATCCCCAAAGTTATTTTGGAAGACTTGCTTAATGTCCTGCCAATAGGTAACGTGACAGTTTATTTCGATAGTTTTCCTAGCCCGGCCCTTCAATTTACTTTTAATGATATCACTAAATAAGAGTTGTGACGCATCATTGAAGGCTTCGAGCATAGGACTTACTCTTTCCACGAGGGCTATAAATGTTTGGAGATTCTCGGATTTGCAATCAAACTCGGGAAGGTTATTTAAGTATTTTAGGGGGTCTATCGGTGTTTCGATTAGTTATTTTATTTTCGATTCTATTTCACAGCTAATTCAATTCGAAGCACTTTATTTTTAAAACAATTCCATGAATTCACTTCGAAGTATTTTATTACAAATCTATTTGAATTCCAACAAATTTAACAAAATCAAATTCAAGTAAGTTCTACGTAACGTCCGATCACACTTTCAATTCGACAACTAATGAATCTTCTAACAAAGAACTAGCAAAATTCAATATGAAAATTTCGGTAAATCTACCGCTTTTACTGTAATAACATATCATTTCCAATGCAATAATTTCTTTTAAATCAACGATTCAATTTAACATACAGCATTAATATTCCAATGATCAGCCGATTGGAATACAATTGGAAGTTACTACAGCTGATATGATTTGTCATTCGTAAGTGACAGTTTAAAGGTAAGTTTGATATATATTATTTATCAAATTTTAATATTTTTCTAATTTTTTAGACTTAATCCGAACATTCTCCCCCCGCTGAATCGGTAGAGGCATGACATCAGATGACCAGTTTCGACCCAGGAGTCTTGACATCTGGCTTCCTTCTGCAAATCCGAAGTTCGCTTCACGGGAGTTGATACCATTGAATCTGCATCTTCCGTAAGACTTTTAAAGTCTGCAAATGGGGTATGATTATTTATTCTTTAATATATAAGATACTCAGTTCAATTCATCTGCAGAGTGCGTTATCTCATCTACTGGTCGCTTTCTCGTTCTCCTTTGATGCAATTCGAATCGATAGTGCAAATAAGGCGGAGGCCAGCCAACTATGTTGGCGATCCCCTTAGTTGCGTCAATAAATGTGTTGTGCAGGGTGGTAATGTGTCAGCTGGGAGGGATGGGACTAAGGACTCCAAACGAACACAAAAGTCTCACGTATTGTATATTATGTGGAACATGGCTTGAGTTTTAATCCATTATCATTAATTTGTTTGTTTGTCTATTATCAATAATTTTATATTATTCACTATCTGTTATCTTATTACGTTAACTTATATTTTAATATAATAGTTGCTATTAATATTACTGTTAAGATTACTATTATAGTTAAATATTAAATTATCTGGTTGGTAATTCATTAATATTAAGTTGTACATGTCTACCTTTAATCACTTTTGATACGATTATGTTTACTATATTAATTTTATCATTTAGCTTGAACATAAATTTGTCTATGCCGATTATAAGATTTGAGAATATGAAATTCGATTTGAGATTTTCACTTTTTTAGTTTGTGTCCGAGTTATAGTTGGGTATAGGTAATAAAGCGATTTTTGATATTGGACGTTTGTAAGTTCTACCATTCGAAAACACTGACACGACCCGCACTAAATTGTCTTTACCGGCATGCAGTTCAACTATTCTTGCCAAAGGCCATTTATACGCTGCCACTTTTTCGTCCTTTAAAATGCAAATATCTCCGACGCGAGCACATTTTTCTTTGCTGAGCCATTTAGGGCGGGATTGTAATCGGTTTAAATACTCGAACTTCAATATATTCCAAAACATGTTGTAATAATTTTTAAAACTAACAGCGATCTGAATAGTTCAATTTAAATTCATAAGTTTTGTCCTGGCGATGCGATCGATAGTTCCAAATAAGGAACTGTGCACATCAGTGTCCATTGAGTCGAGTGTCCATTTTTATAATTTAATCAACATTAGTTTCAAGTTTCTATTTTTGAGGTTCTAAATTCGAGATTCTAAATTCGAGGTTCGATGTTCGAGGTTCTATAGTCGATATTCTGTGTTCGCAGTTCTTTGGTCGAGGTTCTATGTTCGAAGTTCTATATCGAGTTTCTATGTTCTATTCAAGTTTCTCTACATTCGATATTTGTTGCGTTTGTGTTCAATGCCTTTTGTAATTCTGTTGTCTTCAAGTATCCTTTAGAGACGGGTTGTTTTGAGAGGAGCGCAAAAAATCGAAAACAGTATGCTGTTACCCGGATCAAGCGCGACAAAGTTGAGTAATTACATAACATATATTCTAGCTCCTCATTGTTTTTCTGCATGATATTGAGGAGAACTAACTTTCTACTTTCCAACGTAGTCGTAATGGAATTTTTCGTGTTTGGCCATTTACAGGGCTCATTTAGTAACCAGACAGGTCCACACCACCACAGCGAATTTTCAAAAATTTCTTCTACGTCTATTCCTCGAGAAGCTGAATCGGCGGGGTTTTGATTCGATGGGACGTGTCGCCATGGAGTGTTACCGACATGATTTAAGATTTCCGTAGTTCGATTGGCGATAAATGCTGTCCAACGGGTCGGATGACTTTTCAACCAGGCCAACACGATCTCGGAATCGGTCCATAGGAAAGTATTAATATCTGCGATATTTAATGAATCTTTGATTTTTGCTACTAATTTTGCCAATAATACTGCTCCGCATAACTCCAGACGTGGTATTGACACAGTCCGTATTGGTGCGACTTTTGTTTTTGCTAGAATAAGATGTGAGTGGGTTTCGTCTTCACGTCGATCAACTAAGTAAATTGCCGCTGCATAAGCTTTTAATGACGCATCACTGAATCCATGAAGTTCTAATTTCGAATTTTTAGTATAATGTATCCACCTAGGTATTCGTAAGCTTTCAATTTTCAATAATTTAGTTCTGAATTGAATCCATTTTTTGTGTATATCAGCTGACAACGGTTCATCCCAACAAAGCCCTTGTAACCACAAAGATTGTAAAAGTATTTTTGCATTAATCATAATTGGAAAAATCCAGCCCAAAGGATCATAAAGACGCGAGATGTCTGACAACATTTGACGTTTCGAGTATAGCTTGCTCTCTTCATTTAATTTGATACGATAACTAAATTGGTCTGTTACTGGATGCCAAATAATTCCTAAGGATTTGTATCCCTGGTCTAAGTTCAAGTCTAATGGTTCTTGCATTTCAATATCTTCCACAGGTACGTCTTTTAAAATTCTAAAGTCGTTGCTAATCCACTTCCGAAGAGGAAATCCTCCAGCTCGGAGCACTTCAAATATTTCCTTTCGCCTATTCGTTGCTTCTAAGAGATCGTCTCCTCCAGACAGCACATCATCTACTTAGAATTCAGTTAATATAGAGTTGAATGCATTGGGAAACTTCTCTTTTTCATCTGCCGCCAATTTATGTAACGTCCTAATTGCCAAGAATGGTGCACAGCTTGTTCGAAATGTTACTGTATTAAGTACGTAATCCTTGATTTCTTCTGACGGGTGAGATCTCCACAAAATTCTTTGATATTGGGCATCTTCTGGATGGACTTTTATCTGGCGGTACATTTTTGTGATGTCGCCTACGAAAGCAAACCGATATTTCCTCCAACTCATTAATATTGTCGTCAAGTCATTCTGGATTGCAGGGCCGGTAAATAAAATGTCGTTCAGCGATACGCCAGAGCTAGTCTTCCTAGAAGCGTCGAAAACTACTCTGCAACTGGTTGTGCTGCTTTCTTTTCGAACTGCGTGATGAGGTAGATAATTTGTAACACAGTACCGTTGGTCTCCCCTTAATACGTGCTCCTCTTGGTTCTTGGCTATTTCCATATGTCCTAAGTTCAAATATTCTTGAATACAGTTTACATATTCTTTCCTTAAATTGTCATCCTTTTGGAAGCGTCTTTCTAAAGACATGAAACTTGCAAGTGCTATGTTTCTTGAACATCCTAATGTATTTTTATCTTCGACACTTTTAAAAGGTAATTTCACCGAATATCGGCCTGTATTGTCACGACTTGTCGTTTCCAAAAAGAAGGATTCGCAGAATTTATCATCTGGTGATGGTATTTTCTGTGGCTGGATATCCTCTAACTCCCTAAATCTTTTCAATTGATCATTAATTTCAACATCATTATTCACTTCAATTTTCAAACATTTCAGATTTTCCACGCACTGGGTGTCTACTTGACCCGAAATTATCCAACCCAGCTTTGTATCTTGAGCAATTGGTCCCGCTTCCAAATATTTAATATCACCCAACAACAGTTTCCCGACTACATCAGCTCCCAATAATATGTCAATGCGAGCGGGACGATCGAAGAATGGATCTGCGAGTTGAAGGTCCTCCAGTTGTTTCCATTCAGAAGTTGTGATGGTTCGAGCGGGTATCAAAGTGGGTAATTTATCCATAATTAACGCTTCAAAATTTAGTGTAGCTCCCTTTCGAAAGCACATGCTAAGGCCGACCATTCCGTTTACGTCAGTTTTATTCGATTTCCCAATTCCAACAACACTTATTCTTGTTGATGTCCTTTTTACCCCAATTTGTTGAACTGCCGACTCTGTGATCAGAGATGTTTGCAAACCTTGATCCAAAAGCGCTCGTAAGGTAACTAGTCCAGATGGTGTATTTAAGATAATGCGAGCTGTTGCTAACAGTACTTCCAGTCTTGTTGTTGTTTTGACGGAATTCACGCTCGCGGGTTCAATTTCTGAAGTCGATGAAAGTGGGTTCGAAATGTTTGAAGCATTTTTATGCAATAATGTGTGGTGAGCCTTCTGACATTTCATGCATCTAAATTTGCTGGGGCAATTAGCTATCAAATGACCCTTTTCCAAACAGTTTAAACATAAGCCATTTCTTTTTACGATTTCAAATTTATTCGCGTGTAGCAGCTGTTTAAATTGAGGGCAATGCACAAAGCGATGAGATTCACGACAATGAATACAAATGGAAGAAGATTGGGTCTGAACTGCATGAGTGTAGCGATTACTAGGCGTGCGACTATGAGCATGTTGACGAGCTTGCTTGGAACGATCGGTTCCTGTAGCCTCTAAGGCTCGAAATCGTTGATGCAAAAATAATCTAAGTTCCTCGAATGACGAAAAATTCGTGTTCCCTGTTTGAGTTTGCTCCCACAACTGTCTAGTTTCGTGAGGAAGCCGTTGCGTGGTCATGTATACTAAAATAAATTGCCACAAATCACCCACTTGCAAATTCTCGATTGATTGGACACACTCAACTGTTCTATCTAATAGATTTTTCAAGGAGGAAGCTGACTCAGACGCATTGTTCATGTCAAATAACCTTTTAAATAGGGCATTCAGTAATACACGCAAATTGTCGTATCGCTCGTTCAAAAGTTTCCACGCTGAGTCGTAATTCGCACTAGTTAATGCAAAGTGACGAATTAAGTTTTCAGCCTCCCCTGTCAAACTGCATTTCAAATAATGTAATTTCTCTACATTCGATAAGGCGGATTGTTCATGAATGAGTGACACGAATAGATCTCTAAATGACACCCATTCTTCATAGTTTCCCGAGAATTTAGGTAAATTTATACGCGGGAGTTTCAATTCTAACTCATTCGATTTTTTATCACTTTGAGAAGCTGCAATTTGTTTATCTTCTACGCCCTCTAACCCTTGTAATAAGTCTTCCAACTCTGATTTAAAATTCAAATGCAGTATTTCAAACTTCTCATGATCATCAGAAAAATACTGAGAATCTATAACTGTTTCATTAACGCATTCCAGAATTTTCTCATGTGTTGCAAGAAATCGATCATAATGAGAAGATACTTTATCGATTAAGGTTCAATAATAAGTCGCAGTTTTCCTGGACTTAGAATCTTTGCGATAATTCGCTTGCATTTTTACGAGCTGGTCGCACGCTATTTTTTGCCGCAACATTAAGTTTTGTACATCAGCCATATTGACGTTCAAACAATCAAGGCACAAAGTTTCTCAAAGTAATTTTATAACGAGTTCAATCGGCACAGTTATAACGGAATGTCACGGTACAGTATTAAACTGCGAATTTCTCGAAACGACCGAATTTAATCAATTTACGCACCTTTCACGACTTAATTTTCGATATTCACTATGTACATCACGTTTCAACTTACGCCACCACTATTCAAAGTTTTAATTATTTTTCTCGAATGCTCGTTAGTTTTTATTTATTCGAGTATATATATAACTTGTAGGTGATAAAGATAAATTATATATAAATGAAATAGATAGTTTATAGTCAGATAAATTATAGATCAATAAGATGCATTATAGATGTGTAAGATAGATTTTAAATTAACGAAATTATATGTAAATGAAGTAGATAGTTTATAGTCAGATAAATTATAGATCAATAAGATGCATTATAGATGTGTAAGATAGATTTTAAATTAACGAAATTATATGTAAATGAAGTAGATAGTTTATAGTCAGATAAATTATAGATCAATAAGATGCATTATAGATGTGTAAGATAGATTTTAAATTAACGAAATTATATGTAAATGAAGTAGATAGTTTATAGTCAGATAAATTATAGATCAATAAGATGCATTATAGATGTGTAAGATAGATTTTAAATTAACGAAATTATATGTAAATGAAGTAGATAGTTTATAGTCAGATAAATTATACATCAATAAGATGCATTATAGATGTGTAAGATAGATTTTTAAATTCACGAACGGTAGATCTCAAGAATTATTTTAAATTTTGAATAAATCAAAAGATATTGCAATAAACGATATGAGGAAAGGAAGAAAGGATGTTCAAACAAAGGAATAAGTGTTTGGGACTTACCCAGCTGACAATTTCTATGTAGCGATTGTCTTCGAGGAATTCCAACTTCACTGCACTAACGCACACCCGATTTAAGTCCAAAAGTCTAATTTCTATTTTCTATTTTCAAATTCAAATATTAAAAAAAACCGGAGCCGAGAATTCAATGATCCGGTTCGAAGGACCAAATGTTTCGATTAGTAATTCTATTTTCGATTCTATTTCACAGCTAATTCAATTCGAAGCACTTTATTTTTAAAACAATTCCATGAATTCACTTCGAAGTATTTTATTACAAATCTATTTGAATTCCAACAAATTTAACAAAATCAAATTCAAGTAAGTTCTACGTAACGTCCGATCACACTTTCAATTCGACAACCAATGAATCTTCTAACAAAGAACTAGCAAAATTCAATATGAAAATTTCGGTAAATCTACCGCTTTTACTGTAATAACATATCATTTCCAATGCAATAATATCTTTTAAATCAACGATTCAATTTAACATACAGCATTAATATTCCAATGATAAGCCGATTGGAATACAATTGGAAGTTACTACAGCTGATATGATTTGTCATTCGTAAGTGACAGTTTAAAGGTAAGTTTGATATATATTATTTATCAAATTTTAATATTTTTCTAATTTTTTAGACTTAATCCGAACAATCGGTATAGCTGGGGCGGTTTCAGCGTTTGCCATTTGAAAAATTATTCTTCAACCTAATCCCAAACTACCCTTACACTTGTTTAACAGCGTTTTATTTATTTTTGTATGTTTTCTATTTTTTCTTGTTTCATTAATAAGTGTTCGTATGCTACCAAATTCAATGAAATATGGTTAAAATCAATTTTGGAATAGAATTTTTTCTGATAATATATATTTTATATAATATATTTGCTTTCCACTAATACATTTTCGTTTATTACCAAATTTAATAAACTAAGATTAGGATTCAATCTAATAATATGTAGTTTATATAATATATATATTCTTTCTACTAATGAATTTCCGTGCGTTGAGATAAATTCGGAATAGAATTCAATCTAATATTTATAAATTCAATCCAATAAAATAAAAAAAAACTCTAGCGCACCTGAACCGCTAGAAAACTAATTTTCGAAGAAATTGTCTTTGAGTGACAAAATACTGTGGAAAGACGTAATACACTTTTTTGTAGAATCATATCAACCATTCCTTATCCAAAGCAACAAAACTAAACTATAACACAAATGATGAAAATGTTCAGTGCTAGCAACACTTTCCCAACGAAGCAGCAATAAGTTAACCATAACAAGCTCATACTCAAATCAACGTATCCTTTGAATTTCGTTCTCATCGCAGGATTTCATCGAAAGTTTCAGCAGTTAAACGTTGTTTGAGGCTGCCATCCGAAAAATGTTCAAAACTCGAAAAATTTAAAAATGGATTCCTTATTTTTATTGCAAATGCTTTGCATATGAGAACGTTGTTTGAAGCATCTGTTGGTGCAATATTTATGGAAATGGCTAATGCTGGTTAGCCTGTGTCAACACCATACCAAATCTGCTTCACGTTAAGTTAAACCCAACCAGTAAATTTCGTTTCGATTGAATCACTGCGCTGGAAGTTATACGGGTGAAAAGAATTTTAGGGTTACCACTCTCAAAACTTTTCAAGTTTTTAAAGCGTTAATATTTGTTGTTAATTTTCATTGCAGGATCATTTCCATTTGCAAATCTAATGACATAATCGCTCAGTAAAGAAATTCCAAAAAATTACAAAAATAATCATAGCTGGCAGCCCTTTCATGATTTTGGTACGAAATTTCTGTGACATTTGGTTCACATAAAAGTCCATTTACTGCGTGAACTTCGTTCTGAATTCTACACTGGACCGGAAGTTATAGGGAAAAAAGCTTTATTTTGCTGAGCAAATTTACAAGATTTATGAGACAAAAATCACCATAGCTGGCAACTCTATTCCAATTTTTCAGCCAAATTTTCACCAAATGTTTCATAGAGAAATATCCAAATATTGTATGAATCTTGTTAAAATCTGATGGCTGAATCGGAAGTTATAGGACAAAAACCAATTTTTTTTCTCAGTGATTTTTCAAGATGGTACCACTGGCACAGGGTTGCCTGCATTTCAAAATCATTTCTACCAGACCTAGTCCTAGTCAATACCAACATGTCCTGTAAATTTCATTATGATCGGATAATCCGGTCGTCAGTTCTCGTGAACAGAACTTTCGAGTGCTGAAAATAGAGGTAATTTGGTGATGGGTTGCCGTTCTTGTGCAAATCGGAATTTTAAAAATTTTTATTTGAAATGATGGACAAAGGTTAAGATTTATCAGTGATTTGATTTTTTTGTCAAAAATCAAAAATTTTCCGGGAAGGTCAATGATTTGAAGGTTTTTTTTCAGGAGCCTGCCGTAGCTACTGGGTTACCCGCACTACCTTGAAAATCCACGTGTGCTAGATTTTAGTCAACATTAATACGCTCTGCAAATTTCACGATGATCCATTGTTTTTCTTAGAAGTAATGACCAATTAAAATTTGAAAAAAAATCCTTGCCTACTTTTAGGCACCCTGCACCCACACACGGCTCAAAATTTCCAATTCTTTTATACAAAGACAAGCTTAGAACATAATTAGATTTCATTCCCAATACTTTTCTTAAATAAAAATTTACACTGCTTGGAAATATGGGAGTACCTCAAAATTCATTAAAACGCTCGCCGCCGCCAAAAGATTTAGGATATCTGAATTTGAAAAAAATCCACGTGTGCCAAATTTTAGTCAACATCAATACGCTCTGTAATTTTAACGATGATCCTTTGTTTTTCTTACAAGTAATGACAAATCAAAATTTGAAAAAAATTCCTTGCCTACTTTTAGACACCCTGCACCCACACACGGCTCAAAATTTCAAATTCTTTGTCATAAACAAGCTTAATGCCGCGTTTCCAATGCTGGCTTGGAGTGAAATGTGTTTGCGTACACTTTTGCTCTCATGCACTTTCACATATCTTCCTCTCTCTCTAATCAATCTCTAAAATCCGTGGTTGAACTCTAGAGTGGGACCTATTTCAACTACAGCGTGAAGCTTTTCGGACATTTTCGAATTTTTAAATTCACTACTTTTCAATAGAAGGCGTTGCTGAAAGCTCTGTTTAAAATGAAGTGTAAAGTGTTGTTTTCCGCGTTAAAAATAGATAATGTCATAGAAAATACAGTTGGATGAATGATTTGTGCATTGAAATCAATAAAGAAACAAATTCATAACCCATCTGTGATAAAAATAGTTATTGAAAATTAAATTCAAATATGTGTTACGACAGATGTTGTTGTACCTTCGAAATTCAAATTCGAATGATTTCATGTGTTCAAAGTTGTGAGGTTGGAGTAAGCATTGCCGGAAAATGGACAAACCAAAGGCGTATGCGATTTCGATTTGCCTTTTTTCTCCTGGGGGTCAAGAATAAAATGCCTCATCAAAATTTCGAGTGAAATATTGTAATTATTACGTTTTATTAACGTTACCATAGTTTTTGATACTTAAAGGTGAAGCAATATAGTCCTTGATAAAGACAATGGTGCTGCTGAAAATAAAATTCACGGAATAAATGAGAAAAGTTTGCCTTTATAAAGCACAATCAATAACACATCGATTGAAAAAATTGTTACACATGATTATCCCATATTAGAATTTTGTATTACTTTTATATATCATAAAAATACATACCATAAACATATATTATTACGTACCTTTCGAAGAAAATCAAATCTATCTGCTACAGACCTACTCAATGTTCAGCATCAATGATAATTTGAAAATCTGCTAAAGTATTCCTTGCAAACTACAGCACATTGCACATACCTAAATGGTAAATGATTCGGCCTTTCTTGATCGAATTGTAATAAAGTCGTTGGCCATGGTGTCATGTGCATTCCAGCCAAGTAATCTGGGCATGGTTTAATTTTTTTTCATCCAAAGTAATTCGCATCATTTAAGCGCCATTGTCAGCAAAATGTTGGATTCAAAGTGACGTAGTGTGCTTTTTGCTCACCAAAAATACTGGAAATTAGTAAATGGCCAAGAGTAATTTTCCATGACATTAATACGCTCAGCTCAGTTACCTCCATCTGCACATTCAACTCCAAACGTACCTTTACCTTCACCCAAACCTGTCCCAAAATCATTGCTTCGAATTAATAAAGAATGGCAGCACCGATTACTGTCCACTCATTTTATTCCTACAGAAATTCCTGATACAAAATCTCGCAGGATAAGTTCAGTCGATATCGAACGATCAACAAGTAAAGAAATCTAAAAAGGGTAACTTTAGTTCATGATAGCTAATGCGTCCGCAGATACATTACACTTCAAGCCAGCATTGGAAACACGGCCTAGTTCTAAAAGTGAATTTATCGTTTTTAAACTCCAAGCGAACATTCAAATTATTAATTTACATAACATCTAAATTTATTATTTACATAACATTTGTATTAAAAATTATTATAGATGTTATACAAACTACTAGCTAATTTGATCGATCTAATCGTTTGTTTTCTAGAAATCTAGCAAAAAATCCTATTATATTAGTTTTTCATAAAATGCCCCCAAACTAGCAATGAGTGCTACAGCTTTGAGTTTTCAAAGCACAAAATGTCATCACAATTTTCGAATTTCGAAAATCTATCATTGGGAACAGGCCAGCTCTACTCTGAGATTCGGCAAAAGCTCATTCCATCATTGGAAACGCCACCTAAAACATAATTGATTTTCATTCCCAATACTTTTCTTAAACAAAAATTTACACTGCTTGGAAATATAGGAGTTCCTCAAAATTCACTAAAACGCTCGCCGCCGCCAAAAGGTTTAGGATATCTGAATTTGAGAAAGTCTTGGACCTACCTACTATACACATCTACATTCTCCGGAAATTTCAGCTCAATCGAATCTGCCACTCCAGAGATTATCTCCCTTAATTATTTTGCTGATATATATATATATATATATATATATATATATATATATATATATATATATATATATATATATATATATATATATATATATATATATAAAAATATGAATTTTCAGCGAAACGAGTTTAATACTATTGTTCTTCGAACATTAGTAAAAATGATGGTACTTGCTGGTTTGGTAGTCGAACGAAAGGTACTGGCTGGAACCAACTGCAAATAACTGGAACTAGCAAATGACTGGAACTAGCAAATAACTGGAACAAACTGGAACTCACTGCAATCAACAGGAACTAGTATGTTTCACGATTTTTCAATTTAAAATTTTACTGCCTTTTTATCACTATTTTTCAATTTCAAATTTTGCTGGCTTTTTATCACTATTTTTCAATTTCAAATTTTGCTGCCTCTTTTATTACTGATTTTGATTTGTTTCGTTTAGATTGTTCTTTATCTGTGGCACTTGTATGTTTTATTTCACACAACCATAGGCGTGCCGTGACCTAAAATCTGGCAGGGGCCAGGGACCAAAAAGTTCAAGACGTACTGTTCATAAAACTTACATATTTTATTAATACATTACATATTTGTTAATTTATTCTTTGTTATTTGCTTATGCATAATGCATTATCAAATAAACTTCATGTCTGTGAATATGTATGAGCTACAACGACATGCATATAGAGTGAACGGTAGGTACGAACTACACACGAATTATCTATGATCGCTAAGAAATGGACGCTTGTACAAATTATATGGGAATAGAATGGAAATAATTAGAAATATAAGACTATTTTTTCGTTGAGAAGCTAAATATATTTCAACTTATACTTGAAGAAAAGGATATCTAAGTTTCAAAACATCTTTGAAGAAATTGGAATATTTTAAGCTTAGAAGGAAAAAATTGACCTCTTGCTTCTTGCTATATAGAAAAAGCATAAATAATTTGGCAAGATGGAAGAGTGCTGTAACTTACTCTTTTCGAGCCATTTGGTTTGCAGGGATATCTTCGTAGCCCTAACTGCGTATCTTAGGCTAAATGAAACAGCAAAACCTTTGAAACTAGTGCGTTTTGCTGTTTTCCGTTTTCGCGATCCTCTGGGAAATGTGAGATCGAGACAGTTCTTCTCTGCGAATAATTTAATTTTTCCCAAACTACATACAAGTATTCTCGCTCACTTAGTAGTGTTTTAACTGTTCCATTTACAAGATCTATCCCATCCCTAAGAGTTGCGTTTTTAGTTTGGAAATATGTGCTTAACATGTTCGTTATAAAAAGAATATAGTGAAAGATGAAAAGATTTACTATAAACTTAGGATTACTGATTGAATGAAAGATCCCCAATGAATAAACCGAGTCGTTGTATTTTCCCTCATTCATTTCTTTTTCTAAAGTCTCTTCCATAGTCTCACAGCTATCGACCACATATTTGCAATTGTGAAATCTCATTGACTAACAAGTCGAGCTTACACTTCTCATTCCACGCCTTGTATTTAGACCAACTGCCTCTTTAAGCTGCTTCAACAATTCGTGTTGTGATGACTTCGAAAAGTGTAGTTAAAGGGATTTGATGGCATTGAAAAAGGATGTACACGTTTCGATTGTGAAAAATGTGTCAATCACAACCAGGATAATTTTATGAGCTAGACAGTGTACAAATGTGGCTGCAAAATGTTTCATTTTAATTTAGATTTGTACACCACTTTTTTGTCCTGACATAACACTAGCACCATCATAAGACTGTCCAACAACAGGCAATTCACTAAGTCCGTAGCTGGCTAACAGTTTGAAAATTATATCTGCTAAATACGAGGCATTTCTAGCTGCTGAACAGTTTACAAAGCTTAAGATCCTTTCTTCGACTGCTAGTTCTTTAGTAAATCTGACAACCACGGAGAGTTGTTCCTTTTTGTGGAACCTTGCTTCATCTGCCATAATGGATATCAGTCCGCATTCTTTTATTTCAGCTGTATTATCCTCGCGAACGATTTCAGCAAATATTTTTATTAATGCATTTTGTGTTTAGCCACTACAGCAGTTCGCAACCTTGTTTTTAAAATTATTTGCAAAAGTTGAATCATGCTTTTTCGAATAATGTAAAAAATTCCAAAACAAATTCATGGTTATCACTGGCACCACTGTCATCATGTCCTCTGAAAGCACATCTTTGGCGACTTTTTTCCAAATAATTTTGGTTCATCTTGACAATATTCCAAGACTGTTCAAGCACCATATCACTTACTGTCCTCAAAGTACTATTCGAGTTTTCACATTGTGCATGAATTTTACCATCCGGATAATTTATCCGGATTGCGAAGTTTGGTCGAACTGAAATTTTGGTGTATTTTTGGCAACAATGGAAATTCTATGGAAAATTTCGCATTGTAATAGCTTCACACCGAGTCATCAGACCATCCCAAAATTTACAAGACTCATCAATGGGCATAAAAAATAAGTTTCTGTAGTTTTAAAATAATGTATGGGCAATTTTGTAGTTACCATAAGTACGTAATTACAAATCTTTCACACGATTTTTAGAATAAAATGCAAACGATTGATGAATTTGATACTATATTTATACAGTCAAATCTAAACTTGTAAAATTCCCAATCGGTATATACTGGTCTTGAGTAGATACAGGTATGAAAAAAGTTTAATGAATATGATAAGAACCATGTGGTGGTTGTGTCACTATGGAAAAACACTCGGTGAAATTGAAGTGCTATGCCTTTTAACTTCTGATGCAGTTATCAGATTAAAATAAAATTCACACACATTTAACCTGAGTGTAAACCAAGTAGGTCATAGATAATGTGGGAACACAACACAACCCACAATCACATATCCACACAGCACTATACAATACAATAATATAAAGTAGGCTAAGAAAAATGAAAATAAAAATATTGAAAAATAAGAATCAATAATATATTTTGTAAAAAGCTGTCAAGACGTGTTTCTCTTGATAACATTAAAATTAAATTTTCAGTGGAAGTATTTACTTCCAAATTAGAATTTACTTCTTAAATAGCATAAAAGTGGCAGCGATACCATTTTTATTCTCCAAATGACTTCGAAAATTGTATTCGACGTTAATACCATTTTAATACTCAGACTATGTTTTGTGAAAAACATAATTGCATAAAGCGCCAGTTTATAAAAGTGTTCTTATCTAAATACCTGTATATTGCCTACTAGGAATGAACAGATAATCTTAATAAAAAAAGGATGATTGGCGAAGCGCTTTTTTGAACTTGTCGAAATTAAATATTCTCGTCCATATCTCGAAATAAGTCCCATAACATCGTAATAAATACCACAAATAACACAGTCTTGAAGTTATAAGTAGTGAAAGTTGGCATAGGCTTACACTACTGCACTACACAACTCTTGTTGTACCCACAAAAACCTAACAGGCGAAAACTTAAGTGTCTGCTGTTGGAAATATTTATTTTTCTGGGAGGGGCCAACCTAGGGTCTGGGGGGGTCCCGGCCCCCTCTGGCCCCCCCTACGGCGCGCCTATGCACACAACACTTGTTAAGTTATTATTCACTTGAATACTTTTGTAATGAATTTATCACTGACAAAATGTTATCACACAATCTTTTGTGCGTTCCGACGGGATTGTTTTTAAGTCCTGCTCGGGAATATTGTTTCCTCCTGAAACCAATTTTAATCGCGTCAGGTACGAAAAAGAAAAAAAAATGTTCCTCCTCTTGGGGAATTATTTTATACTTAGTACTTTTTCGCGAACGCGATGCAGATTCGCTATTAAGAGTTAATAACCAAGCACTTCTGTACTTAGCGCATCCTACCGACTGCGCCAATTTTATTTCCCGCGGACTTTGAGTTTAAAAAAATAAATCACGACTTCCGAATTTAATTTAAAAACGCGCTTTATTACTTTGCTCACTTTAACAATTTCAATTCGCGCACTTGAATCGATAAGCACCCCAAAAGCAGCCTCACTTTAAGTTCCCGGGATTATGGCTTGGCCCGTGCGTGATAACCGCGAATAGATCAACCGATAGAATGTAATCCGCCGATATTTATGCGAAATAAAATGATGATCTGTTGCAATAATTAGTTCATGCTAATTATCGCAACAGCAAAATCAATAAGTGCACATATGACACCTATACATTCGCGATCTATTTTGCATAGAGAAAAAAATGCGCGTGGCGGAAATGCTTGAAGTGCAATATGATGCTTGAACTAAGTAAATGTATGTAACAGAAAAAACGCGCATGGCGGAAACGCTTACGAATGCAATATGAGGTTTATTTTAATTGGGTTTAATGAAGTTCAAATAATGGAGGGTCAATGGACCAAACTGTAACATTTAACCGCTGGAACTTTGGATAATATCCTTGGATGAAAACAAAATTCAAAGGATAGGTTGAGTAAGCACGAGCATACTAGTAGACTTATTGCTGCTGTGTTGGACAAATGTTGCCAGCACTGAACATTTTCATCATTTGTGTTATAGGTAATGCTGTCAGAAAATGATATTTGTTTCTTTGAGTAAGAAATGGTTGATATGAAACTACAAAGAAGTGAATAACGTCTTCACACATTTTTAAATCCCTCACAGAAAGTTTCTTCGCAAATTAGTTTTCTAGCGGTTCTGCTGTTGTGGTAGACTTTTTACTAATGTTCGAAGAAGAACATTAGTATTAAAATCACTTTGGCCAAAAATTCATATTTCTATATATATATATATATATATATATATATATATATATATATATATATATATATATATATATATATATATATATATATATATATATATATATATATATATATATATATATATATATATATATATATATATATATATATATCATCAAAAAATTTCAGTGAAAAAATCTCAGGAACGCGCCATCCGATTGAACTGAAATTTTTAGGACACATTGGTGTATATGCAGAATAGTGCTAGGTTTCAGAAAAAGTTGAAAATCTTTAACCCTTTGGCGCCGGCGGCCATTTTAGTGGTATTTTTAACATACCTATTATTCCGTACACAAATAAGTTTTGCAAAAATAAAGTTAACGAAATAAATTTCCAACGTGTTTTACATGTAAATCGGATAATGTTTTGGAATTTTTTAACCCCATGTGTGCGCTGGGTGCCTAAAAAGAGAACGGGAAAAATTGAAAAGGTTTTAAATTGCGATAACTTTTGACAAAAATATTCAATCATTACCAAATTTTTAGGACATATTGGTATTATTTAATTGTAAATCGTGTAGCTTTTGAAGAGCGTGCTGGCAACCCTGAAGCAAGAGCAAGCACTGAAAATGAAAGCCTCCAAATTATCGTCTCTCTTGAAAAAATGCCGTGTCTTCAAAAAAAGCAACTCATATGTAAACTTCGTGCTTTTTTTACATAGACACAAAAAAAATTTTTATATGGTATAACGGACACGCCTGGTAACCCTTGCCCAATTTACCTATATTTTTAGCATCAAAAACCTCTGTTCACGGAAACTCACGTTCCGATGAGCAGAATTAATTGAAATTTGCAGACTCTATAGGTCTTAAATAGGACCAGGTCTGATAGAAGTGATTTTGAAATGCGGGCGATTCTTCTTCTGAAAAATCACTAAAGAAGATAACTGCTTTTAGCCCTATAAATTCTGATTAAATCGTTCGATTTTGACGAAATTCACACAGTAGCTGGACCTTATTTTAAACCACGTTTGGTAGAAAAAATTCGGTTGGAGCTGCCAGCTATGACAATTTTGGTGTCTTAAATTTGAAAAAATAAAACTTTGGAAGTGAAAACATTCAAACCATCGAATATCCTAAAATTGTCCGTTTCTTACAATAAAACCAATCTGTATACAAATCTTATGCTTTATCTACACGTTCAAAGTAAAACTTTGGAAATTTCATGTCGGACAAGAACGGTAACCCTTTCCCAGTTAACCTATATTTTAAGCATCAAAAACTTCTATTCACGGGAATTCACGAACCGATAATCAGATACCATTGAAATTTACAGAATGCATTGGACTTAAGTAGAACCAGGTCTGATAGAAGCGATTTTAAATTGTGGGCAACTCTGTGCCAGTGGTGCCATCTTGAAAAATTACAAAGAAAAAAAAACAGTTTTTTGCCCTATGAAATGTGAATTAGTAACCGAATTTTCATGAAATTGACACAGTAGCTGCACCTTACTCTAAACTCTGTTTGGTGGAAATTTGGTTGGAAAATTAGATTGGTGCTGCCAGCTATGGTAATTTTTGTGTCTTTGGTTTTGAAAATTCTCTCGGGAAAATAAAATTTTTTGCCCTATAACTTCCAGTGCAGTCATGAAATCAATACGAATTTCATACAATTAATGAAAGCTATCATAAACATTATTCAGGCCAAATTTGGTTGAAAAGCCACAATAGGGTTGCCAGCTATTGTTGGTTTTGTGTTTGTTTGCAATATCTTTATTAAGCGGTTTTATCGTAGAATTTTCAATTGGTAATGATATTGTAGTGACAATAAACAGCAAATATTAAGCTTTTGATTATTTGAAAAAACTCGCTGCAAGTAACCTTAAATTTCTTTATACTTCTATAACTTCGAATGTAATATAACAACGTGAAGCAGATGTGATATATTCTTGGCTTTGATACTGGCGAAAGGTTGCCAGCACGAGTCGGTTGTGCTACTTTTGTATCAATAAATGCTTATAGTTAGTATTCATACCGGAAACATTTACAATGAAAATAAATAACCGATGTTTCAATTCCCTAAGTTCTGCAAATTTTTCGGATAGGAGCCCCAAACACCAACTTCAGTTACAGTGCTGCAGGCACTGAGCATTTTCTTCATTGATGTTATATGAGATGCTGCTCTCAAAGTTTGGTGAAATAAGCAACTGATAACGAATATAATTAACAAGTGTTTTTCTTTCATAAACTTTGAAACCCATGCCAGTGGTAATATCTGAAACCTTTTACCATTTGAGTTACAGTTCATTCTTGAGACCAAAGTAAAACGTGGCATTTGAAACAGTTTGGCCGTAATAAGCAGCTCATGTGGTGGAATATGCACCCAAAACCTGCACGATTCTTCTACTGTTCTTCGAACATGAGTGTTTCTAGCGGCTCAGGTGCGCTAAAGTTTTTTTTTCATATGGATATGCCTGTTTAAAAAAATGGAGAAGTGTTCATTCAAAGTAAACCTGACTGCTAATGCAATGCAAATTACAATAATAAAAATAAAAATTATAATAATAATAAAGCCCAGTGCATCAGAACCGCTAGAAAACTGATTTTCGAAGATATTATCTTTGAGTGACTTAAAATTGTTGAATGACGTAAAACACTCCTTTGTAGTATCATATCAACCATTTTTTACTCAAAATAACGAAAAATATTGTTTGACAGAATCTCCTATACCAGAAATGTTCAAATTAAAATATAATATATATTATTGTAAATGCTTTGCATATGAATACAAAATGGAAGCATCTGTTGGTGCAATATTTACGAAAATGTCTGGTGCTGTTAATCTTACGTTGGTACCACCGCAAATAATGTAGCAAATCTGCTTGAAGCTAAGTTAAATTCACGATGTTTAGTTTCACATTTAGGTTAAGATACAATAATCTATACGCAATATTCGTATTATTGAACTTGGCAATAAATTTTATTTCATTTGCGCAAGCATGCACTATTTAGGTCTCGTTCGAGCCAAACTAGATGTAAACAGTAAAATGTGGTTGATTGCAGACATGTATGCATAATAATAATTCAGTCAAGTGCATAAATATAGGTTACTAGAATTAATGAATTGTAACAGTTTTCTGATTTGTAGAAAGTACTTATGCAAGCAAGAATGTAAAGTCATCAAAATAATTTTGTGAGAATGTTTCCTATTTAATTTTATTGATTGTAATACGATGGTTGAATCGTCAATTGTAATTCTGTATATATAGAGTCAAACAAATTAATAAAGGGAGTTGAGTTTTAACAACCAAACAAGTAGTTGTCTCTTACAACAAGTAGCAAGAGTTATTAACAAGTAACAAGAGCTTGTTAGTAAGTGTATTGTATATCGTCTAACAAGTTTCAAGTGCTTGTTAGCAAAAGCGGAATCATTTCGCTATAGAAAAATTCATTGGCGACCGTGACAGGACACTTCTGTCTTCAAGAGAACATCAAGGAACGGATTAACAAGTAGCAAGCGCTTGTTATTACCTACTTATTCCAATAAGTGACACGTGCTTATTGGACTCTTCGAAGTGTAACAGAAGTCATTTTTTTTTCTCATCAAGAAACTCGTTTCAAGAATGGATGATCTTTTGACGAGGCAAAGTGAAATTGGGAAGTCCATCGAACGGATGGCCACCAATTTCAAGAAAGATCCAAGTTCTAGAAAAGCAAAACTAGTTGGCAGATTTAGACACCATTTCAAATGGGAAAGCCACACCCATTGCTGGTACATCAAAAACAGTTGTTCGTCAGGTACCAGATCTGACACCACCAAGCACATTGGAGCATTTAATACGCAGGCAACGAGCCATGCAAAAATCAGTGGAGATGTTTTTAAACGAAATCGATCAAGAACTCAATAATGCGCATCTATATCAATATTATCAGATTAAGCTAGACAGGCTACTCGGATACGAAGAAGATTTGAAAAACCTAGATGCACTTATTTGGGAGCATGCATGTGATGACACACCACTAGGCTATGAAGTTGAGCAATACTTCCAATTGCAGCATCAAATTCAAAGGACATTGATTAGGTTGCAACAAGGCCTCGATACTACGAACCAAATGAATCAACAGTTAGAGCAACATTCGGTACACGCACCAAACAATAATAATTCAAGAGTGAAGCTGCCAAAAATAGAATTGCCGCATTTCAGTGGAGACTATTTGTAGTGGACGCAATTCCACGACTTGTATGTTCAGTTGGTGCACACTCAGCAAATAAGCAACGCAGAAAAGATGTTTTATTTGATTAACAATTTGAATGGTGAACCGAAAACATTAATCAAGCATTTATCGGTCACCAACAATAATTATGAAACAGCGTGGAACATCATAGTCAACCGCTACCAAAACAAACGGTTGTTGGTAAACGCGGTTCTAACAAAGTTGCTTAATCAGCTGACTATTAACACTGAGTCTGGTATTGCCATTAAGCGTTTTCACGACATAACTAACGAATGTCTTCTCGATTTGAGAAATCTACAGATAGACATTGACAATTGGGATCCGTTATTACTGCACATCTTAATTCGAAAGCTTGATAAAACAAGCCATACACTGTACGAGCAAGGTCTTGATAAACCTAAGGAGATAGGTTCTGTTGACAATTTACTACATTTTTTGGAGGCTCGTTTCCAAACTTTGGAAGCTGTATCTTCAGACGGAAGTGCCAAACAAAATCAGTCAATGACTTCCAAAAGCTCGCTGTCAGCAACATCAAAGGCAACATGCATTTTATGCCCCCAACGGAACCATCCTTTGTACAAATGCAACAGTTTTTTGTCCATGAAGCCAGAGCACAAAAAGAAAATATTGATTGACAATTCTTTGTGTCTCAATTGTCTAAAGGCAGGACATACATATAGCAAGTGCATGTCACGAGGTTGTCTCAAGTGTGAAAAAAAACAATACATTAATTCATCTCGAACCAAACAAGTAGTTGTCTCTTACAACAAGTAGCAAGAGTTATTAACAAGTAACAAGAGCTTGTTAGTAAGTGTATTGTATATCGTCTAACAAGTTTCAAGTGCTTGTTAGCAAAAGCGGAATCATTTCGCTATAGAAAAATTCATTGGCGACCGTGACAGGACAAGCGTGACAGGAGGTTTTAAGTTACGAAA
>OX376372.1:134187280-134227508 GCA_947369275.1 Nemotelus nigrinus
AAAAAACTCTAGCGCACCTGAACCACTAGAAACACTAATGTTCGAAGAACAGTAGAAGAATCGTGCAGGTTTTGAGTGCATATTCCACCACATGCGCTGCTTATTACGGCCAAATTGTTTCAAATGCCACGTTTTACTTTTGTCTCAAGAATGCATTATAACTCATATGGTAGAAGGTTTCAGATATTACCACTGGCATGAATTTCAACGTTTATGAGAGCAACACTTGTTAATTAATTCGCTCTCAGTTGCTTATTTCACAAAATTTTGAAAGCAACATCTCATATAATATCAATGAAGAAAATGCTCAGTGCCTGCAGCACTGTAACTGAAGTTGGAGTTTGGGGCTGCGATCCGAAAAATTTGCAGAACTTTGGGAATTGAAACGTCGGTTATTTATTTTCATTGTAAATGTTTCCGGTATGAATACTAAGTGTAAGCATTTATTGATACAAAAGTAGCACTACCGACTCGTGCTGGCAACCTTTTCGCCAGTATCAAAGCCAAGAAATCACATCTGCTGCACGTTGTTATATAACATTAGAAGTTATAGGAGTATAAAGAAATTGAGGGTTACCTGCAGCGAGTTTTTTCAAATAATCGAAAGCTTAATATTTGCTGTTTATTGTCACTACAATATCATAGCCAATTGAAAATTCTACGATAAAACCGCTCAATAAAGATATTGCAAACAAACACAAAACCAACAATAGCTGGCAACCCTATCATGGCTTCTCAACCAAATTTGGCTTGAATAATGTTTATAATAGGTTCCAGTTATTGTATAAATTCGTATTGAGTTCGTGACTGCACTGGAAGTTATAGGGCAAAATGTTTTATTTTCCTGAGCGAATTTTCAAAACCAAAGACACAAAAATTACCATAGCTGGCAGCACCAATCGAATTTTTCAACTTAATTTTTATCAAACAGAGTTTAGAGTAAGGTTCAGCTACTGTGTCAATTTCATGAAAATCTGGTAACTTATTCACATTTCATAGGGCAAAAAGCATTTATTTTTCTTTGTAATTTTTAAAGATGGCACCACTGGAACATAGTTGCCTACAATTCAAAATCGCTTCTATCAGACCTGGCCCTCATTAAGTCCAATGCATTCTGTAAATTTCAATTCTTTCTGATGATTGATTCGTGAGTTCCCGTGAACAGAAGTTTTTGAAGCTAAAAATATAGGTTAACTGAGAAAGGGTTACCGTTCTTGTCCGACATGAAATTTCCAAAGTTTTACTTTGACTGTGTAGATTAAGCATAAGATTTGTATACAGATTGGTTTTATTGTAGAAACGGACATTTTTTAGGATATTCGATGGTTTGAATGTTTTCACTTCAAAATTTTGATTTTTTCAAATTTAAGACACCAAAACTATCATAGCTGGCAGTTCCAATTTTTCAACTAAATTTCTACCAGACGTAGTTTAAAGTAAGGTGCAGCTACTGTGTGAATTTCATTAAAATCGAACGATTCAATCAGAATTTATAGGGCTAAAAGCAGTTATCTTATTTAGTGATTTTTCAAGATGGCACCACTGGCACAGGATCACTTGCAATTCAAAATCACTTCTATCAAACCTGGTCCTATTTAAGACCAATACATTCTGCAAATTTCAATAAATTCTGTTCGTCGGATTGTGAGTTTCCGTGAACAGAAGTTTTTGATGCTGAAAATATAGGTAACTTGGGCAAGGGTTACCAGGCGTGCCCGTTATACCATATCAAATTTTTTTCTTTGTTTATGTAAACAAAGCACAACATTTACATATGACTGGCTTTTGTTTTGAGAAACGACATTTTTTCAAGAGAGACGATGATTTGGAGGTTTTCATTTTCAGCGCCTGCATTAGCTACAGGGTTGCCAGCACGCTCATTAAAACGTACACTGAACTACAACTAAATAAAACAAACATGTGCTGAAAATTTCGTAATCATGGAATAGCTCTGTCAAAAGTTATCGCAATTTAAACATTTTCAAATTTTCCCGTTCTCTTTTTAGGCACCCAGCGCACACATGGGGTTAAGAAATTCCAAAACATTATCCGATTCACATGTCAAACTTGTTCGAAATTTATGTCGTCAACTTTTGTTTTGCAAAAGTTATTTGTGTACGGAATAATAGGTATATTAAAAAAATCACTAAAATGGCCGCCGGCGCCAAAGGGTTAAAGATTATTTACTTTTTGTGAGACCTGGCACTATTCTGCATATACACCAATGTGTCCTGAAATTTTGATGATATATATATATATATATATATATATATATATATATATATATATATATATATATATATATATATATATATATATATATATATATATATATATATATATATATATATATATATATATATATATATATATATATATATATATATATATATATATATATATATATATATATATATATATATATATATATATAGAAATATGAATTTTTGGCCAAAGTGATTTTAATACTAATGTTCTTCTTCGAACATTAGTAAAAACTATGTGCTAGCACAGCAAGAAATCGCTCGTGAAAACTTGCAACGAGCACCATCGGCCAGCAAACTCTGTGCTGGCAAAGCACAACATCGATCGTCTAAACCGGCTCGAGCACGGCAGCGATTTTTCTGTCATTTTCTTAGAAAAAAATTGAGGCACAGAGATTTTTTTTGTAGAAAGCAGTCTGCTACGAATACAAAAAACTGTGTGCTAGCACAGCAAGAAATCGCTCTAAAAGCTCGTGCTGGATCCAGCAAAAAATCGCTCGTCTAAACCGGCTCATAGAGAGTCAACAGCGCAGAAGGGTGTAGTGTGCGGCATTGAGGGGAAAGCTTTTTTGCAGAGAGTAAGTTGCATATGTAGTAAAAATGCTTCATTCACGTACGGGTTCATGGATTATCATTGCGTGTTCATTCTTTATATGTCTATGGGTTTCTTCCTCCGTTGACATTCTTTCACCTAATTGTTCTGATATATTCGGGAGGCTTGTGTTTCGCTCACTTTCGTTTTGGAGTGAAAGGGGAGCAAGCTTGTGAACTGGTCGTTTGAATATTTCAGATGCTGTTTTCACTTCTGCTACACGTACCCTACCATCTTTTCCCTTGATGGGGTTAATAATACGACCAAGGACCCAGTTGAAACTCGGCGTGTTATCCTCCTTGAGAATAACCATCATTCCCGGTTGCACATCTTCACACGCTGTCTTCCATTTATAACGCTGCTGTAGCTGGCTGAGATATTCTTTGCTCTATTGTTGCCAAAAATGTTGCTTGAGCTTCGTCAGTTCTTTCCACTTTGCAGGTAGTGGCGCTGAATTGAGTTGAGAGTACGGATTCAAAGTTGCATTTATTGGTTCTCCGATCAGTAAGTGACCTGGTGTTAAAGCGGCTAAGTCATTTGGATCCTCTGATATAGGCATTAACAGTCTGGAGATGAGTACGGCTTCTATCTCCACCGTTATTGTTGTCAGCTCTTCGTATGTTAATGGTGTGCTTGCGACCGTTCTGAAGAATAATTCTTTAGCAGATTTCACCGCTGCCTCCCACAGCCCTCCGAAATGTGGAGCTCTTGGTTGGATAAACTTGAAATTAATTTTCCTGGACGTACAGAACCCCTGGAGGCTGCGTCTGGCCTCCGGATTTGTTAGAATGCCATGCAATTCTTGTAACTGGTTGTTTGCACCTACAAAATTAGTTGCGTTGTCGCAGTATATTGTCTCGCAGTTGCACCTTCTGCCGATAAACCTTTTTAACGCTTGGAAAAAAGCATCTGTGGTTAGGTTCTTGACTACTTCAAGATGCAGCAAAATACCGCTACATACGCCTTTTGCGGTGGTTTGCCTCTAATTTCAATTCGAACGTAAAATGGACCGCAGAAATCGACACCAGTCCTTACAAACGGTCGTGATGGTAAGACTCGATCCTTTGGTAGGTCACCCATTATTTGCTTGACTAGCTTGGGTCTCTGCTTAGCGCATTGTACGCAACCTTGCACGATTGATCGGGCTAATGTTTTGCCTTTTATAGGCAAGTAATTTTGCCGTACCATTGCGAGAAGCCCTTGCTGTCCAACGTGTTTGTTCTTGTGATGGATATTTCTCATTATCAGCTTCGTGATATCGTGCTGAGGTGGTAGTAAAATCGGATGTTTTGCATTAAATGGGATGTCAGCATTCTCGAGTCTTCCCCCCACACGAATGAGTCCATGTTCATCCAAAAATGGGTTCAATCCAGAAATGTTACTGGTGGTATTTACACCGCTAAGCTTATGCAGCTGGCTCAAATCTTTTGCGAAATACTTTTTCTGTATTTCCTTCAATAGAACTGCCTCGGCCTTTTCAAGCTCTAGAACTGTAAGCTCTTCTTGTCTAAGGGAAGCCCATGGATTGCTGTTGTTGGCGAATCGTAGTACGTAGGCGATAGCTCGAATGATTCAAGAGAGAGAGCTCAAATGTGCGAGTGACTCTATGATTCCACCTTCTCCTGGTGAAATCGCCAGACTTGCCTTACTGGGTTTTTTCTCAAGATTGAATTCCTTGTGTGGTACTTAATTTGCACATCATTGTTCTTGATCATGCAGAAATAACGGTCCGAAAAACCATTGTAGGTAGTTTTGGATTTTCTCCGGAGATGTTTCTCTCGAGATCAAATCGGCTGGGTTCTCCTTGGGTGGAACATGCCTCCATTCTTCGCACAATGAATTCGCTTGAATTGATTCCACACGGTTTACCACAAATTTTTGAAGTGCTGACACTGGCGTTTTGGTCCAATACAGTACAATTTCCGAATCGGACCAAAAATACACAGGTTCTTTCCATTCGAGGTCACCTCTCACGCGAACTAGTAAATCAGCTCCCAACTTGGCTGCACACAACTCCAATCTAGGTAACGTCACAGTTTTTGTGGGTGCTATGATGAATTTTGCGCACAATAATCTTACGATTATCGTGCCATCCGTCAACACTGATCGCACATATATCGCGGCTCCATACGCTTTTTCTGACGCATCACAGAAAACGTGGAGCTGCTGTGACTTAGCGTGCCTATGGGCTGTTACGTGCCTAGAAATTCTGACGTCATTTAGAACTTGAAGACCACGACGGAACTGCTGCCATGCCTTATGCACTTCGTCGGGCACTGCATCATCCCAATCTAGTTTTAGAGTCCACAATTTTTGCAACATTAATTTGGCGGTCACAACTACCGGACCCATGAGTCCTAGTGGGTCGAACAACCGAGCAATCTCTGATAGAATCTGCCGTTTTGTGGTTTTGTCTTGTATCTTGAATTTTATCGATATTCTGAACTCATCAGTATTCGGTAGCCAAGTCAGGCCTAGTGCTTTTACTTCATGCTCCGGTTTTCCTGTTATGTCTAATTCTGAGACAATGTCCTCACGCGGGACGGTTTTTAAAAAGGCTGTTTGGTTAGCACACCATTTCCGTAGCTTGAATCCGCCATGACCGAGGACCTCGATTATTTCTTCTTGCATGGTTATTGCTTCACTTAGCGTATTCGCCCCAAACATAATATCGTCAACGTACATATTCTTGGCTATTGCTCGAGCTCCCAGCGGTTTGTGAGCTTGAAATTCTTTGGCTAGTTGCTGTAAACATCGTATCACCAGGTATGGAGCTGATGTTACCCCATACGTAACTGTATTAAGTTGATATGTCTGAAGCACATCTTTTGGATCTTCCCTCCACACTATCAACAGATACTTCCTATCAGATTCTGCTACGTACACCTGGCGGTACATTTTCTCAATATCCGCAGTGCACACGTATCTGAGAAATCGGAATCGAAGAAGCACTGTAAAGAGATCTTCTTGTATTTTGGGACCGGCGTACAATATATCGTTGAGTGACATGTTGCTGGACGTCTTGGCGGACGCGTCAAATACAACCCTTAGCTTGGTTGTCTTGCTCTCCGGCTTGATTACACTATGATGCGGTAGGTAATAATGTGCACTATCAGGCTGTTGTACTACCGTCATGTGCCCGAGCCGAATATATTCCCTCATGAACGTGCAATAGTCTTGCTTTAGTTGTGGGCACTTTCCTAGTTTCCTTTCTACAGCGAAAAATCTGGACACTGCAAGTTTTTTCGAATCACCTAAGCTTGCTGCAGGTGATGCAAACGGAAGTTTGACCACAAATCTGCCATCCTTGGCTCTGGTTGTGGTCTGCTTGAATAATTCTTCGCACGCGTTCTCAGCGCTTGTTATCTGTAATTCTTCCGCCTCAACAGTTTCCAACGCCCAGAATTTGCCAATTTGTTCATCCAAGCTAACTGAGTGTACCGTACTGATATAGCATGATGCATATTTTTCAGTGGCAATATTCGTTTTCCCGGCAACTATCCAGCCAAACAACGTATTTTGCATCGGTGGAACATCCTTACCAAACGTGATGCGACCGTCTGTCAGCAGTCGGAAAAAATGCTCTGCGCCAATCAGTAAATCCATTTCTCCTGATTTACAGAAATTTGGATCTGCCAATGTCACGCCATATGGAATTTTCCAATTTGATACATCAAATGTACGTGATGGTTGATTTGTCACTATCTGTGGCAGTATAAATACTTCGAGTCGTAGAGTGTACTCAGTTAGGGTTAGGTTAGGTTGTACTGGCTGGCACGTGGCCACACATAGACCTACTGGTCCGTAGCGATACCAGATATATGGACCTAGAGAAAGGAATTCAGTCCAGGCAGCCATCAAAGGCCCCGGACTTTTTCACGAACTGAAGGATGTCCTTCAGCTTTTGCTCTGCCACGTGTGAGAGATCCACCAGCCAGGGCTCACCGAAGTATCGCAGTCTGGTTCTCCCCAGTGCCGGGCAGTGACACAGGAGATGCTGGACAGTTTCTGAGACCCCCGGCTCTTGACACCTTCTACAGGTGTCGCTCGTTAAGAGTCCCATTTTCATAGCATGCGCTGCCACAAGACAATGACCAGTAATGATACCAACGAGTCGTTTGCAGTCAATCCGCGTTAACTCGAGGAGATATTTGGTCGATGTGAGATTGTACGACCCCCACATGATTTTGGTTACCTTGCAGGTCTGAGTTGCACCCCATCTGCGCGTCGCACCCTGCATCATTTGGGAGTCGATTGAGAACTTAATCGTCTGGATAGGAGTAAGGATGTTAACCGCTCCCAAAAGGGGAAGACTAGCCCCATACTTGGCTTACGCATCCGCCTTCTCATTTCCATCAATGCCCTTATGACCGGGAACC
This sequence comes from Nemotelus nigrinus, assembly GCA_947369275.1. Classification (NCBI taxonomy): domain Eukaryota; kingdom Metazoa; phylum Arthropoda; class Insecta; order Diptera; family Stratiomyidae; genus Nemotelus; species Nemotelus nigrinus. The sequence goes on from OX376372.1 coordinate 134,194,516, forward strand.
CAGAAGATTCTGACTCTTCTGCTGTTACCCAGTCTGTTCAGGGCCTGAATGCAATCGAATACACACTTCGATTTGTATGTATGAGACATCAGTGCTCTAACCGCCGCCTGACTGTCCGTAAAGATATTTAAAACTTTGCCAGTAGTATCTTTGGCGTATATCAGGTCTGCGGCTTTACGTATCGCAAACACCTCCGCCTGGAAAATACTACTGTTATTTGGAAGCCTGGAAGCTGCTTCCATAGCCGCATCTGTAGAATATACTGCAGTCCCCACACCCGCAACTGTCTTCGAGCCGTCAGTGTAGATGCTAAGAGCTGCAGGACACATTTGTCGATTCCATTCCTGCCCATCTCCCACAGTCGCTCGATATCCCCGCTCAAAGCACAGAGTGGGAACCAGGTAGTCAGTGCTTCCTGTGTACCCCCGCTCAATACTGCTGTGGCCAAAGGATCCTGGCTCGAAGTGTCCTGATTCCCTAAGCCTGACAGCAGCTTTTGCAGCAGTGCCTCTGATGAAGAGATCAAGCGGGGGGAGATGGAGTAGGACGTTCAGAGCAGACGAGGGAGTCGAGGCTAAGGCGCCTGTAGTGCAGAGGGTCGCCAACCGCTGAACTCTATTCGCCATGCTAGCAAAGGTACTTTTATTCACTGTTGGCCACCAGACCAAGCAGACCTAACCTGACCTTGAGACCTAACCTGGAGCCGCCCAGCATGATGTGGTCTAAATCAGGGATTTTATACTTTCTAGTGAAGAGCACAATATCCGTCTTATTTGGGTTAATGCCAAGACACACGGTATTCGTCCACTCTTCAACCAGCCCAAGAGAGTACCTTATGAGCTGACCAAGGGAGTGTTGAAACCTACCCGAGACTAAAATTGCAATGTCGTCGGCGTAGGCCACAACCGTGAGTCCCTTGCTTTCCAACTTTTCCAGAATTGAGTTTGTTACAAGGTTCCACAAGAGAGGAGATAGAACCCCTCCTTGCGGAGTGCCTCTGCAGACTTTTCTTGTAATTTGCGCGCCCGACCACTCCACTGATATGAGCCTGTGCTTTCCATAATAGCTGTTGTGGCTCTCCATAATAGCTGTTGTGTGCACATTATTGAAGGCGCCTTCAATATCTAAAAAGGCTCCCAAGGCGTATTCTTTGTAATGGAGTGCCCTTTCAATTTTGAGGACTACCCTATGGAGAGCCGTTTCAACAGATTTTCCTTTCATATACGCATTTTGGGCTCTCGATAGGGTTTGAGTTCCAAGTCCTTGTTTAATATGAAGATCAAGTACTCTTTCGAAAACTTTAAGGAGGAAGGAAGTCAGGCTAATTGGCCTGTAGTCCTTCGGATATGCATGGTTGACTTTGCCTGCCTTGGGTATAAATACAACCCTTGCAGTCCTCCAGGCTGCAGGTACATGGTTTAGCACTAGGCAACTTTTGTAGATTTGTATTAGCCAAGAAACAGCAAGCATACCTGTCTTTTGAAGCATGACCGGCAGAATTCCATCCGAACCTGGAGACTTGAAGGGCTTGAAGGTGTCAATTGCCCAGACAAGCCTCTGCCTGGCGACGACTTCGCCAATGCCTTCGATGTCATGCAGATCAGTCGCCTGCCCATAAGTTAAAGGGGTGGAGTCATCCAAACAGCCCGGAAAGTGAGTATCTAGAAGGATCTTCAGCGTTTCCGAGCTGCTGCTTGTCCACTCTCCATCAGACCTGCATAACAGGCTAGGCGTGACAGGGCGTTTAGCCAGCAAGTTCCTAAGTCTTGCCGTCTCCGAGGTGGATTCAATCCTACCGCACAGCTCTTTCCAGGAGCTCCATTTGGCTTTCTTTATTTCCGTTTTATAGAGCCTGAGTACGTCCTTGTATTCGTCCCAGCATTCCCTACAGTCAGCTGCCTTGGCTAACTTAAAGAGTTCACGTGCCTGTCTTCTGCGACATCCCAGGTTTCTGTTCCACCAGGGTGGCTTAGGTTTGCGCTTCGGACAGACTTTGGGACAGGATCGTTCAAAAGCTTTTACCAGTTTACCAGTAAGAGTGTTGACCGCACATTCCAGGCCAGTTACAGAGCTTATACTGGGAGGCGGGCCTAAGCCGTTGGTCACTTCCCGTTTGAAGTTCTCCCAGTTTGTTTTCCTGGGGTTGCGAAACGACCGAGAAGCGCGAGTTAGATTAAAATTCAAGCTGTTACTAATGTAACAGTGGTCAGAGAAAGATGGACTTCCAAGAACCCTCCAATTCTCTACTAATTGTTCATAAGGATCATTGTGAAAAGTTATGTCTAGAACGTTAACACTTTGATGACCCCTATAAGTGGGGGTGTTTCCTCGATTTGCCACAGCTAGATTATAATTAATAATAAAACTGAGTAAAGACTCACCTCAATCGTTGATATCGCTGCTGCCCCAGACAGTGTGATGCGCGTTGGCATCCGCTCCCACGAGCAGCAACTGGTGTTTTTTGAGCGCCTCCGCAGTGACTTTCTTAACCTCATCCGGTGGAGCGGGGCGATCGTGTGCCATGTAGGCGGATGCTAGGAGCACCTGCTCCTCTTTGTCCCCCTTACACGCCACCACCGTCAAATCGTCTGAACTGAAATTAGGCAGAAAATAAGCATGAATATCCTTCCTCACCAGCACAGCAGTTCTTGTTCTTGCTACTGCGGTGGGGAAGAAAAGATTGAAATCTTGTGACGCCAGCCCCGCAACCCGACCCCCCGCAGAGATCCAAGGTTCCTGAACCAGCGCCACGTCAAACTTACCTTTGTCGAGTGTCAGCAGTAGTTCGGCCGAGGCCAACTTACTGCGGTGCAGATTGATCTGCAGCAGTTTGAGTGCTGGCCGCGGCATCCTCCTTGACCGGCGCCTCGTCTTTCTGGGGATCGGCCGTTGTACCTTGCAGGTCAACGGTGCCCAGATCCCTCTCAATCTCACCAGCCTCCAGGGTGTTCTTGTTTCCATCCTGCGGGTGGCGTTTTCTTAGGCGCAGGTAGACACTACCTACACCCCAAGCCATCTTCCCAAAGCGCGGGTAGAGCAGGTCGTCAGCCTCCTTGTTTATTTGGAGGATGTACACCTGCCCTCCGTCCTGAGCAGCCGGTTTCCTTACATTCAGGATTTTCCAATCCTTTGTTGGAATGTCCGGATTTTGTCTTTGTAACAGCTTTAGGGCCACATCTGGTTCCACTACCCGCGGTATTGTTACCTTCGCTCTAGGTAGTGTCGGGATGCTCCCTCTGTCAACAATCGCCAGCTGTGCTCCTTCCCATAGCCCCGGTAAGTCCGGAACTACGGCCGTACACCAGCGCAGCGAGAGCTCATCGTTACATTTAATGATCTTTACACCCTTGAACCAGCCCGCCTTAAAAGCCAGCCCTTCTTTGCCAGCGAAATGCTCGCGACGTTTTGCCACCGTCGTCCGAGCCCAGCACAGCCGATCCTTCTCCTCCGCAGAGAGGGAAGTGCTGTCGCTGAGCCTGTCAACTATGCGCAACGCCGCTTTGTAGTTCGTCAGCGCTTTCTTGCCCTCTTTGCTCGGCTTGGGCCTGTTCCTCTTTTGGGGACCAGCACCTACGCCTCGCTCAGGCGATTTGAGGAGTTCCTCCTCCGCTTCGGTCGAAACCATGCTCTCCGAGTCCGAGTCTGCTAGTACTCTGGCACCCGAACGCATCAGCTTCGCGCGACTTGAATGGCGGCCAGCGGAGGTGCTAGCTTCCTCAAGCGTTGTTTTTCGAAGTGGGGATCGTTGTAGCTTGGAGCTCCTCCTAAAAGGGTCCGCCACCGATTCCACCACCTCTGCGTTTATAGTAGAACAACTTGTAATTGGATCTGCTACGGTGGCCAAGTGGTCAACCTCCATAGCATTGCAGTTGATGGATGACGACGACCCGGGGCCTGCTCGCTCACCCCTGACAGCCGCCGGTACTGGGTAACCGACTCCCTGCACCGTAACTTTATCTCCTTTAGCTTCGTCCATGATTGGTTTTCTGTTCGGGTTCACCTTCCCCTAAGGTCCCTTTAGCAAGGCAGCAACTCATCTGGCTGATGAGCCACTGCCCTGAGCCCCCTCACCGCGGCAAGGTCGGACCGTTGAGGGGGAGTGTACTCAGTTGCTTCTGATCGAATTTGTATGAAAGCCCTCTTATTGGCATCATTGGAGTTGCTACCGATTGTTACCGTTTATGCAGTTCCAACCGAGAAAACAGTCACAGTTCTTCGTCCACGACTAGGACAAAAGAATGGAAGCCCCGGGTGGCCGTCACTCAGAGGTGAAAGCGGTGGGTCGATCTTTATTTAACTTCTTTTCGATATAATTGCTTTATGTTTGGGCGCCACTCGCTTCAAAATGAACAAAAGAAAACGCTACCGACCAATTGCTGCTCTGAAGCGAGAAGGAAGCAACTTTTCCGGAGTGCGCCCACCGGGTTCCGGTCTATCGCACTATGGACTACTTATCACTCGCTCGAACCGAATCTAAGCTAATCACGGACGGAAATCACAGTTTTGACTTTCTAACACAACCAATATTATTATTTCTCGCTTATCACTATTTATTACACAATTATTCGCGTTAATCGTGATACCATAAATATGGTACAATTGCTTAATGTATTTATGTTCAAATTGCATCAAATCAATACTCAGATAATGACAATCAACCAAAATTAACTAAACAATATCTACCGCACCTGAGAGAAATCCCGCGCTGGGGCCCTTTTTGTCTTCGTGCGTTGTCTTCTTGATGAACTCGCCGACGTATGCAACAGTATAGCCTCCTTCGGGCGATATCGTAAGTCTTCTTCTTGCTGCTTCACCGAAATACTAAAGTACGGAGGATTCATCTAACCGCAACCCAGATGTTCTCCACTCGATTCGTTCACAGTTCACTTGCTTTGCGCTCACCAATTTGGTTCTTCCCATCCAAAAGATCCTGTCACACACGCTTCCTCGTTTCTAAAATCCCTCCGAATAGAACAGGAAAAAGGAAATTTATCAGTTCCACGATTATCCGCAATCACTTTCTAACACGTCTAAGCGCTTACCCTGTCGTTTTTAGAAGAGACATTCCCATCGGCTTCCACCTTGCGCCAAGCCTCGACGCTTTTCCAAAACTAGCGCTTCAGCGGGATTCCATGGCAAAACGATTGTTCAACTAGAGTATTGCACTCCCGTGCTTGAGTGCAATGTACGCTTGCCCCTGGGTGCATCGAGCGGATTGCATTCTTCGATCCAAACGCAGCTCTACGGATCTTTTCAACCGACTGGAATTAGTACCATTTGGTGGCACCCGATAGCGTTCTTGTCGTCGCCTGTTAGACGTTTCTCGTTGTAGACGTCAAAACAATTGTGTTTACGATCGGTGATCGATTTTCTGCTAGGAACCTATTCCGTCGAGTTTGTGGCGATTTCGCGTTCTGCCCGTTGTGTGCTAATCGTGGTTAATTACGCGGCAACCTCGGCCGAATCTTACTCAAATGCTGGTGTGGCACACAAATATCGCCTGGTGTTTTGTCCACGGAAGGCCTAGGCGACTCGCCGGAACGAGATCTGCGATAGTGCCGGTGTTGCAAAATTCCACGTCCCTTCTGTAACGTCCTGGCTCGCCCTCCCCCGAGTTTACTCTTTACCGGGTCAAGTCGTTGTTCTTTGCCTGGTTTGAATAGCTGGTGATGGCATCACCTGGTGAGGCGCAACTCGTTTCACCGTCAGCACGATGCGTTCCTTTCGTCGCTTGTTATACTATTTTCTAATTACATTCTTTTTTCCTTATTCTAATCTATTTATTGCTCTTTTACATCATTTCCAATTACATATCGCTGCCTAACCTCATACATACATTTTATTTTTAGATATCCGTCCGCTGGCGTGACACGATGCCATGTATAATAATCGGGTCTATTACTTCTTTTAGTGCAAGCTTCTTTGCAAGCCGCTCCGCAATGCAATTCACTTGAGAGCCTGAATCTAACAGGGCTCTATATTTTACTAACTGCCCGTTGCGTGCGGTCAATGTTACTTCGGCTGTTCCTAAGAGAACGAATGTCTGTTCGGCTTGTGTAGAGCGGGTTACTAGAGCTGTTTTTGATCGCACCTTATCACAGCTTTCATTTGACTTGCCTAGCTCCCGTTGCGACTGTTGGCATTTATATCGATGAAGCAATGTATTATGATGTTCCTTGCACCTCGTGCATGTGCCTCTGGTACAATTTGCGGCTCTATGCACAGACCTGAGGCAATTGCGACATAATTTATAGCATTGAACAATCTCGATGCGCTTTGCTACCGTCTTATCTTTAAAATCCTTGCATGCGTACAATGGATGGCTTTGTTGGCAAACAACGCATTGTTGCCTTGTATCAATGCTGACGTTTACTGCAGCTGACCGTATTCTTGGCTCGTTCGAAAACTTTTCTTTACCAGCATGGTCCTTGTTGTTTATGGTCTCCAATGCTCGAAACCTAGTTTCCAAAAAATTTAGCATATTAGAGGCTGTATCTAGTGTCTTTGGGTTCTTCAGTGACTGTTCATATAACATGGACGTCGCTCTGTTTGTCTTCTGCAACAGTATATAAACAATGATCGGATCCCAATAATTGATCTCGATTCCAAGACTCTGCAACCACATGAGACACTCTTTAGTAGTATCGTGAAGTCGCTTGATAGTACTAACTGACTCACTTTGGGCTGATGGCTGTGCCATCAATTTGTTGAGGAAGGCATTCACAAGCAACCTCTTATTGTCGTACCGCTGCGTCAATAAATTCCATGCGGTCAAATAGTTCTGCCCATGAACTGGCAGGTGTTGCACAAGTGTACGCGCCTCTGCAGTTAAATGGTTTAGCAGATAGAACATTTCCTGCGCTTCGCTTATGGGTTGTGTGTGAACCATTTGTTCAAACAAGTCATTGAATTGTACCCATTTCATGTAATTCCCATCGAAGTTGGGCAACGTGACTTTTGGCAATTTAACAGCGCTATCTGTTGTCTGGCCAACCTCAATCTAAACATTTCTGCAACGCGATTATCGTGTCTTGTATTTCTATATCAAGACTGTTATACGTATTTTCCTCCATATTCTTCGCTTAATACCCAAAGTGCCTGATTATTTTCATCGAGCTTTCGTTTTTGCTCTTGTAAAATTTCGACCTTGTATCGATAGAATTGTCGCGATTGCTTCGTTAGCATTTGTGTTTTAATGCTGGCAATCAATTGTTTTATGTAAGTTATGAGCCCCTTTTGCTTCTTCAACAAGTTTGCCTTATTGTTAACTGGGCCCTGATTTAATGCCTCTGTAGGCTCGCTGTCTATAATATTCAGCAACACTTGTTCGTGTGCTTCAACAATTCGCATTACTTGTTCGTAATAATGCTTCGCAAAATATGCATGGCTAGCATAAGTTTACTCGAAGCGAGTTATTCTGCTATGCGAAGTAATGAATTGCTCTCGATTGGCCTCTAGAGCTGACAACCGATTTCGTGCGTACTCGATGGTCTTTCTTTCCTTGCCATCTTTCTTCAAGTTCGCATAATTTTGCTCTATTTTCGAGCCCAACTGAAACTGCTCATTTGCCAACTCTTCCATATTATGGATTTTAAATGGCTAATTAACAAAGTCTTGCTTTGTGACACTTAAGTCTGATTTGATGATTTGGCTTCGTTATCTTAAGCCACGTATAGTAACGGATCGAAGTATGATCACAAAATCGTCAACAAATCTTCTGGTTACTGGTTACCAATCGTATGGTTTGTGACGCTTCAGAAGCTTCTCAATTGTTCGCAGAGTTCGGGGTCACCAAAAAATGTTAAAAGAGTTTTGTATGGTCGTTCAAATGTTTTAATCGGTAGGAGCACCGATTCCAACCTAGTCCTACAAGTTGATTATTGTCAGTCAACTGTCTGTTGTCTATATGAGGATTAGGCTGAAATTAATTAGCATCGAGTACAACGGGTGATGCACCAATTGTGTGAAAATTAATTGTCAGCCAACTGCTCATATAGAGAATGCTAAAGATACGCCTTTGTTTTAGTAAGTCAAAACGCTCGGATCATAATCTGTGGCAATCTGATTTTATTAAACAAAATAACACCTATTTATACCAGCTTATTGCTAGCATAATCAATAACAATTGAGCTTAAGAATATATGTTCAAAACTGTATTGTTAACAATTGTAGCGAAAGTTAATGGACTTATATTGATGACGCTATACAAATTGGTAGATGTACAAGTTGAATATCAAAATATGATGACAACAGAATTTGAATTGAACTATATTGATGAATATGACAATATGCTAAATAATTGAACTTGAATTGAAATATCTATAATGAGCAATGAAGTATATGATATATGCTGAACAATTGGACTTTAAATATTGAAATATTGAATTCTTAACAATCATCTTTATGCAGAGTTAGTGTGTGTGATTTAAAGAATTGGGAGGCAAGAAGATTAGCCTTGTCTTTCTCAGAAAAAGTAAACATATTATCGCTGATTTTTAAAGCAGTGATCGCGCGTGATCTGTTTTTGAAGTGTTTATGTATGCTCCAGAGCTTTTGGGAAAGAATGTTGTTCCAGCGAGGATTGGGAATTTCGAGGAAAACTGTGCGTATTTGTGCATTAAGTAGATTTAAGTGAGACTTCAAAGTTGGATCCCGCAATCTTTGCCATTTACGGCGGATGTTGTTACGGTGCTTAATAAGTGCAGTAGTAGCAGCATCAAGAGGAGGTGAACGGGGGCTGGTGTAAATGCTAGGAGTACCAATCTCACGGGCTGCTTGGATGTTTCTTAATAGATTGGAGAGGAGAGTGTCTACTTGACTCTCGTCAACGAAGCACTGGAAGTTCAAGTTTTGAAGACTAAGCACTGCATTTAGATGGTCACGGTATTTATCTCAGGACGTTGCTCCATATCTAAAGAAAGAGTGTCTGATCAGAGAGATAGTACTATTTATTTCGAATAAAACAGGCAAGTGAATGGATGACAGATCATTGATAACGATAGGGGAAGTTAAAGGGAGTTGACCGTTGGTGATTACAATATCTAGCGTTGATGGGTTGCCATTGGAAGAGAAGCAAGTTGGACTGCCTGACGAGTGAACAAAAACATTTTTTTTCAGGGATAAATCAAAGAGAATCTTGCCGGCTTTGTTGGCTTTGAGGCAGTTCCGGTGATAGTGTAGTGCATTTTGGTCACCGCAGATAATCCAGTTACTGTTCAGACTTAAGAGCAGTTGTTAGTCATCTTCAAATAATTTTAGTTTACTGGAATTAAGCTTTGTCCCACTGAAGTAAACAGCAATCTTTGTAGCATTTAATTCATCAATTTGAACTGCGACTGATTCGATAATCTGAGTTCGAGGATTGCTTAGTCTCACGAACTTAATTCCTTTTTTGATAAAGATCGCAACACCTTTCCTCGGCGCTTCCTTCCGATCACATTTCAAAATATTATAACTTGAATTCACAAGCTTGTCACCATCTTTCAGTTAAGATTCGCAAAGGAAAAATAAGTCTATTTTCTTTTCAGACAGGAAGTTGAATGTTTCAAGTTGCTTATTACGTATGCTTTGAGCATTTTATAATAAGCAATTTATATGAACTTTACTTGTAAATAAACTTGGTGGCAAGCTCTACAATTACATTAAACTGGTCTTGACGTGAATTGCAAACAGACAACCTGGTTATTAATCCTCGGGCTAAGTTAATTAGTTCAGTAGCCGAGAAAAGGTCATTGGCAGACGACGGCACATTACCAACAGTATTGGAAGTGCTATTCATATCCATATGACGACGCAATACTGCGCTGTATGAGTTGTTAGCCGGAGAGCAGTCTTGTGAAGTAGGATGAGTATTAATGAGAATTTTTCCATGAGGCAGTGACGGGAAATTTGTTTGACTTAATGCAGGCGAAGGTCGAGGTATACTTCTGCTTTGAACTTTGTCGCGTGAGAGCCGTTGAGTTGATCGTTTGCGGATGTTCAGATACTCCTCACGTTTAGGGCAGAGACAACTGTTGCTTATATATATATATATATATATATATATATATATATATATATATATATATATATATATATATATATATATATATATATATATATATATATATATATATGTATATATATAAATGAATATATTTATATATATATATATTTATATAGATATATATATATATATATATATATATATATATATATATATATATATATATATATATATATATATATATGTATATATAAACGAATATATTTATATATATATATATATATATATATATATATATATATATATATATATATATATATATATATATATACATATATATGTATGTATATATATAAATGAATATATTTTTATATATATATATATATATATATATATATATATATATATATATATATATATATATATATATATATATATATATATATATATATATATGTATATATAAATGAATATATTTATATATATATATATATATATATATATATATATATATATATATATATATATATATATATAAATATATATATATATATATATATATATATATATATATATATATATATATATATATATATATATATATACATATTTACATTTATATCAACAAAATTATTAAACGATTGGGTTTTAATAATTTTAGTCCGATTGGGCTGACATTTACCGAGGGCATATATGTGAGTGTAGACTTAAAGCTAAGAGATCTTTAGCTTTTTTGACTTTTGACAGTAGCGGGAATTGGGTCAAATTTGTAGGTACGCGTATATTTCTATGCACAGACCCTTTTCGGTGAAACTAACCACAAGATATAAAAACTTATTAATTTGTATGCTTGTTTATGATAAAAATTTCAATTTATGAACCTAATTTATGTCCCAGCAATTTATTAACCATCGTGAAATTTTTATAAAACATTGACGTTGACAGAGTCTACACAATTTACTTCTAAATTGGTGCGGGCAAACCTGTAGGCCTACGAAAAAGAGTCTTTCAAACCATCGTCCTTCCAGAATTTTTTTTTGATTTTTGAAAAGTAAATCAAATAATTTATGTGTTTTCACTTTACTCCACGCATCTGCAACTCATCACCAAATTTCGGTTATTTTTAACACTCGAAACTTCTGGGCTCAAATGACTGATGACCTCACCAAGCAATAAAGCCAAATTTCATAAAATCAGGTCTGAAAGAAGTGATTTTAAACTGTTTTTGGCCCAAAGCTTTCGATTCAAGAAGCAAATTTCAACAAAATTCACACAGTAGCTGAATTTTATATTCAGCCAAATTTGGTAGAAACTTGGTAGAAAAATTGAGAAAGAGCTGCCAGCTATGGTGATCTCTGTCTCCCAAAGTTTGTGTAATTTGCTCAGCAAAACAAAGCTTATTTTTCTTCAACTTCGGATGCAGTCATGAAACAAAAACGAAATTTATGTAATTAATGGTCTTTTTTTCCATATTTCTTTAAAGATTCATTGAAAAATCATGAAAGGGCAGCCAGTTATGGTAATTTTCGTAATTTTTTGACATTTTTTAGTATTTTGTGTTTGCTATTCAATTTTTAAATGGGAATGATTCTGCAACGAAAATTAACAACAAATATCAATGTTTCAAAAAATTTAAATGTTTTGAAGGTGGTAGCCCTAAAATTGTTTTCACACTTTGGCCAAAAATTCATATTTCTATATATATGTATATATATATATCATCAAAAAATTTCAGTGAAAAAATCTCAGGAACGCGCCATCCGATTGAACTGAAATTTTCAGGATACGTTGGTGTATTTGCAGAATAGTTCCAGGTCTCACAAAAAATTCATAATCTTTAACCCTTATGTGCCTGTGGCCATTTTAGTGGTATATTAAATATACCTATTTTTCTGTCAAAAAATATTTTTTGCAAAAATTAAGTATATTTAATAACTTCTGAACGTGTTTTTATTTAAATGAAATTTTTAACCCAAGGTGTGTGCTAGGCGCCTAAAATGAGATTGGGAAAATTTGAAAAATTTTGAATTGTGATAACTTTTTATTAGATTATCAAATCATATTGAAACTCACAGGACATATAAATGTTGTTAAGTTGCATACTTGCGTAGTTTTCCATGATCGTGCTGGAAACCTTGTAGCTACGGCAGACACTGAAAGAGAAAACATTCAAACCATCGAATCTCCTAAAATATGTCGGTTTTTTATAATGAAAACCAGCTTGCACACAAATCTTATGCTTTGTCTAAAGAGTCAAGGGAAAACTTTGGAATTTTCATGTCGGACGAGAACGGTAACCCTTTCCCAATTTTCCTATATTTTTAGCATCAAAAATTTCTATTCACGGAAACTCACGAATTAATAATCAAATGCAGTTAAAATTTACAGAATACAATGGGATTAAGTATGACCAGGTTTGATAGAACCAATTTTGAATTGAGGGCAACCCTGTGCCAGTGGTGCCATCTTGAAAAATTACAAAGAAAAAAAACTGCTTTTTGCCCTTTGAATTCGGATTCAGTTACCAGATTTTCATGAAATTGACACAGTAGCTGAACTTTACTTTAAGCCGTGTTTAATATAAATTTGGTTGAAAAATTCGATTAGTGATCGTAAAATTTTCAAATGGTAATGATATTGTAGTCTTATTATACAGCAAATATTAAGTTTTCGATTATGTGAAAAATGCCGCGGCTGGTAACCCTAAATTTCTTTACATTCCTATAACCCATCGGATCGAGACGTATTGCGCAGGGTAGGTTATTTTAAAGTGATGCAGATGTGATACTGGCAAAAGGTTGCCAGCACAAGTCTGTAGTGCTATTTCTGTATCAGTAAATGCTCACAGTTAGTATTCATACCGGAAACATTAACAATGAAAATAAATAACCAAAATTTCAATGCTCAATGTTCTACAAAATTTTCAAATCGCAGCCCCAAACACCAACTTCAGTTACAGTGCTGCAGACACTTAGTATTTTCGTCATTGATATTACATGAGATGCTGCTTTCAAAGTTTTGTGAAATAAGCAACTGATAACGAATACAGTTAACAAGTGTTTTGCTCTCATAAACTTCGAAATTCATGCCAGTGGTAGTATATGAAATCTTTCCACCATACGAGTTATAATGCATTCTTGAGACCAAAGTAAAACGTGGTGTTTGAAACATTTTGGCTGTAATAAGCAGTTCGTGTGGTAGAATATGCACTCAAAATCTGCACGATTCTTCTACTGTTCTTCGAACATTAGTGTTTCTTACGGTTCAGGTGCGCTAGAGTTTTTTTTAATTTTCTGAGTTCTGGGAATTTTCGAATCGTACATTATTTTGTCGCTGAAAATTTAGAAGAATTCTCAAAATGAAAACAAAATTCAAAAAAAAAGTTATTCAAAGTATATATGTAGCCATAAAACCGTGTTTCTTATCTTTATGATTTGTTAAAGAAATGATTGATATAATACTGCAAAAAATTGTATGATGTCTTTCCACATTTTTTGGTCACACTAAGATAATTTCTTCGAGAATCAGTTTTCTAACGGTTTTTATGCGCCAAAATTTTCAAATTTTTGCATAGTTTTATACACAAGCAGCTTTTAATGTAAATACAAATGCGTTTAATCTAAATAAAAAGCGAAGTATTGAAAATTGTCTTTTCCCATATTTCAGGTTTTTTAGGAGTGATTCGTTTACTATTATCGACGGCTTCGATGACGAGCCTAGGTATGATGGCAGTGAATAAAATAACGTACAAAAAAATCAACCTTTTTTCTTAACCTATTTGCAAAGTAGTGTATTGTAGCTGCCTAGTTGTAGCTATCGATGTTGATTATTTAAAAATAATAGATGTTAATAAATTAACAAAACTAATGTAATATAATGAATTAATTGAATTTATTTATGCTCATTGGCTATTCGATGACAATCTTCATTATGAATAATTATCTAACAACAGGCAATGCAATAAAATAAATTAATTGAATTTATTTATACTAGTTGGCTATTCGATGACAACTTTTTACATCCTCAATTTCAATACATGAACTTTCTTATTACAACTTTGCTTACTTACTAAGATTTACGGAAACTAGAATATGTAAAGTATGTAGAATGCATGTACAATGTAGTAGATTAAACAATATATAAATTGTGTAGAATCGAAGTAAAATGATGTCGTAGATTAAACGATGTTGTAAAGCATGTAAAAATAGTTTCACTACAATACTCCCCTGCCAGCAAATGCTGGGAGCGTTTTAAAAAGGTAATACAAGACAAAAGCTAATTCTAAGATATCGGTGTAGTACTGGATCGTCCAGCCTGAGAGACATACTCTTTGAACCGTACATGTTTACAGTTGTGTATCTTATTTGCCGAAGAGGAATTTTGATAAGGGTATTCTTCTGTGAAATATGACACGTAGCAGGGTTTAAGTGTGTCAACCGCCACGTTTGAACGTTTTTCCTTAATGCTAAGAGTAAAAATTTAAGGTGTCTAGCGACAATTTTATAGGGGCTATCGTAAAGTGAGCAAAGTGGTAAACGAATGCAATCAACTCCAACAAAGACACGTGAGCATGAATCAAGATCCTTAAATATGAATATTTTCTGTTTTGAATGATCTGTAGCCATTATTTTTGAGAGTTCTATGGCAAACTCTGTTTGACTGATCCTCGCGATATTGACCTGAATGTACGTAGTCCAAGTAAAATTAGTGGAAGCGTTTGTGTCCAGCTGTCGTTGTTATGAGCCATGATGGTCGACATGAGCGTTCGATGCCAACGCTCAAAAAACCCATTTGCTTGAGGATGATAAGCCGTAGTTCGATTACGTACGAAACCCATTAGCCGACTTAGTTCAGAAAATAGTGCTGACTCAAATTGTATGCCTTGGTCGGTGTTCGATACCAATCTGGCAAAAGGAAAACAAGCACCTAAATGGATGGTGTACATAACAAAACATAACAAAATCTTACCTGGGTCTTGTCCAGGCTGGAACTTAACAAAGCATACAGTCAGTTGACATGCAATACATTGATAATGTGTTCCAATTAAAATTGCTCATATCCAAACAAGTAGTCTAACAAGTAATGTTAAAAATAGAATCTTGATTTTACCGAAATTTTCACATTCCAGTTATTTTGAAATGTGCTAAACTTGGGAAGTAATTTTTGGAAGTTAGATTGAATCGGTCGTTGTATTTGAATAAACATAATTATTATAATTGACATAATTAATTGTTTTTGAAATTGAATTGCTGATTTGAATAGAAACAAAATAAAATTGTTTGAAGTTGAACAACTCGAATATGTCTTTCGATTTGAAATTGAATTAATATCGAACAGTCGGTGATGATCTTTTTGGTACTCCGAAACGAGCAATCCAATTCTTCCATAAGGCATCAGGGCAAGATTATTCAGTTATGTTGACGAGAAGAATAGCATCTGGCCAACGTGTAAAACGATCGATGATCGTTAGGCAATATGTGTAACACTGTGAGCTTGCTAGTGGCCCAACAATATCAAGGTGAATAATTTTAAAGCGTGCGGAGACTTAAGGAAAGTTGGTCAGTTGAGTTTTAACATCCCTGGTAACTTTGCACGATTGACATTGAATGCATTCACGAGCTCAAATGTTAGTATCTTTGTTCATGCTAGGCCAAAAGTATTTTTTAGAAATGTTTTTTCTTGAAGTTTGTATGCCAGGATGAGCTATATCATGAGAACTCTTGAAATCTAATCTCCGAAACTGGAAAGGAATGTAAGGTCTAGAATCTAGGCCAGACTCTTCGAAAAAAAATTTCAATGTCTGAACCAAAAATTGGACGTTTATTGAACCAATATTTTGACCCTGGTTCACCCTGGAGTTCTTTGAATTCTGGGTTCAGCAGTTGGAACCGAGCTACTGCTGGATAGTCTACGGAGCTAGGAAGAACAGCCTCTTCAAGACGTGAAAGAGTGTCAGCAACAATGCTGTCGCGACCAGAGTCATGTTGAATGTCAGTAGTGAACTTACTAATTTAACTTAGATGTCTAAACTCACGTGTTGTAGCCTTTTCAGGGTTTTGTTGACAAGCAAATGTTAGAGGTTTGTAGTCGGTGAAGCTTACTGTGTCGGTGAACAAAGTGAAAGTTTGACCCTCTAGATAATAGCGAAAGTATTGCACTCCCTGATAAGCTCTCAGAATTTTGCAGTCATAGGCACTATAATTACCTTGTGATTTATTCAATTTTGCCTAGTAGAAACCAAGGGGCTGCCAGTTATTTTTACCTTCTGCTGCAAGGGGGCTCCAATAGCGAGATTGGAGGCATCGACAAATAATGCTAGTTTATTGCCGGTGCTGGGGAAAAATAGGAAGGTTGCTTCTGCCAGACCTTTTTTAACAGCATTGAAAGCTGAAATTGATTCGGAAGTCCAATCTTCTTTGCTTGATCTATATTTTTTGGATCCACAAAGAAAAAAATTAAGTAGTCTTTGCGTGGGGAAAGAAATGGCGGTAAAAATTAACCATGCATAAGAATCTTCTTAGATCTTTTACCGTTGTTTACAATTCATTCATTAGAAAATCAAACTTTTTTTTAGCCTCAGTAAGCTTACTAGGTGCTAGACGATGAGCTTTGGAGACTATTGGAGGACCTGCTGTAAGAATTTGGTGCGTGACGTTATGTTTGCATGGAGTCGTGAAAACATTTTTTCATGTGACCGCATAATATTTGCGGATAAGTGAATTAATCCGTGGATCCAATGAAAGTTGAGTTTGCACACTAAGGTTCGAAAATGATGTCGGAGTGTATTGTCCTTTGGATGATAGTGAGATAAGAGGATCCACCAACATACATTTGGCTAAGTCGACTACAAGACCATAGTGGCACCAAAAACTTGCGCCTGAAATCGGCCTTAAAATGTCCGCAATGAGAAAATTGCAGGGAGACTTTCGACGAAGCCTTGGCTCTGGTGCAAGAGTTTTTTTTCCCTGGGTATTTATATGTGTGTAACTGGCTGCCATCAGCTTAATTCTAGATGGAAGAAGTTTTCCGGAAAGTGGAGCGGGAAGTACCAAAATGCCTGCACCTGTGTTGATAAGAAAGTTCCTTTTGGTTTTCTTTTCGAACATCAAAATACGGCGGCTTAAAGAATAGTCGAGCTTACCTACCACCAGAGGCAAACAGGAATATAGATTTTTGATTTTTTTGAGTTACTGTCTATCTTTTCACCGTGAAAACTACATCGAGAAATGCATTTCTGAGTGTTATTGCCTTATTTAGAGTGGTACCAGCATAGTGTTGGCGTTTTATGACTCTTAGACCTAGGTGACCTTCCAGAATAACCAGAATAATTTTGCGACCGAGACCGTGTTCTAGATTGTCTCTGTCGACCCATAGATCTAATTGCCTTAGAGAGATCATCAATTTGTCATTGAATACTACTTAACGTACAGCTGCACTTGGGTGAAACAGGCGTCTCATAGACCGCAGGGCCAGTAAAAACATGTACTATTTAATTGGCAGTTTCAGCCAATTTTTGCGTGGTGGTGGTGGTGTTACAGGCTAATATAGCCTGAGTTTGTTCAGGAAGACGCTGTAGCCCTAAAGTTTTAAATGACTCCTCTCCTACTTTAGCTCCTCTCAACTGTCACATCTCTCTTAGTAATTGGGATGGCTTTCTATCACCCAATGTAAGATCCTTCAACAAGTGATTCAACTTCGAAGAATCACTTGATGAAAGTCTTGCTATTAGACCTGCTTGATATCATTGTAAGGATCCTCACTATTGTGATTATCTAATATGTCGTGGAAAACTCTCCACTTTTTAGAGCTAAGAGCCGCCACGACATAATTAAACTTTGTTATAGGTGTCACTATTTTCGCGATAGCAAATTGACTCTCAAGCTGTCTGAGTCAAAGATCTGCATCCTCAGTACAAAACTAAGGTGTCTTAATAGCCACGGTACTGACTTCTGGAGAGATGTTTGTATTTAGCGGATGATCAGACTCAGCCATCTTAGCTTAAATAATATTGGGAACCAAAAACTTGGGAACCAAACTACTTGAGAACCGAAAACTTATGTTCCGTTACCGTTTGAACGACAACCGCGTATTGACTGTATTTAAGGTTAAAAGCAAAATAATTGCGTTTGAACTTAAGATTGGCAGAAATATATTGTTAAATATTGTAATTATTGTATTGTAAAAGTTTTATGTAAAATACGATTATATCACTATATATAATCGTATTTTACATATATAGTGCCGGTAAAAATGATAAGACACCCCATGTTTTTCAAGAAATCGTAAAATAACAAAACAATCCCAGGAACCTGTGTATATATCTGAGATTGCCGCACCACATTACGTTATCCTGGGTAATTAGCCGGAGATTTTTCGCATAATATACGGAGTAATTAAAGAAAGTTGAATTTCAGGCAGGTAAAAAAGATAAGACACATTACATTTGTGCCATATTAGAATAATATTAAAGTAATGAAACGCAACTATTTGTAATATTTCAATATTTTATTGAGCTTCCTTTCTTTTTTATAATTTCTATAATTCTTTTTGGTAGACTTTTATATAATTTTCGAACATATTTTCTCGAAATCTGGGCCCATGCAGAGGTAATAGCTTTTTCTAATTCCTTTGTGTCTTGAAATTGTTTCGATTCAGCGTAAACGATTCGGGTCAGTTGACCCCAACAATTTTCGATTATATTTAGTTCTGGAGATCTTGCTGGGAAATCGAGAACATCAATTTGTTGCTGTTGAAAATACTGTTTAACAACGTTTGCATTGTGAATTGCAGCATTATCTTGCTGAAAAATAAACGGTTGATCCGCGATTTCTGCCAAATTATTGTCAAACTTCTCACGAAGCATTTCCACATATCGTAAGCTGTTTATTTTTCCAGTTAAAAACCGAATGTTTTACCGTCCGTTGTATCCTATAGCAGCCCAAACCATTACACTTCCGCCACCATGCTGTCTCTTGCTCAAAACTCTCGTTTCTTTCCTTATGTCGTGGAAATAATAGCAAAAACCGTCGGGTCCGTCCAAATTAAATTTCTTTTCGTCTGTAAAAATAACACGACGCCATTTTTTCTTCCAACGCAAGTGGCTTTCAGCAAATGCCAGTCTGGCCCTTTTGTGCTGTTCGGTGAGAGGCGGTTTTCTTTGCAATTTACGGCGTTTGAGATACATTGCTCGCGCGATAATGTTTGGAACATTTCTGATGTTCGTTTCAACACCCGCTTTTGCCGCGATTTGTCGTGCGGTGAGTGTAGAATTAGAGGCTAATCGAATAATCCTTCGTTCGGACCGAGGACTTACTTCTTTTGGCCGCCCTTTTGACTTCTTCTTGCCATAATTTTCTGGATTCCGAATAAAGTTGCGGACCGCACATCTGCTTCGCATTACAATTCGAGCAATTTCTGTTATGTGTTCTCCTTCGCCGTGTAATTTATTTATAATATTCCTTTCTTCGGCAGTCAACTGCTGTGCTCTACCCATTGTCACGAGCCCACAACACAAAACTAGTAAAAACTCACCTTAAAATATTCAAATCCAATTCTTTAAATACTTTTCGTATTCTTTACAGGACAAACGTTCACACCCGAAAAAAAAGAATGGTTTTTCCTTGCTGTCTTATCTTTTTTACCTACCTGAAATTCAACTTTCTTTAATTACTCCGTATGTTATTCGAAAAATCCCCGGCTAATTACCCAGGATAACGTAATGTGGTGCTGCAATCTCAGATACATACACAGCTTCCTGGGATTGTTTTGTTATTTTACGATTTCTTGAAAGACATGGGGTGTCTTATCATTTTTACCGGCACTGTATATTATGTTAATATATAAAAATCATAGAACACAATCTTATCTATATCTGCTAATGTCGGTTCGGATGGAGCACCTGTTGTTGTGATGCGGTTTGATGTTGTTGTTGACGTATCCGTTGCAGCTTAGTATTGTGCTGCGGAATCTGTTGATGAGGCACCTGTTGCTGTGATGCAGTTTGATGTTGTTGACGTATCGTTAGCAGCTTGGTATTGTGATCCGGAACCTGTTGATGAGGCACCTGTTGTTGTGATGCGGTTTGATGTTGTTGACATATCGTTTGCAGCTTGGTATTGTGATGCGGAACCTGTTAATGAGGCACCTGTTGTTGTGATGCGATTTGATGTTGTTGTTGACGTATCGTTTGCAGCTTGGTATTGTTCTGCGAAACCTGTTGATTAGGCACCTGTTGTTGTTCTTGTTGCTTAGTGTGGTGTTGAAGCTGTTGTTGGATGGCTTGACTTCCTATCTCAGCATAATACATGGACCAGTATAAAAAGCGTGCTGTAACCTATGAAGATTTTAGTGAAAATGTTAGATTTAAAGCGTGAATACGACCGTTTCAAAACCTTTACCGAGTTAAAGATTGGTGAGAGGAAGGCACTGAAGCTTACACAAAGTGGATTCTTTTACATCAATGTTAAAGGTCATGTCAAAAGAAACTTTTGTTCCCTAATAATGAGCGCTCTATATACACCAATAGATCCCGTCGAGAGTAAACATCTACGACTTTCACCAGAATGCTTCTATGCCAACGTTTAAGACGTCTGCGGACCCTACAATAAACCTTTCACATCAAAAAATTATTCAAAAACAGAACACTATCTCTTTAACGTATTAAAATGCATTGGATTCAGGATGATTCTCGGAGGGGTCATATGTGAAGCTGTTTTTCTGTACAATTATTTTTCCATACATATAAAATAAATAAAAATTTCACTTTATATATATGATGTGCTTTTTATTTCACACTTATACTAATTAGCGTAGACTCAAACTTTAACTGAATTTGCCTACATACGTTTTTATTTTAAAAAACGAACAAGTCATCTCAGTTCTTAACCATTGCCGTTCGCTGACACAACCCACCCGGTGACTATTATGGATATATAATTTTTATTTCAAATCCAATTATATTCATCCACATTTGAAATCGAAATT
Source organism: Nemotelus nigrinus (assembly GCA_947369275.1). Taxonomy (NCBI): domain Eukaryota; kingdom Metazoa; phylum Arthropoda; class Insecta; order Diptera; family Stratiomyidae; genus Nemotelus; species Nemotelus nigrinus. The sequence goes on from OX376372.1 coordinate 134,215,484, forward strand.
TCATTCATCCACATTTCAGTTTATTGACGTTTTTTCACTTTCGTTATCATATGCATGCAAAAAGTGTAGATTTTTATAAAAATCCAAATAACAACCTAAACAATGTGATGCTTATATATGCAAATCTGCTCAGAAGCAAAAATACCGAAGATTAAAGAAGAATGATGTACCCAAATACAGCATATGTAGACTCATTCATAATATTTTTAATCTCCAATACTAAGAAGACAACGAAAATCATATCAGTGCATTTATCCATACGAATGTCAGCCATAGGCACGCCGCAGGGGGGGGGGGGGGGGGCGCCACCCCCCCAGACCCTAGGTTGGCCCCTCCCAGAAAAAGAAATATTTCCAAGAGCAGACACTTAAGTTTTCGCCTCTTTGGTTTTTGTGGTTACAGCAAGAGTTGTGTAGTGCAGTAGTTTAAGCCTATACCAAAGCATGCACACTACTTATAACATAGAGACTGTGTTATTTGCGGTATTAATTACGATGTTATGGGACTTTTCTCGAGAAATGGACGGCAATATTTAATTTCGACAATTTATACGTTAAGAAAAGACGAAAAACGCCTTGCCAATCATCCTTTTTTTATTGAGATTATCTGTTCATTCCTACTATTTATTAAATAAGAGCACTTTTATAAACTGGCGTTTTATGCAATTATGTTTTTCACAAAACATAGTCTTAGTATTAAAATGGTAGGCAATAAGGTAGTTAACGTAGAATACAATTTTCGAAGTCATTTTGAGAACAAAGATGGCATCCTTGTCACTTTTATGCTACCTATTCAAGACAATGTTGTTTATTGCGAGCAATTTTTGCTATGCTTACTCTTTCTTCATGGGATCATATACAATTATAACATTCAAACCTCACATTAAGCGAAACAAACACAGTCTTATTCCATATTTGAGAGCATGTTTCTTTGACTTTTGCGTATGATAAAGTATACTTATTAGGTTTGAGTCAAAAAGCCTATACTGAACAGCTCGGAAAGTCCAATATTGCTGCTCTAAACCTTTTGACACCAGCACAACAAAGACTACACCAAATTTGTATCACGTTAAAATAGCTTACTCTATAACTTTGGTTTTGATCCATTGAAAGCGTTGGCAGTTATAAGAAAACAAAGGGTGTTTGGAGTTACCTTCCGCGAATGTGTTAAAATTTTTGAAATTGAAATATTTTCGGCTTATTTTCACTATGAAATCATTATTTGAAAATTTAATAGTACCGATTTCCAGGACAAATCGTTGATGCTAGCAGCGCGGACTTAACATTACGACCAAAATCCTGACTTACTTGGACTCAGGTTAAATGTGTGTGAATTTCATTATAATTTGATAACTGCATCGTAAGTTAAAAGACATAGAACTCCAATTTCACTGAGCGTTTTTTCATGGTGACACAATTGGTGATATAGTTCCTTTCATTTTCCTGAAACTTTTGTCAGACCTGTAACTATTCAAGACCAATATATCCTGTGAATTTTATCCAGTCGCGGGACGCCGTAAACGCAAGTAGCAGGTGGTTGGCAATTTGACATGTTTAAATTTAACTGTATATCATGAATTTTATTCTAAAAGCCGAAAAAAATACCAATCAATTGTGTGAAAGACTTGTGTTTACGTACTTGGGTTAGTAACAAGATTGCCCAGACATTATTTAAAAACAACAAAAACTTATTTTTTATGCCCATTGATGAGTCTTGTAAATTGTGGACTTAGCAAATTGTCTGTTGTTGGACAGTCTTATGATAGTGGTAGTGTCATGTCAGGAAAAAAAGGTGGTGTACAAATCCAAATTAAGATGAAACACCCTGCAGCCACATTTGTACACTGTCTAACTCATAAAATTATCATTATTTTGATGGACACACTTTTCACAATCAAAACGTGTACATCCTTTTTCAATGCCATCGAATCTCTTTACCTACACATTGCGAAGCCATCAAAAAACACATATTGTTGAAGCAGCTTGAAGAGGCAGTTGCTTTAAATACAAGGCATGAAAGGAGAAGTTTAATCTGGACTTATTAGTCAATGAGATTTCACAATTGCAAATATGTGATCGATAGCTAGTGGGCTATAAAAGAGGCTTTAGAAAAAGAAATGAATGAAGGAAAATACAACGACTCAGTTCATGCATTGGGGATCTTTCATTCAATCAGCAATCCTAAGCTTGAAGTAAATCTTTTCATCTTTCACTGTTTTTTCTATAGCGAACATGTTAAGCACATCTTTCCAAACTAAAAATGGAACTCGTAGGGATGGGATAGATCTTGCGAATAGAACGGTTAAAGCACTACTAAGTGAGCGAGAAAACTTTTAAGTAGTTTGGGAAAATTTAAATCATCCGCAAAGAAACACTGTCTGGATTTCACGTTTCCCAGAGGATCACGAAAACGGAAAACAGCAAAAAGCACTAGTTTGTAAGGTTTTAATATTTGATCTAGCCTCGGACACGCAGTTAGGATTACAAAGATATCTCTGCAAACCAAATGGCTTGAAAAGAGTATGTGTAGTTCATACCTACCATTCACATAATATGCATGTGGTAGTAGCTCACACGTATTCACAGACACGAAGTTTATTTGATAATGCATTATGCATTAGCGAATATCAAAGAATAAATTAACAAACATATAATGTGTTAGTTAATTGTATAAGTTGTATGAACAGTACGGGTGCCTTACGGAAAACAAAATCATCGCATGTTTTGAACCTTTCGGTCTCTGGCCCCTGCCAGATTTTAGGTCACGGCACGCCTTTGACGTCAACCCGACCTTTATTGCATCTTGTCGTCTACTACTTTCCGTCAGTCCTACTTTCCGTCAGTATTCATCAATAATTGACTTCTTCCTTGTGTTTCCGAGCTTGGTCAGTTTTCTCTCACAATTTGGCACTTACGAATGCCAAGCTCATGATGCTGAATCTAATCTTCAGTTGATTCAGTTATGCATCAAAATAAAACATGGCTTAGAATTTCCAACCGTTGACCCCGAGTTTTTCTACCCTACAACAAAATCACCTGGGACCGATTCCAAACAAACGTTGCAACTCAAATTCAAAACCTTGGTCTAGGCTGCTCCCGAAATCTTTGTTCACAAAAAATTAATGAGGCTCTTGAAAAGCTCAACCAAATCACCTCCTTGGTCATTGATAGTTTGGCTATCCCTAGAAAATCTACAAACTTTGACTTCCGTGATTCACCGCACTCCATAATCGGCGGAAATCTTTAAGACGACGTCTTACCAGAATATATCACAGACATCTTAACACGGAACATAGCCAATATAAGTACACCTCTGCCTTTACTAAAAGCCTAAAAATTTTAATCATGGTGAAAACCAAAGCCTATCTTAACGGAAAATTCGAAGATCGTCTCCAAAAATGAGTACCTGGTAAAGATATGTTCCAGAAAATAAATAAAATCATTGGTCGGAAAAAACTAAATTGCAACTTTACTTCTAAAAGCAGCCCACTCCCTGATGATAGAGCAACCGCTGACGCTATAGCTGCTGCCTTTTCTCTCATCTACTGATCCCAGCTTTGCTGCAATCGTCAAGACTTCTGTCTCTAACTTTCAGCAAGCAAATATATTCTAGATTCAGTTCATCAAATTTTTCCACAAATTCCCATGGCCATGGCTTCTTCGTGAATAAAAAAACCCTTCTTACCCTGGTTTCAACCCTCTCCTCTAAAAAATCTTTCGAAGAAGATAAAATTTCCAATTTCATCCTGAAAAGACTCCCTGCCTGCTTCTTTGAGCACCTCTCCGTCTTATTCAACTCTTGCATAAATAGTGGATATTTTCCCACTGCCTGGGTGCGTGCAAAAAAAAATTTCCAATTCCCAAAGCGTCAGGATCCTGTGATGTCCTCAACTTCCGTCCAAAATCTTTCCTCTCAAACTTAGGAAAACTACTCGAAAGGATTATTAAAATTCATCTGAACCACTCCATAGAAGCAAACCACATCGCACCTAGTAGACAATTCGGCTTTGAAGCCAGACACTCCACAGTAGACGCGCTAATATTTCTGAAAAGTGCAGTTGAGGAAAGTATGCAAAGCGAAAAAGTTTTGGGTGCCTGTCTCATTGATCTGCAGAATGCTTTCGACTCCGTTTGGATTGAAGGACTGATAACTGTCTATGTGGCAGAGAGGCTTTCTTCACCTTCAACTTTCTTCACCTTCAACTTTCTTCACCTTTCAGATGAATTTCAAATCGAATCAGGTGTACCTCAAGGCTCCGTTCTTCGTCGTCGTCGTCGTCGTAGCACTACAGCCCCTCTCGGGCCTTGGCTTCTCGCAGGTGACGCCTCCATTTGTCTTGGTTCAATGAGCGCGTCCTCCAATTCCGAAAACCGAGCAGCTTTGCGCAGTCTTCGTCGACAGAGCCAGACCAGCGTTTTCTCGGTTTTCCCACTGGTTTTCGCCCTTCGGCCCTTCCGTCAAATACCTTCTTAGGTACTCGATGCTTGTCCATTCGTTGCACGTGACCAGCTCATTGCAACTTCCGCAGTTTATTATTGTAGTAACCTCTGGCTCGTCAAAAACCTCGTACAACTCGTGATTGTACCTTATCCGCCATTGGCCACACTCTTGTTAAGCTCCAATTATACGCCTGAGGACCCGTCTTTCGAAGGCGTTCAACACATTTGCAGATGCTTGGGTAAGGGAGCAAGTTTCACATCCGTAGCGCAACACAGGCCTGATTATTGATTTGTAGACTTGGAGCTTTGTCTTCCTTTGTGTGCAGCTGGTCTTCAGTAGGGCCAGAACGGAGTAGAAAGTTTTATTAGCGAGCTGTATTCTCCGTTTGAGCCGGTTTAGACGAGCGGTTTTTTGCTGGATCCAGCACGAGCTTTCAAGCAAGAGAAGTGAAGGACGGAACGGAACAGCGAGCACGACTGATATAGTTGGCCATCGAGCACGGCAGCGATTTTTCTGTCATTTTCTTAGAAAAAAATTGAGGCACAGAAATTTTTTTTGTAGAAAGCAGTCTGTATATCTATAGCCCAATGAAATCCTACATAAAAAAGGCGAAACTTCGGAAAAATTAGGGGAAAGCTGAATTTTGGTATGAACCTTGGTACTGGTGTGTTGAACAAAATGTGAAAAGTCTCCATCGATCCGAGTGCTGCGTCACTTTTTATACGGGGTCAAAGGTCACCAAAAGTGACCTTTCCTACATATCTCAGTAACGGTCAATTCTTTCGAAAAACAATGTATGACGAATTTGTAGCTTAAAAAATTTCCAACAAAAAAGATTATATAACTTTTTCTTGTAATCATAACCGTTTTTGAGATATTTTGATCTAAACATTTGATACTAGCAGCATCCTCTTTCTCAGGGCATGTAAATATTATCCGATTTTGATTACGACTTGGAAAGTTTGTGAGTTTGTTTTTTTATGTTCAAGAGGCGCATGAAAAAAACAAGTAAACAAACTTATCTACCATACTCCAGGATAGGTGGAAAAGGGTGCTCCGAAAAGAGGATGCTGTTAGTTACAAATGTTTAGACCAATATATCTCAAAAACGGTTATGGTTACAGGAAAAAGTTATACAATCTTTTTTGTTGGGAATTTTTTAAGCTAAAAATTTGTCATACATTGTTTTTCTGAAGACGTAACCGTTACTGAGATATTTTGGAAAGGTCACTTTTGGTGACCTTTGACCCCGTATAAAAAGTGACGCAGCGCTCGGATCTATGGGGACTTTTGACATTTTGTTCAACACGCCAGTACCAAGGTTCACTGTGCTAGCACAGCCAGAAATCGCTCGTGAAAACTTGCAACGAGCACCATCGGCCAGCAAACTCTGTGCTGGCAAAGCACAAAATCGCTCGTCTAAACCGGCTCTTTAATTTCATCAGTTTCACTACCTTTCGCTGTCAATTTCGAACCTTAGTATATAAATTCGTCCACATCTTCCAAATTATATTCGTCCAGAATTAAATTTCATCTAATGGAGGTCTTCTTTCTTGTTTGCGTCATGATTTTTGTTGGACCTATTTTGTTCAATATTTTCACAGAAGTTATCCCAGAAATTTCCGACAATTCCCCCATAGGTGTTTCTGTCAATCTATACGCAGATCATCTCCTCTTCTGAAACTCACAACATAACCCGCACTTTGTAACAGCGGTGCTACAAAGGTACTTGAATCATTTCGTTGCATATTACTTAAAATAGGGTTTGAAGATATATGCCAACAAAAGCGAGCTGGTATTTTCCACAGGCACCCATACCAATTTTCAGAGAAGAAAAGAAGCAATCAAAAACTCCAAAATTTTTATTCATGAGCAGTCAATCACCCCTTCGAAAACCGTTAAATACCTTGGCATAAAGCTCGACCTTCGGTGGAGCTGTAGTCAACCCGTTCAGATAAGCCTCAACAGGGCAGCTAGCGCATACCACCACATAGGCTTCATCTTCAAACCGAACTCTATTATCTCAACTCGAGCAAAAACAATCGCCTATAAACAACTGATTAGACCTATACTTACTTACGGCACCCCTATCTGGTCCTCTGCCCCTCCTTACGTACTTGAGAAACTGGCAAAATTTGAACGCCAGTAGATAGAGAATGGCGGTTCGAAATCCTCATCCTCCTCCTCTGAGGAGGGTGACGTCACTGAGGATGATGACGTTAATGTGCAGGATGACGTTGATGTGGAGGATGACGTCACTGAGGAGGATGACGTTAATGTGGGGGATGACGTTAATGTGGACGATGACGTTTGCGCAACGCGTGGGAATTACGATGATGTCATATGTTTGTGGCCTTGACCGTCTTATTAAAATTGGGAATTTCCAAGCGCCAGCGATTATCGCAAAGCGTGTGAATTTTATTGATAACAACATTTCACAGATGTTAACGTTTTTTATAATCATGTGACTTTAACCGTTTTATTAAAATTGGTATGAATGGCTAAATTTCACGATTATCGCATAGCGTTTGAAATAATTAGAATTTGATAACAGCATATGAATTTCACAAATGTTATTGTTTTTTATAGTCATGTGCTTGTGTCTTTAAATTTAATTATAGCCTATGGGGGGTGAATAGCTTTGATAAATTTCGTAACAAGAGAAATGCTAACGTTTTTTATAGCGGAGATGGGGTCATGTGACCTTGATCGTCATAGCGCCGGCGATTGTCGCATAGTGTTTGAAATAATTAGAATTTTATTGAGCGTTTGAAATAATTAGAATGACAACAAAGGAATGAGAAATGTTATTATTTTTTGTCATATGTTTGTGTCTTTGACCGTTTTATTAAAATTGGGGTGAATGGCTTTGATTTCGCAACATGAGAAATATGACAACAAAGGAATTTCACTTGAGAAATGTTATTGTTTTTTTATAGTCATATGTTTGTGTCTTTGACCGTTTTATTAAAATTGGGGTGAATGGCTTTGATTTCGCAACATGAGAAATGCTAGCGTTTTTTAGCATGCGCGTGATAAGAGAATAGGATATCCGGTGAATGAAAATATTTCAACAATGGTACAGCGTGTAAAAAAAAGCAGTGACTATGAAAAAACTTGAGTTTCATTGATAGCAGCAAACGAATTTCGCAATATGAGAAATGCGTTTTTTAGCATGTGCATGATAAGAGAATAGGATTTCTGGTCAATGAGAACTATAAGACAATATGAAACAGCGTGTAAAAAAAAGTGTAGTTGTGTGATAAGAGATTGCTTTAAAAGGAGGCTGTTTGCAAGCATCTACATCAGAAACTTTTAGTGCGAGTGACTGCAAAGTGCTAGTAACAAATATATTCAAAAGTGTTAAAGTGCTAAATTAATTATGGAATCAGCTGGTAAGTACCAATTTTCTATATATATATAGAGTTAGTGAAAATAGAAGCGTAAAAAAAAATAATGTTGTTGAAATCGGTTAAAATTGTGCCTCTATAGGCCTCTATATAGCCATGTGTATATGGTTGTTTATGTGTGTGTGTGTGTGTGTGTGTTTCTGTATGAAAATAATTTGAGCCAGTGAAGCAGATTGGAAATAAAAGAGTAGTTTTCTTCCGCTTCCAGGTTTAAAACGCCCATTTAGCTCGGTAGGCAATAATCGGGACGCTACTATAAAAAAGCCAAAATAGAAGCAATACAAGCATTCAACGATATCGCAAGATATTTTAAGCCTTGTATTAGCATAAAAGACTTGGTTATTAACCAACCGTACCAAGTGCTGAATGGTAGCGTGAAAAAAACAAAATTTGGCAAAAAAATTTGTCTAGAATTGGAAGAGAACGTACTGTTCTTGCCTGACCGATACAACAAGCTGATTGGGGAAACGTTGGATATTATAAGCAAAAGTTCGTTGGCGATTACATCGAAAGGTCTAGTCAAGGACGGTGCAGGCATATACGATTTACATCTGGTTGATATTGGAAAATCTGTTGCGAAGAACCCAGTCGATGAAATAGAGAAGCCGGTATTTTATGCGAACGGAGAAGACACTATTGACGACACAATTTACTCGCAGTGAAAAACATTGATAGCGCCGGGAGATTCAACATCATCGCGACACGTGGTTGAACGACTCACACGCTAACGAAGAAATTCTTGACAGTAATTGGACCATCTATAGAGCTGATCGCGACTACCTTTTTACAGGCGTTTGAAGAGGTGGTGGTGTTCTTATTGCAATTCACAATACCCTCCCCAGCGAACTCGTTGCGACCAGTTCTCATAAATCTTTCGAACATAAATTTGTCAGAGTTGTATTCGATAAGCATTACCTCTACATTGGTATCTTTTATGTCCCCCCTCACTCCGATGAAACATCTTACAATGACGTATGTGACGTGATATCTTCCGTAATAGCTTCCTTGTACGAAGAAGACAAAATAATTGTTTTTGGTGATTTTAATCGTCCGAAAATCAGTTTTATTCCTGACGAAAATGATAACCGCCTTCTTCCAATTAACCTTAGTGATTCAATTGACTTTAACATCATAAACACGTTTTATGGCAATGATTTACAACAAATTATCCCTATCCCTAACCAAAATGGCAATTGGTTACACCTTATCTTCTCAGATGTTTATGACGAAGTGGTGGTTAGTCCAAATATTGACGCCGAGAATCTTTTCTCTTACACCCTGCATCACTCCGTTTTTACAATTGAGCTATCCACTACAGATATTTCTTTCACCCAGTCATACAATAATGAAATTGTATTCGATTTTCTAAATGCTGACTACTTAAGCATTAAAAACTATTTGTACACAATTGACTGGGCAAATGCTCTATCGACATCAGATTTAGACGAAATGTTGTCTTCTTTTTACAAAATAATCTTTAACGCCATCCACAAATTTGTACCAAAGCTGAAGAAGAAGAAAAAACTCTCCGAACCTTGGCTTGACAATTATTCAAGGCGGCTCAGAAACCATAGAAACAAATTATATAAAGCAATCAAAAATGGAGGCTCTCTCCAGGAGGATCAAATAAGATTATATGATGAGCTATCCAAAGAATGTTCCATCAAATCTCGCGAGACATATGAGCTCTATGTTAATTCAATGGGGGAAAAAATTCTCACTGACCCGAAAGAGTTCTTTGATTTCGTCAATTTAAAACGTAAAACCACTGGCTATCCTTGTTCTGTGTTTCGTGGTAACACGGTTTCGTCTTGTCCACAAGTCATTTGTAGCTTATTCGCCGACCATTTTCAAAACACTTACTGCTCTCCGAAGATCCCTACTTTCACCACTGGACACGCTGCCAGATCTCTTATCGAAGGGTTTGTCCTTACACGGCAGGCTATTACTAATGCTATTCTGCAACTAAAGATTGGCAAAGGACCTGGCCCGGACCTAGTATCTCCTTTCTTCGTGTTTCAATGTGCAGACCAATTAATCACCCCTTTGCACATGGTTTTCAATAAATCCCTGTCTCTTGGAGTCTTCCCATCTTTCTGGAAATCCTCATACCTCACACCTATTTTCAAAAGTGGTGATAAACGTTCAGTCGATAACTATCGAGGAATTGCTATCTTATCTGTTATCCCCAAACTCTTCGAGAAGTTAGTTTGTGATAATCTTACTCGCATTATCGACTCCCTTCTTAATGAGGAACAACATGGATTTCGTAGAGGTAGATCGACTTCCACCAACCTCATGATACTAGTTTCTACTGTGCTCTGTGATATGGAAAAAGGGAACCAAATTGACGCGGTCTATACGGACTTTAGTAAGGCTTTCGACCGAGTTGACCATCAAACTCTGGTTCAAAAACTTCGCAACTTTGGTATTTTCGGTTCTCTTCTTAACTGGCTCCAGTCTTACTTCTGCGATCGAACCCAATTCGTAAAATTTCAAGGCCACTTGTCCAAAAAAGTTTTGGCATCTTCTGGAGTACCACAAGGCAGTCATTTAGACCCCCTGCTTTTTAACATCTTCATTTCTGATGTGTCTGAGATACTGCTTGGTATACCGCATCTCTTCTATGCAGACGACTTAAAAATCTATCACATCATAAACTCGCAGTCTGATGCAACCTTTCTACAATCAAAGCTTCAATCCCTCGAACAGTGGTGCGATGTGAATAATCTCAATCTTAACATCAATAAGTGTCATGTGTTAAGTTTTTCTCGTAGGCATGCAACCACAATGTATTCCTACTACCTTAACGACTTCAAATTGAATAGGGTCAATCATATTATAGACCTTGGCGTAGTATTGGATAACAAGATGCGCTTCAATTTGCGCTATGATAAAATCCTTGCCAGAGCTAATAAACAGCTTGGATTCTTAAAGAGACGCGCTAAAGAGTTTAAAAATATATGGGTTACCAAATCATTATATACCACCCTAGTGCGTCCTTTATAAGAATATGCTTGCATTATATGGAACCCTGCTATAGAGTTGAGTCTGTTCAGAAACAATTTGTACTTTTCGCTTTGAGAAATCTCTATGACCCACGAGATTTTCAACATCTGCCATCTTACAAATTCAGACTGAGTCTTCTAAATTTGATGTCTCTTTCTTCTAGAAGAACTCTGCTCAGCGCTTGCCTTACATTTGATATTATTAGTGGTGCGGTAATCATTGAAGATCTCTCTAGTAAAATTATTTCCAAGAACCGACCAAGACGCACCAGATATGCAAATCTGCTCAATGAATTCAGTCATCACACTACCTATGCATATAATGAGCCCATTAATAGGTGCTGCAGGATATTCAATTCTATAAACAGCCACTACACTTCGGGGATTACTAAATCAAACTTCAAAAATAACTTGTCCAAAGCCCTTACCACATCCGAAACCGCTTAACTTCCATCGTTACTAGCCTAAATTTAATTAAAATAATGAAGAGTAACTGCTACAAAATTTGTGATGTCTTGTATCTTTTTACGGACAATTTGTATTATATATTTATGATTATTTGTATTTAAGATTTATAATATGTTTTTCTTGTTGTTATGATGCCTTGTTTGGTAAATAAATAAATATATTAAGTATATTAAATATAAATATATTCTTTTTCAGTGATTTTTCAAGATGACACCACTGGCACAGAACCGCCAGCATTTCAAGATCACTTCTATCAAACCTGGTCCTATGTAAGACCAATACATTCTGCAAATTTCAATTAATTCTGCTTATCGGATCGTGAGTTTCCGTGAACAGAAGTTTTTGATGCTAAAAATATAGGTGAATTGGCCAAGGGTTACCAGGCGTGTCCGTTATATCATATCAAATTTTTTTTTGTCTATGTAAACAAAGCACAAGATTTATATATGAGTGGCTTGTTTTTGAAGAAGCGGCATTTTTTCAAGAGAGACGATGATTTGAAGGTTTTCATTTTCAGTGCCTGTCCTAGCTACAGGGTTGCCAGCACGCTCATTTAAAGCAACACAAATCTACAACTAAATAATACCAATATGTCCTAAAAATTTCGTAATGATTGAATAGCTCTATCAAAAGTTATCGCAATTTAAAATTTTCAAGTTTTGCCGTTCTCATTTTAGGCACCCAGCGCACACATGGTGT
>OX376372.1:134227708-134256066 GCA_947369275.1 Nemotelus nigrinus
GTATCAACAAATGCCTACAGTTAGTATTCTTACCGGAATTATTTACAATGAAAATAAATAACCGATGTTTCAATTCCAAAGTTCCTGCAAATTTTTTGGATCGCAGCCCGAAATACCAACTTAGTTACAGTACTGCAGACACACTGAGGCATTTCCCTTCATTGATGCTAAATGAGATGCTGCTTCAAAGTTTTGTGAAATAAGCAAACTGATAACGAGTATAATTAACAAATGCTTTGCTCTCTTAAACTTTGAATTCATGCCAGTGGTAATATCTGAAACCTTTCCACCATATGAGCTATATGCGTTCTTGAAAACCAAAGTAAAACGTGGCATTTGAAACAGTTTGGCCATAATAAGCAGCTCATGTGGTGAAATATGCACTCAAAAACCTGCACGATTCTTTTACTGTTCTTCGAACATTAGTATTTCTAGCGGTTCAGGTGCGCTAGAGTTTTTTGTTTCCTCTCTTGCAAAACTTACAGCTGCTGGCAAGTAGGAAAACAACCTCCAAATCACAAGCCAGTGACTTGCTAGGTGTAATGCTGGCTACTGGCATGCCTTTTGTGACGTCAGCTGGTATGCAAGTAACTGGCAACGTGGTAAACCAGCCATAAACCTTCACTTACCTGGTAAAGAGAGTTGGGTTGCTCGTAGGTATTGAATTAAATTGAAAGTTGAAATGAAAACTGAGATGAAAGCACACTAGTGTGGACATAGCTATTTATGGCTAGACTCGATGAAAAGTATATTGGAAGCCCGCCCAAATTCTCGTTTCGTGGTGGTGGTTTAGAAACAGGCTAGAAACAAGTGGCACTCGCACTCACCCCTCTCAACGAAAAACAAGCCACCGCTTATGTCACCCCTGCTGTCGCATCTGCTCCCAGTCAAGTAGAAGATGCTGCCAGACCATTCCGGTGAGGACAGTATTATGTGGCGCACAAACGTTTTAAGGGTTTACGGTGGAAAAGTAATTACAGCTTAGATATGTGATTTGCTTCGGGTATAGATACTTGTTTTGTCACGTTGATACACATTAATATTACTTCGGTTAACGGTGTCTTAAAAAAAGCGTTTCTATTCTCTCTTACATATAAGCATATATTGATTTATATATATCATATTTAGCATATATAATGTATTTTATATATTATTTTTCTTAATATTTCATTATATATACATATAAGTCTAATATCTGCAAATTTGTTTGACTCAACTTTCAATTTGCAAAAGAGGTTGGGTTATTGTTGTATGGTTGGGTTTTTCTAGGAAAGTGTGCGCAAGAGCTATTTTACGATTGTGGAATCATTGTGAATTTGGAAAAATTGTTTGGTGTATTTGAATAAACTATTAAGCTAGAAGAGAATTTCGCGAAGCTTCATTGGACGAAGGTAAATTTCCAAACGTTCATTACTACCAATGATATAAAAATTTCTTTTGGTACTTCTGAGAGTTAAATTTTATAATTAAAGCAATGGCGAGTGTTGGTGCCGTGAAGAAAATTTCCATGGACCGTCTCAGGAAAGGGCGAACTAGCATATGAACATTCGTTGTATGGCGGTTGACACCGCGGAGTCAATGCAAAAGCTTCTGTAGTGGGCTTTTAGAAGCAACGTCGATATATTTTTCTACATTTGCTGAAGATTATAAGGCACTTTTTGCGAAACTTCCAGATTTTGGGTTGCTACTAGATTCCTCTTCAGGGGACTTTAACTCAGGATAATTCTTTCAAATAAAGGGAGAAATATATGTGCGCTGCGACTACGGTAGTAGGTAGGTCCACGACTTTCTCAAATTCAGATATCCTAAAACTTTTGGCAGCGGCGAGCGTTTTAGTGAATTTTGAGGTACTCCTATATTTCCAAGCAGTGTAAATTTTCGTTGAAAAAAAATATTGGGAATGAAAATCTATTATGTTCTTAGCTTGTCTATGATAAAGAATTGAAAAATTTGAGCCGTGTGTGGGTGCTAAGTGCTTAAAAGTAGGCAAGGATTTTTTTTCAAATTTTGATTTGTCATTACTTGTGATCAAAAGATCGGATCATCGTGAAAATTGCAGAGCGTATTGACGTTAACTAGAACTTAGCATAAATGGGGTTTCAAGGTTGCACGGGTAACCCTGTAGCTACGGCAGGCTCCTGAAAAAAAATCCTTCAAATCACTGACCCTCCTCAAAAATTTTTGATTTTTGGCAAAAGTTTCAAATCATTGATAAATTTTGACTTTTGTCCATCATGTCATATTGAAATTTTGAAAATTCCGATTTGCATAAGAACGGCAACCCATCACCAAATTACCTCTATTTTCAGCACTCGAAAGTTCTGTTGACGAGAACTGACGACCGGATTATGCGATCATGATGAAATTCACAGGACATGTTGGTATTAGCTAGGACCAGGTCTGATAGAAGTGATTTTGAAATGCGGGCCACCCTGTGACAGTGGTACCATCTTGAAAAATCACTGAGAAAATAACAGCTTTTTTGCCTATAACTTTCGATTCACTCACAAACTCACACAGTACTTGAATCAAACTCTATGTAACATTTGGTAAAAATTTGGTTGAAAAATTAGAATAGGGCTACCAGCTATGGTGATTTTTGTCTCATAAATCTTCCAAATTTGCTCAGCAAAATAAAGCTTTTTTCCCTATAGCTTCCGGTCCAGTGCAGAAATCAAAACGAAGTTCATGCAGTAAATGGACCTTAATGTGAAGTAAATGTCGTAGGAGTTTCGTACAAAAATCGAGAAAGGGCTGCTAGCTATGACCATTTTTGTAATTTTGTGGAATTTCTTTACTGAGCGATTATGTCATTAGATTTGCAAATGGGAATAATCCTGCAATGAAAATTAACAACAAATATTAACGTTTTCAAAATTTAAAAAGTTTTGAGGGTGGCAGCCCTAAAATTCTTTTCACCCGTATACCTTCCAGCGCAGTGATTCAATCGAAACGAAATTTACTGGTTGGGTTTAACTTAACGTGAAGCAGATTTGGTATATAGTTTGCTCTGCTGCTAACACAGGGTAACCAGTATTAGCCATTTTCGTAAATATTGCACCAACAGATGCTTGAAATGACATACTCATATGCAAAGCATTTGCGATAAAAATAAGAAACCAATTTTTAAATTTTCCAAGTTTTGAACATTTTTCGGATGGCAGCCTCAAACAACGTTTAACCGCTGAAACTTTCGGTAAAATCCTCCGATGAGAACGAAATTCAAAGAATAAGTTGATTTAAGTATGAGCTTGTTATGGTAAACTTATTGCTGCTTCTTTGAGAAAGTGTTGCCAGCACTGAACATTTTCATCATTTGTGTTATAGTTGAGTTTTGTTGCTTGAGATAAGGAATGGTTGATATGATTCTACAAAAAAGTGTATTACGTCTTTCCAAATTTTTGGTCACTCAAAGACAATTTCTTCGAAAATTAGTCTTCTAGCGGTTCAAGTGCGCTAGATACATTAGACACAAACATTCATCTTAGGTACATATCTCTCAACGGCGTCAAATATTTTGTTATAAAAAGTGGAAATGACTTCCTCAAGATGCAACGTTGAAAGAGTATTTGTCCAATCTATAAAGTCAAGGTGATGATGAATGCTTTCATAATTAGCATTTAGAAAGTCATATACAATTGAATTATTGTACGCTCTAAAATAAATGGAATCAGAAGTGGGAATTTCAACTGATATTGCAGTGTGGTGTCAACTATTTGAAAAAAGATGCTCTGCATCATCAGTTGGACTTACCACTACTTCGTAATAGCCGTTTGTAAACACAAGATCCAACCAATGACCGTTTTGGTTGGGAGTTGGAGAGATTTGCTGCAAATCGTTGCCATAAAAAGTAGTTACATAAAGTTGCCATAAAAGAGGTTAACAGGGAGAAGAAATGCATCATTTTCATCGGGGATTAAACATAAATTGGGGCGATTGAAATCCCCTAAGAATATTATTTTGTCTTTTTCATTCAGAGACGTTGTAATGAAAGATATTAATTCACAGAAATGGTTGTAAATTGATTCGTCCGATCTGGGTGGGATATGGGCCAAACTAATGTAAAGGAAATTGTTATTCAAAGAAACACGAATAACAAGGTGTTGGAACAATACATCGGGGGTGATGTCAATAATCTCACTTGAAAGTGTGTTGCTAACCGCCAGTAAAACCCCACCACCTCGCGATTGACCTGTGGAACAATAGTCGCGATCATTTCTGTAAATTGTCCAACTGCTATCTAGGATCTTTTCATTCTTATGGGAGTCATTTAGCTAAGTTTCTGTGAAGGCGAGTACATCAAAGTAGCAGGATTTTACGTCAAGATATAATTTATTTAATTTGCCTCTCATACCACTACAATTGTGATAAAAGAGTCTGAGTCCATTGAAAGAAGGGGTTATGTTAGGACAAATGCCTAACAGAGTTAACTGCTTTTCGACGAGAAGCAGTAGTCATTAAATTGTCAAGGATGGCAGTATTCGTAGTTGCCTCGGTAGAGGCGACATGAGAAGTTAGGTGACTTGAAGATAAAGAAGAGCTAACATTGTTTGCATTTTGTTGAGACGAAACGGAAGCATCAGTAGGACGTGGAATTAATGAGTTCTTACGAGTAGAAGCAATGTTAAAAGTACCATCCAACGATTAATTGTTTGTTACTACAGTAGACTGGGTGGGGCTTTTAGAAGGGATATTCGTCAAGTTGGATAGAATTTGAGGATTTTGAAAGGATGGAGATTTGCGGGTAATAGGAACATTATGCTAAATTCAATTTTTTCTTACAGAATAAGTTTTAGTTTCTTTCTTACGGCTGTTGCTGGTGACTCGATTCTTCCAGGGAGAAAATGTAACGCCATTCCAGTGGAAGTTGCTGCTGCCTCCGTCTAAACTCGTGAAAAAACCTTATATCGCTTCAGCGAGTTGTGTTTCCGTTGTGATAGTTTTGTTATAACATTATCTGTGATGTGGAAACCGGCTTCGAGAAATCTATCCACACACTCTTGATCGGCAGTGGGGGGTTTTCTTCTAACGAAGAACGCTATTTTATCGATGTCAACTTGTAACTGGAAGCGTGATCCTTCTTCTTGAAAATTTTCATCTTTTTTTTTATATTTTCAATGCGACTGTCCTATTTATTTTTTGACCAATAAGTACCATGTTTATATATTGGCTTCGTACAAGAACGAATAAAAGATTTGCGTTGGTTATTTGATGAACCAGTAGTAGAAGTTAGTTCTTTTACAGGAGGCGAAGCCATGTTTTTTGTAGTCACTCTTGGCATGTTGCTGTTAATATCGGCCACTGAGAGCTCATGGAGAAGCGAATGTTCGTGAATAGATGGCCGATTATTTAAGTCTTCCAATTGGTTTTCACGCTGGTGCTCAAAGTGTTCAAGTTTATTATTTATATTACTTAACTTTAGTGCTTGTTCCACGAACGCATTTGTTAGCAAGGTATTTTGCTTATAGAACATTGAAGAAAATTTTTGCTCAGCATTCTCGAGCATATTTATAAAAAGTTACTTGGCAAGAGCTGCTTGGGACAGAATTGGTCAGATACTTGAAGATATTGTATCAAATTTCCCATTCAGAGAATCTTTTCTCTTCTCTTTCAATGCTATTGCTGTTGTTGTTGTTGTTAGTCTTCGAAAGAGCAGATGAAAGTACATCCAAAATGCTCGTTTGCTCTGGCCTGAGCTTCATGTTTGAATATAAGATGGTCTTTTTAAGCATTAAGTGTACCAATGTAACTTATTATGCTGTCGTACATGCTTTTCATCAGCCGGTCCGCATTTTGGCAATCTGTGCATATTTTTTTACTAATATTCGAAGAACAATAGTATTAAACTCGTTTCGCTGAAAATTCATATTTCTTTATATATATATATAAATATATATATATATATATATATATATATATATATATATATATATATATATATATATTATATATATATATATATATATATATATATATATATATATATATATATATATATATAGATATATATATATATATATATATATATATATATATATATATATATATAATATATATATATATATATATATATATATATATATATATATATATATATATATATATATATATATATATGTATATTTATATATATATATATATATATATATATATATATATATATATATATATATATATATATATATATATATATATATATATATATATATATATATATATATATATATATATATATATATATATATATATATATATTTATATATATATATATATATATATATATATATATATATATATATATATCAGCAAAATGATTAAGAGAGATAATCTCTGGAGTGGCTGATCCAATTGAGCTGACATTTTCGGAGAACGTTGATGTATATAATAGGTAGGTCCATGACTTTCTCAAATTCAGATATTCTAAACCTTTTGGCGGCGGCGAGTGTTTCAGTGAATTTTGAGGAACTCCTATATTTCCAAGCAGTGTAAATTTTTGTTAAAGAAAAGTATTGGGAATGATAACTAACTATGTTCTTAGCTTGTCTATGATAAACAATTGGAAATTTTGAGCTGTGTCTGGGTGCAGGGTGCCTAAAAGTAGGCAAGGAATTTTTTTTCAAATTTTGATTTGTCATTACTTGTAAGAAAAACAATGGATCGTCGTGAGAATTACAGAGCGTATTGATGTTGACTAAAATTTGGCACATATAAATTTTCAGCATAAAGCCGGTAACTCTGTAGCTGTGACAGGCTGCTGAAAAAAAAATCCTTCAAATCATTGACCTCCCTGAAAAACTTTTGATTTTTGACAAAAATTTCAAATCTTTGATAAATTTTATCCTTTGTCCTTCATCTCAAGATAAAATTTTCAAAATTCCGATTTGCATAAGAACGGCAACCCATTACCAAATTACCTCTATTTTCAGCACTCGAAAGCTCTGTTCACGAGAACTGACGACCGGATAATCCGATCATAATGAAATTTACAGGACATGTTGGCATTAACTACGACCAGGTCTGATAGAAGTGATTTTGAAATGCGGGCAACCCTGTGGCAGTGGTACCATCTTAAAAAATAACAGCTTTTTGGCCTATAACTTCCGATTCAGCCAGCAGGTTTTAGCAAAATTCACACAGTACTTGGATGTAACTATGTATCATTTGGTGAAAATTTGGTCGAAAAATTAGTATAAGGCTGGCAGCTGTGGTGATTTTTGTCTCAGAAATCTTGCAAATTAGCTCAGCAAAATAAAGCTTTTTGCCCTATAACTTCCGGTCTAGTGTAGAAATCAAAACGAAGTTCATGCAGTAAATGGACCTTAATGTAGACCAAATGTCGTAGGAATTTCGTACGAAATCATGAAAGGGCTGCCAGCAATGACAATTTTTGTAATTTTGTGGAATTTCTTAACTGAGCGATTATGTCATTAGATTTGCAATTGAAAATGATCCTGCAATGAAAATTAACAACAAATATTAACGTTTTAAAAATTTGAAAAGTTTTGAGGGTGGTAATCCTTAAATTCTTTTCACCCGTATAACTTCCAGCGCAGTGATTCAATCGAAACGACATTTACTGGTTGGTTTTAACTTAACGTGAAGCAGATTTGGTATGTATTTTGTTTTGCTGCTGACACAGGCTAAACAGCATTAGCCATTTTCGTAAATATTGCACCAACAGATGCTTCAAATTACGTACTCATATGCAAAGCATTTGCGATAAAAATAAGAAAGCAATTTTTAGATTTTCCGAGTTTTGAACATTTTTCGGATGGCAGCCTCAAACAACGTTTAACCGCTGAAACTTTCGATGAATTCCTCCGATGAGAACGAAATTCAAAGGATAAGCTGATTTAAGTATGAGCTTGTTAAGGTAAACTTATTGCTGCTTCATTGGAAAAGTATTGCCAGCACTGAACAATTTCGTCATTTGTGTTATAGTTGCTTGGGATAAGGACTGGTTGTACAAAAAAGTGTATTACGTCTTCCCACATTTTTTTGTCACTCAAAGACAATTTCTCCGAAAATTAGTTTTCTAGCGGTTCTGATGCGCTAGAACTTTTAATAATACCTTTATTAAACCATTTCCTTCGTATAAGAAGCTTCAGTTAGTTTTAAAATCTTACATGCTAAAACATGTGATGTACACTCCTCACAGTTGAAGACGTGAACATTTTGGACCCAAGTTGCTTTATTGACATAAAGTCACACAGCAAAGAGCAAAGCTATGATCTGTGTTATAGAATTACAGTGTTCAATGTTTGAAAGAGTTTGAAAAGCAAAAAAATTGGCTACGCAGGTTGTTTTTTCTACGTTCAAGATGGAAGGTCCAACGGGTCAGTTCTTTTCAATCGCTGAAATTTACGATGAGTTTGTATTTTTTTTGCCAGCTTTTTGGGGTGATGAGCGAAGCTGCAATATATTTTCCACTACGGTTCTTAATTTCTTCTGAAACCGTTTCGATTCGCAGGTCTTTATGGAGATTGGCGTTGCGGAAGTACCACGAGGCTCCGGTGATAGATCGAAGTATTTTTGATTGGGTCCTCTGGATGATGTTGATGTTTGAAGAGCGGGCTCCACCCCATATTTGTAAGCCATATGTCCAGATTGGCGTTAAGACAGACTTATAGACGAGTATTTAGAGTCGAGAGAAAGTTTTGACATGCTATTGAGCATCCATTTGAGGTTTATGAATTTGAGCTTCAGTTGTTGACTTTTAGCTTCAATGTGCCGTTTCCAGATACTTTACTTCGTTACTTTGAGGTATTCCGAGATAATTTACTTCGTTACTTTGAGGTATAGGTGCATTGTTTAAATATACTTGAGGACAAGTCAGTTTTAGCAATGTGAAGGTAACGTGTATGCATTTGGTTTCGTTCATTCTGATTCTCCATTTCGCTAGCCATTCTTCAAGAAGTGAGATGTGTCCTTCCAATGTACGGGATGCCGTAACTGGGTCTGAATCAGTGCATAGTATGACAACGTCATCCGCAAAGGTAGCTGTCGTTGTTTTGTCACATATTGGGAGATAAGATGTGAATATAGCGTAAAATATCGGTCGCAGAACACTTTCTTGTGGTACACCAGCATGCACACTTTAGCGGTAGAATAGCTTTTGTATCTCACCTGGAATGTGCGGTCGGTCAGGTAGAAGGAGAGTATTTTGTGGAAGCTTTTTGGAAGCATTGACTCAATTTTGAAGATCAACTCTTCGTGCCAGACTTTATCGAAGGCTTGAGTTACATCTAAGAAGATTGCTGAGCAGTACTTCTTGTTTTCGAATGCTATTTTAATGTCTGACGCGGTTCAATGGACCTGTTGACTGGTGCTGTGATGTCTTCGAAACCCAAATTGCTGTTCTGGAATTATTTTTGCATCTTCTAGTATCGGTAGTAGCTTTTTCAACAGAACTTTCTCGAAAACTTTGGAGACGCATGACAAAAGACTAAAAGGTCTGTATGACTTCACTTGAGAAGAGTCCTTACCAGGCTATGGGATCATTATGATCTCACCTGTTTTCCAAATTTCAGGAAAATATCCGATTCGAAAGATAGCATTGAATAGATTAGAAAACCAAGAGAATACGATCGATGGCATCTGTTTGAGCATAGCATTGGTGATGAGATCAATTCCCGGAGATTTTTTTGAGCATGTTTCCTGAATAATGATATCTTGCAATTCCTTAGCTGAAGTCTTGATTGGTTCTGAGTCCTGAGCATTGACATTAGTTGGAAAGTCACATATTGTCGTGGTGAAAGTTGTGAAAACCTGTTCTAGGTGAACTGCGAAGGCGGTGGCTTTCTCTGCGTCACTTTTGGCCCATTGCCCGTTGACAGTTCTTAGTGGGGATTCCCTGATGGTAGGTTTGTTGATTTTTTGACTGCTTTCCACAATGAATAGTCGGCATTTTTAGTGGGACTGAGGCTCTCTAAGAATGAATGGAACTTTAACTCGTTGTCTTTCGCAAGTGCCAGTCTGAGCTCACTAGAAACTTGGTTGAGTCGTGTTTTAGTTTATGGAGACCGGTGCAGCTGCCAATTCCTTCGTGTCAGTCTTTTTTTCTGTACTAAGATTTTTATTGATGAGAAGTATGTTGTTTTCCGAGTTGAGGGATGTAGTTCCATTTTAGGTGTCGCGGTGTCAAATGCCTCCAAGACATGCTCGTTGAAAAGGATAACAGCGGAATTGACATCATCCGGTGATTTGAGAGATGCACTAAGAGATGTTGAGCTGGTGAGGTGTCGTCTGAATCCACTTCAGTTGGTTTTTTGTGAATATCTACGCTTACAGCAAGCGAAGTGATGTGACATATCCAGAATAATGATGACAAGGGAATGATATGAGGACAAATCAAAAACTACTTCTGATTTTGCGGAGTTTGGAGGTATTCCCTTCAAGATTGCGAAATCTATGAGGTCCGGAATTTTGTTGATATCTGGCGGCCAGTATGTTGGCCGAGATATTACTCAAACCATAGTTTTATAATGTATCGAAGAGTGCTTTGCCCCTAGATGTTATGAGACGAGATCCCCAAAACGTGTGTTTTCAGCGATGAGAAGAAGCTTTCAAATACTGCCTTTGAAATGTTGTGCCTCGGTGGACAGTAGATGGACGAAATTACAATCTCGCTCGACTGCTCACGTAGGCAACTGGATGTCGCTTGCATGTGATTTTCGCTGAGTTCTTCCAAAGGATGATGGAGCAGATGTTTTTTAATAAGTATTGCAGACCCGCCTCTAGCCTTACCATCTGGGTCTTTGGTATCGTAGAAGATGTCGAATGGGATGTCGAATTTATTACTTTTTTCTGTGAGGTGCGTTTCCGATAAGAGGAACACATCAATGTCGTGGGTTGATATAAAGCAGGTTATTTCCGCTTTATGCTGGACAATGCCAATCACGTTCCAATGGGCGATCTTGAATGAGTTCATTTGCTGTTAATGAGAAATTGGAGCGACATGTTTTGATTTTTAAATAATTCTTTCATCATGTTACTCATCGTCGTCATGAATCGATTCATGTTGTCTGAGAGCGTTGACAAAATCGAAGAGAGTTCGTTGTTGGAGCGGCTTTCAGCAGTGGTTTGAGCAGAGCAATGTACGTTTTGTTTGATTGCGTTAGAATATTTGATACCAGGAGTTACAAGTGATGAAGGTGCAAAAGTCTCTGGCATGAGGAATGGTCTATTAGTTGCAATATTTAGAGCCTGTTGAGCGTGGTTCTGAGGCGGGAACAACTTTACTTTCAGAGATAGGAATACTGGGCAACCTCTGTAGTTTGCAGTATGGTTGTTAACACAATTGCTACATTTCTTAATTGCAGGATCTAGTTTACTCTTGTCACAGGGCTTGGTAGCGTGAAACTCGCCACATATAACACACACGCTAGAGAGTGAACAATAGGTTTTTGTGTGGCCATATTCTTGACAATTTGCACATTGCACGGGACCTTTATGCCCGGCCCAGACGCTAGGTTTTGCACAACGTTTTATCTGCGCAGTCAAAACGTTGCAAAAATAAAGAGCGTTCAGATGATGCATATTTATTTTAGCGCAGTTTTAGTGGCATCACCATGGAGGAAGTACTACTTTGGTCAATTTTTGCATGTTGTCTCGTGCAGAAAAAGAAACAAATGGAACATCTCAAAAGAACCCGGCGTTCACAGTGGTCGAGGAAATGGCTTCTAAAAAGACAGCACTTTTCTCACATTAAATTACTGCGTGAATTAAGTGATGAACCTAATGATTGGCGGAACTACTTGAGAATGGACATAGACACATACATTCATTTATTGGAATTAGTGAAACCATATATCACAAAAGAAAATACTTGTATGAGAACAGCAATATCACCACATGAAAGGCTAACAGCAACTTTAAGATTCTTAGCAACTGGCAGAAGCTATAAAGACAGAATACGCAGCAATTATATCCAAACAATCATTAAGTGAAATCATTCCCGAAACATGTGAGGCTATCTACAGAGTGATGAAAAATAAATACTTGAAGGTAAGCTGTAATACTTTATTTGTATAAAAGATATAAAAATACTTAAATTTTTAAAGAAACCAAAACTATACTTCAACGTTTAACAAAACTCTTGTTAAACTTACTAAAAAAAGAAATTAATAAATGTACGTCAGTATTTAGTTGGCTTCAAATGCTGTCAAGAAGTCTGCAACGGAAGTGTGAATACGCTGAGATGTTAATTCTTCGCAAAGGTTTTCATTTTGGTTTATAGCTGCTAGGTGTGTCTCTCTTCCTGGAACGTAGTTTTGTGACATAGGCCGTGAGAAGGACTGGTATGGTCCAACTTCTGAAGCAACACTATGTGGTATATTTTCCTTTATGTAAGCACTTTATTTATCTGAGTATTTAAAATTCACCGTAAATTATTTAAGTTTACAAATTTATCTTGCCAAAGTACAGACCCTTCATTGTTAAAATAGTCTTCGAATTTATCTCTGACTAGGACAGCACTGTTTAAAATTTGGCCTCTATGTCCACGCTGAAGGTCGTGTAATAATTCGGGACATCTTTCGCCTAATTCAACAGTACATTCAAAAATATTTTCTTGATCCATACTTTCAGGAGGGGTGCTGTATTTTTAAAACAAGTGATAAAAGTTACTTTGGGAAAGAAAAAACATTTCTTATTGAGGGTAACATGACAATGCGTATTAATAATTGATGGTTAGTTTGTTAATAATTTTTGGCCATAAATCAAGAACTCCTGGTTGCCTTTTGTTCCTAAAATAGGACTTGGTATTACTCCGTATATATTAAAATTACAGCTCTCTAGCCAATAGCTAATCTCATTACATAAGCGTTATTTTGTTTTCCTTTGATCCTCTAAAAAATGTAACAAATCAAAATACCAGAGACATGGCTTGTATATATCGTATCCTCGAGACCCAGATCGATGGGATTTATTAACTTTTGCCAACTCTTTTCGGTAAACACTCCTCAAAGAGTTAGTTTTTTTCACAATTTTTTCCCTGTTTGCGGTAGCATCAATTTCTTTGAATTTCTCTACCAAAATCTCATACGCTTGGTTCTTTTATACATATATATGTATATTCTGGCTGACAACTACAACTCTAGGACAACTCTTCTAGGACAACGATATACTGTTTCAGAAATAGGAGTCGTGGGCGCTTCACTGGGTCTAACAGCATCAGCATCACTTGCACATTCCTGAAGCTGAAAAAATTAAAGAACTATTTATGTCTACAATTATTATTATTTTCTAATTGCAATTTTATGTAAGTGCCATGTTTGGATTATGTCTGAATGATTGACAATAAGCGAGAGTCGACAAAGATGTACAAAAAAAAACCGATAACTTAGTGGTATTGTCCCCATTGTCTAGGCATATTCTGCTGACAACTACAACTCTAGGACAACTCTTCTAGGACAACGATATACTGTTTCAGAAATAAGAGTCGTGGGCGCTTCACTGGGTCTAACAGCATCAGCATCACTTGCACATTCCTGAAGCTGAAAAAATTAAAGAACTATTTATGTCTACAATTATTATTATTTTCTAATTGCAATTTTATGTAAGTACCTACTGTAATTTTATTATGTTTTAATTTTTGTTTCAGTTTCCCAAAACTGAAAAGGAGTGGTTGAAAGTTGCAACTGAATTTGAAAGAAAGTGGCAGTTCCCTCATTGCTTAGGGGCAGTTGATGGGAAACATATCAGGATTGTGCCACCAAACGGAAGTGGGTCCTATTATTTCAACTACAAAAAAACGTACAGTGTTGTACTTATGGCAATAGCTAATGCCAATTGCGAGTTTTTGTATTGTGCTGTAGGCACAGACCGCAGGATGTCAGATGGTGGAGTCATAAATAATACCAAATTTTATGAAAAGCTCGTTAACAACGAGTTGAGAATCCAAAAACCCCGATGCGTTGCAAATTCAAACAGAGTTCTAGGATATGTTTTTGTTGGTGATGAAGCCTTTGCTGTGCATCGAGAATTTCTTACGCCATATCGGCGAGAAACATTAACAGAGGAACGAAGAATTTTCAATTACCGCCTATCAAGGGCGAGGCGGGTTGTTGAAAACACATTCGGAATTTTGGCTTGACGATTTCGTATTTTTCAGACAAGTATTAATTTGAAACTGGATAACATCGATACTGTAGTTCAAGCATGTTGCGCTTTACACAACTTTTTGCGCAGAATGTCCCCACAAAGTTATACCCCTCCTGAAAGTATGGATCAAGAAAATATTTTTGAATGTACTGTTGAATTAGGCGAAAGATGTCCCGAATTATTACACGACCTTCAGCGTGGACATAGAGGCCAAATTTTAAACAGTGCTGTCCTAGTCAGAGATAAATTCGAAGACTATTTTAACAATGAAGGGTCTGTACTTTGGCAAGATAAATTTGTAAACTTAAATAATTTACGGTGAATTTTAAATACTCAGATAAATAAAGTGCTTACATAAAGGAAAAACTTATTTATTTTTCTTACCTCTTGTCCTGATGCTTCTCCAATTGTTGACATTTCATCTTCATCAATGGTATTCTAGGGATTTCATGTTTTCCTTTGATCCTCTAAAAAATGTAACAAATCAAAATACCAGAGACATGGCTTGTATATATCGTATCCTCGAGACCCAGATCGATGGGATTTATTAACTTTTGCCAACTCTTTTCGGTAAACACTCCTCAAAGAGTTAGTTTTTTTCACAATTTTTTCCCTGTTTGCGGTAGCATCAATTTCTTTGAATTTCTCTACCAAAATCTCATACGCTTGGTTCTTTTTATCCCTGTCACTGTATTTTTTGGATTTTATACGCCAAATACATGGAAAACTTTCGTACAAGGCAATAAACTCTGTAAGAAACTACCGGGAATATTGCCGAAGGTCTGCCATGTTTGGATTATGTCTGAATGATTGACAATAAGCGAGAGTCGACAAAGATGTACAAAAAAAAACCGATAACTTGCTACAAAGAGTTAAATTGACAAAGAATGCAAAGAATGCAAATGCAAGAAATTATATTATGTTTGTCTTTTATTTTTTTTTTTTACTTTTTACCTCCTTCCTTCCACTCTCTCCATCACCCAATCAAAATGCACGGTCCGTGTGCATCAGTTCTCCTCAATATATGTTAACTTCGTACTTCCCAGACAATAAAATATTGGTATAAGGGAAAGCACTTCATTATAAACTATCGTCTTCAGATGATATCACCTGTTTCTTATCGTCAAGACTTATGCCCAGAGAAAAGTTTAGAAAAAGCTCTTGGGTGGCGTCTTCATTATCCTTGTAAAACGAATGATCGTAGATTTTCCTTAAATTTAAGCAAATTCGCTGATTTTCTTATATCCTCAGGTAAAGTATTGTAATAAGCCAAAGACTGTTGCACTGGATCCATTTCAAACGATCTGTCCAAGCTTTTTTGATCGCAAGGCTATTCGCCGATCTTGTGGCTGTTTGAGTTATTCCTCCAACATTTCTTATAACATATGGCCATTTGAGTTTTTTCTTAAGTATCTTAAATATTAGCTTTCCTTGTTCAAGACACATTATTTGTTGTATGTCCTGTTTCACGATACACATGTAAGCTTGGAGTCAAAGTTGGCATTTTGTATATAGTGTTGATAGCCTTAGTGATTAGTCTTCCGATCAAATCGATGTTTTGTTTCGATGTTTGCTTCCACAAAACTGCTCCATAAGAGATGTTCGACAAAATAAAAGCATTGAATAAGTCAAGTTTGATGTTGAGAGATAAAAAATCATATTTTTTTAGGATTCCTATCATAAGCGCTACTTTAAGTCGGATGTTATTGATATGTTGTAGCCAAGACATTTTCTCATCTAAAGTTAGTCCTAAGTATCTAATTGACTTGACCTTTCCCAATTGTATTCCATTGATTTGTAGTGACGGATTAATTTGCTGCTTGTTTTTTTGTTGGAATACTAGATATTTAGTCTTTTGGATGTTTATTATTAATTTCAATTCCAATATTTTCCAAGGTCATCATTTATTGTTTGCTGGAGAATTAATTCGTTTTTACCGGAATACAGCAAGAGTGTATCATCAGCAAATAAAACTATTTTTCCCAACAGATAAATGTCCTGTACGCTGTTAATGTACAGTAAAAACAGTAATGGCCCAAGGATTGATCCTTGAGGAACGCCGATGTTTACAGTGCATTCCTGACTTTTATACATATTGTTAGTTGTAATAATACGCCTGTTGAACAGATAATCCTTTAATTACAGCTTGAAGTTGTGATGGGTTCTGTATATTTCGAGTCTCTGAAGCAGAATTTCGTGGTTAATGGTGTCAAAGGCCTTTTTCAGATCCACGAAGATTGCCGCTACATAGTCGCCCTTATCCAATCCACTGTTGACAAAATGTACAGCATCTAAAGTTGCTGCTAGTGTATTACTGTTTTTTTGAAATCCATACTGAACTGGTGTCAGTATTAAGTTAGTCTTAATAAATTGCAGCAATTGTTTTTGAATGGCTCTTTCGAATATTTTACTTAGGACACTTGTGACAGCTATTGGGCGATATTTTGATGGCTCTGCTAGATCACCACCTTTGAAAATTGGAGTGATTTTTGCTAGTTTAAGGCAATCGGGGAATGTGCCAGCTGCTAGGTGTTTATTTATTATTGTAGTTAGAAGCTCCAAAATATGATTTTTTAGCAATTTAATATCCTCCAATGTTATACTATCCAGACCGGGAGGAACCTTTGATTTAAGGCTATTGATTATTTCAGATATTTCAACAGGATCAGCGGGACGTAAGTGTATTGAAGTGAACATATTAGGCTCAATATAAAAACTGGAGCGTGATGAAAGTTACAGTTGCTTGGTGACTAGCGTTCCAATGGTAGCGAAGAAGTTGTTTAACTGCTGTGCTACTTCTTCGGGGTCTGTCATGGATATTCCATTTATCAACAGTTCTTCTATGCACGTTGAAGATTTGTTTTGTTGTTTAGACAAAAGCTCATTTACTAGTTGCCAATATCTGGAGGTATTTCCGGCTGAAACTTCAAACTTATTTCTGTAGAAACGTTTTTTGGCCTCCATGATAGCTCAATTCAATTCCTTCTTCATAGATAAATAGATCTGCTTCTTGGACGTGGAGTTTGGATCTGCTTTGTATTTTTTGTAAGCAATTCGTTTTTGATTTGCAGCATCAATTACATTCCTTGTAATCCAAGGTTGTGCTCCAACACGAACTTGTTTCGTTGTTGTTGCTTTAACCTTAGCTTCGGTTATCTTCTCAATCAGCTCATCAAAGTCCGAAGTTGGAGACCCTTAGAGACTATCTATGAAGTTCCTTAAGAAATCTTTATTATTGGTTCTGCCCATCGAAATTTTTTTACGCCGTATTTTAGCTTTGACGAGATTTTTGATGGATAAGTTGATTACTTTATGGTCTAAGCCGGGCCAGTCGTCATCATTGTAAGACATACGTTCACTCATGTTTGGATGTTTTATGATCACATGATCGAGTAGTGTTTTGGACGTCATAGTGATGCGTGTTGGCTTTGTCTTGTTAAATACAATTCCATTATTTGTCGCAATTATATCGAGATATTCACTGCATATGGCAGAAGATGTTAAAATATCGATATTTGTATCTGCTACAGTGATTAATTTCTCGATAGTCAAATAGGATTCGTCGATATGATTGAGAAACAGATGGTCTTCTTCATTTGGTGCTTTATAAAAGGTGCCGATGCTAATTTATCCTGAACTAAGTACAAGCTCAACTACTATAGTGTTAAATTTATCAGACATGCTGACAAGCTTTGAGCGAATGTTTGACTTCACAAGTATTGCTGTGCCTCCTGCACGGCTCGATTGTCTTGTGCAAAAATAGCCTGTATATCCTTTCGGCGCATAGAGTTCCTGTTCGTTGCTATATATCCATATTTCATTAAGAACTACAACATCGATGTTTTTGTTGGAACATAAATAAATTTTGATGTCGTCAATTTTATTACGAATGCTTCTAACGTTTGCGTAGAAAATGTTTAAAAGACAATTTTTTTCGTTTGCTGTTGATCTCATACCCATAGTTGATTCACTTTTGGTTAACTTCAATCATTCTCTGAAATTCCGGGCACTGATAACTGTCTGCGCGATGTTGTGTATGCAGATGATTTTTAATCCTGCAATTATTGCATTTTAAAGAAGATACTGTACATGCATGGGTAAGATGATTACTAGCACATTTAGCTCACACTTCCTTTGCCTGGCATGTTTGGGATTCATGGCCGAATCCTTGACATTTAAAATATAACATTACGTTGTGGTCTTCAAAAACGTAATGGGAGCCGAAATTGATATTGATGTATTAGTTCACCATTCTTTCAAATAGCTTCCCACCAACCTCCACAAAAGCTATTCATTTCTCTTCCATATCTCTTATCATCAGTCAAGGCAATTTTTCCTCGGTACACTCGATTTTGTATTGCGCTCCTAGGTTTTCTTCTTGGCTTCTCAATAGAACCTCAGTATTTTGTTGGTTATTCGATTTCACTAATATACCCCCACTTCTAAGTGATTTCGTAAATTCAACAGCGGTTTTCAATTTTACCGGTTTGATGTTTTTTTAAATATCCCTCATCGTACTAGCAGCATCTTGATCACTTTTTGGCTTGATGATTATGTCTTTGTTGAATTTTCTCATTCCAACCGCGCTAATTGGTTTTGCCCTGGTGACATCTGCGTATGTAGGAATAGGATTTGGCGTAACAGCTGCTTTCGTCATTTGCTCAATTTTACCACTAATTGTTTTTAAAAGTTTATGGTTTTTTTCTACTTGCAGTGTAATTCTGTCCTCACGACTTTTGCGCAGTGCTGTTTCACACTTCTTGCAGAACAACTTCACTTTACTACCAAGCTCTTTTATTAACTCATAATCTGCTTTTGATATGTTCATGCAGCCGATGTGGTACCACTTGTCGCCACAATAGCCTTCGCAAGCGAGTGCAGGATGTTCTTTCGATACTTGTTTTTTGCATCTCGCACACTTTCCTCGTCAGTCATTTACTTTTTACTAAAAAAATTAAAAACAAAATTCAATAAATTGAGAAAAATGAATATAAAAAGTGAATTTCATTTAATGTTTTTAATGGCAGCACCAATTTCAAGCTCTACACAACTTGGAAAGTGTAAAGCTTTTTTTTAGTCAATCAAGTTTTGCAAACACACTTAGATCACAAGCTTAACACCCACTCTGACCTTTAAAAGCTACTACAGGCGCTCACGTTTCACAAGCTCACTTTGAAAGATTAGCTTAGCGTCCACCCAGCACGTCACACACGAGAAGAAGCTTATCACCCAGTCTGATCAATATCAGCTATCACAGGCACACAAGTTTCACAAAGCTCACACTGAAAGGTAGCTTTAGCGTCCACTTATCTCAAAACAGTCTAACAATCACACAAAATCGAACAGATAATTCAAATCAAAGTTTTTAAAACAAGAAAATTTTCACCAAATCCTATCGGTTTCGCTTCGGATGCACTGAAACATTTCCGAACCTCGACAGGTTTTAACTAATCTTTAATTTAAAACTAAGAAGTCGCACTAAATCACTGTACAATTCTCTCAATAACCCACTTTCGACAGACAGACTAGACACACGTCTCGACGCTTGATCGCTTTCAAAAGCTTCACCACAAGCAATATAACAAGTTTTCTCTCTTGAACTTAGCAAAATTCTCAACTACAATTTTTAACTACCATTTTCAACTTGAAACTTAAACTTTCCAACTACATTGTTTTTTTCATTTTGACAGATTTCCTTTTTTTACGTTTGCTATGATTAGACAATTCATTTTGACAGATTTCCTTTTTTTAGAGAATGTGCCTGCGCTGGTTGGTTTGACCACGACACATTGAATCCACTTTTTGTAGGAAAATTGTGTGAAAGATGTAAATCAAAATTAAGGTTTTTGAAATTATTAGTTAATAGTTAATAAAATTAGTTAATAAAATTTATATTTAAAAGCAAATTATTCGATTTGGCTTTGTCTTGGAGGCGAAAAGTATTTCTTGGCTGCTTTTTACTAATGATTATCAAAAAATTTGGCTTGATTCTTGAAAAAGATGTTTTGATTTTAATCAAGGGGATATCGAAATTTAGAAATAAAGGTAAACAATACGTTTGACACAAATCTACAAAAACATATCATTTTCGAAAATTATACTTAAAGGTAGCTAAATCGATTTTGAAGTATTTTTCTTAAAACATGATGAAGTCACAACATATTCTCGCTAAAAATGAAAAAAAAAACGTAGCTAATCGTCCACACGTACCGACTTGTCGGCCCAGTTCACGGATAACTATGCCTAACCACCTAAGTTATCGCTGCAACTGTACCGTCTCCGTGCATTTCTCAAAATTGCACAGTTTTCCTATCCACACGCAACGTTTTATCTGCAACGTTTAAGACAACGCAGATAAAACGTTGTGCAAAACCTAGCATCTGGACCAGGCTTAACGTTTGATCGGCTCTTCGACGGTGATTCTGCGGTGCATATGAAATGGCGTTCTAAGTATGGATGGTACCAATCACGTGGAGCACCCATACATGCGCCATGTAATTTTCTATTGCAGAATGCTTTGCAATGCACAAACTTCATTGTGTTGACGAATGCGAAACAGTTCTCTAGACTGCACTTGAAACTCATCATTGAGCTGTCAAGAAGTATGCAATTTACTACGTAAAATTTATCACGGGCACAAACCGATTATGTGTGGTAACAGTTGTATATAGATAGCTTAATCCCACAAAAGCACAGCTTCGCGGCAGTCGATGTATTTTATTTATTAAAAACTGGATTTGTTATTTATAAAAACCAAAGTACACAGGCCAAAAATGTACTACACTGATGGGATATGAACCCGCGTTTTCTGTAATTGAGAACCCATACCGTACCCACCGATCCACTTTGATTAACGTGAGAGTCAACAAGAAAAGTAGATATAAATGTCCGGATGTGTGGATATAAAGTTAATTGGAATTATTCATCTTTTTCTTTCTGTTGTTTGTTGTTGTTTTTGTTAAGGTTATATAAATTGTCAAATACCAGTCAAAAATATTTCACACCAGTCACAAAAATATTTCACACCAGTCAAAAATATTTCACAATGATTCAAAATTGAAGTCGCAAAATCAGTATCCAAGAGCCGACACTGTAACCACTGGACTACGTTGATTGATAATAGGTGTAAAAGGTAGACGGGATATAAATGTCCGGTATGTGACACACTGGGTTTAATTATGAAAAATGTAACTGTTCTATTGACATTATATATAAATATATATATATATATATATATATATATATATATATATATATATATATATATATATAAATATATATATATACATATATATATATATATATATATATATATATATATATATCTATATATATATATATAAATATATACATATATATATATATATATATATATATATATATATATATATATATATATATATATATATATATATATAAGTATATATATGTATATATATGTCATCGGTTTAACGGTTATTGGCTTAATAAGACCGCCACCTGGCATGTTACACCTTTTTTATACTAGCTATTTAGCTGAGGTAGCTAATATTACCGTCACTTATTCTACAACTATGCGCTTTTTTTCCTCCTACCAATGGAACTGAAATAACCCAACACCACGTTATGTTAAAGTACGTCTAAATAATCCCACCACCCTATTATGTACTTTTTTGTTCTTTACTACGCATAAACCATTAATATTTTCATCCATATATTTGCCTGTCTATCCGTCACACGATGTTTCTATATAAGGCCAATGCCCTGTCTTCCAGGTCAGCATCTGTTCTAGATAAAACTAAAAAAATGTTCTTAATAAACCCAAGGAAACAATGTTCTTACTAAACCCAAGAAAACAGTGCTCTAACTAAAACCCAAAATGTTCTAATTAAAACCACTATACGATTGAAAAACTGCACGAATTATGACTTGAACTTGTTTATTATACTTAATTAGAATTTAACAATGAACTGCAATTTTCTATCAAATGAACAAATTTTTAGCAACCAATTTCATTACATCAACTATCTTAATTCAACAACAACTGTTCAACACTACGACCGATCAATTCAAATTCAACTATAACAATGGACTTGAAAAATTTCTTTATGAAAATTCCGGTACATTTCAATGTACTGATATAACATTACATTTCCAATCTGTTATTCTACTACTAACATTTGAATTCAGATACAACATTAACAATCCACCATATCAGCTGACTGGATTCGTCATTAAAGCTGCTCTCACTGACAAGTTGTCACACCACAGCTGTCACTGACACCACAACAGGTAATGTTTCAATTCGGTTTTTGTATTTTAATTGACATTTATATTTTAGGTCGAGCTCAAACATACTCCCCTGCTGGTCCGACAGGATCAGAACTAATACCTGTAAAGACATGCTAAGTATTTTCTACCATCAATGCTAAGTTACCGGTTATCGAGCTTATGATTGTCTCATCTTCCATGAAACGTTGACTATCGTAGTTCGGGAACAATAAGAATTCCAGGATCAAGACTGGTTCGAAACGAAGAGTAGAGATGTTAATGTTACCTGTGGCATTTAACATCCAGGAACAAAGGGGTTATTTTGTACGTGGCGCCCTGACTCGCCACCTCGAACAAAGAATCGAACAAACACAAGAAATAAGGACTTCAAAGGGATTTCATTTATTTGGTGCATTTCAATTTATTGCCTTGGTAAGATTGCTATTTTTGCTATAGGTCTCTTATAAATCTTTTCATTCAACTTTAATGACACAACCCGTACTAGTTGGTCCGTTCCAGGATGTAATTCTGTTATCTTCGCCAAAGGCCAACGATACGTTGGCAACCTTTCATCCTTCACTACGGATAAGTCTCCTACTTTGGGGCATTCTTTATGGTATAGCCATTTGGGTCGTGTTTGGAGTCGTGAAAGGTATTCCTCTTTCCACCGGGTCCAAAACGTCTGCGTGAGTCTTTGTACTAGCTGCCATCGGTTTAACCGATTCATATTGATTTCCATTACGTTTTTCTCTGGTAGGGCTAGCATCATATCTCCAATTAAGAAATGGGCTGGTGTTAGAGCTTGCGAGTCGATTGGATCATCAGTGAGGGAACATAGCGGTCGTGAATTGAGACAAGCTTTGATACGATTTAGCACTGTTGACATTTCTTCATAGGTCAATGCAACGTTTCCAACTACACGACGTAGATGTGTCTTAATCGACTTCACTCCTGCTTCCCATAATCCACCGAAATGCGGAGAGGCAGGAGGATTGAAATGCCAAACAATTCCTTTATTCGCCAACTCTTCCGCTGCATTGGTGCTTGCTAATTTCAGTATGCGGCTCAATTCTGTGTTTGCACCAACAAAATTGGTTCCACAATCTGAATATATGTGACTGCAAAATCCTCTTCTACTCATGAACCGTTGCAATGCTGCAAGAAATGCTTGAGTGGTAAGATCGCCTACGAGTTTAATATGTATTGCTTTTACACTCAAGCAAACAAAAATTGCGATATAGCCTTTGTATAATTGGCAACCTCTACCTCTTCTGCTTCGTAGTTCAAACGGTCCAAAATAATCAATACCGACATGTGTAAATGGTATAGATGCTGTGTTTCTAGCCGCAGGAAGATCACCCATAAGTTGTGTGAAACACTTAGCTGAGGCACGAAAGCATTTGACACATCTGTGCACGATACGCTTTATCGTGTTGCGCCCATCCAAAAGCCAAAATTTTCTGCGAAGAGTATTTAACATGAGTTGCGTGCCTCCGTGCATCGTTTCGATATGCAATTGTTGAAGTAAAAGTTCAACGACAGTTCCATTTTTCGGTAATATAATGCTTCCCATCTTACGATAATGCTGATTTTGCCAAACGTCCTCCAACTCGCAGTAAACCATCCTTATCGATGAACGGGTTTAATGTTAGCAGTTTACTTTTCTTATTGAGTAATTGCTTTGCTTGTAACGTGTGTATCTCATTGTCAAATTCTTTCATCTGGGTGTATTTCAACCAAATACTAAAGGCTTTACTAAGTTTTACGGTTTTCAGATAACGTTTGTCCAACTTTCGTTTACGTGTTCGATCGCCGAATCGAATACAATATGCTGTTACTCGAGTCAATCTAGTAAGTGTCGAATAATATCAATATTTCCTCCGTATGTTGCCACGTAATTGTGTTCAAATGTACTAATGCTTTATCTTTACTTTCGATGTCAGCTGTAGCTAAAATTTTCGTTTTAGGCCACAACTCCTTGCTCTGACAGAGCCAATCAGGACCATTCCACCATAACTTGTTCCCGATAAGTTTTTCCATGTTTTACCCACGAGATGCTAAGGCAGCCTGGTTTTGGTGTGAAGGAACATGTCGCCATGGAGTATTTCCTACTGTTGATAATATATCAGTTGTGCGGTTGGCTACAAAAGTTTTCCATTTGGCCGGTTGAGCCTTCAGCCATGCTAACACTATTTCTGAATCCGTCCATAACCAAGTATGAAATTTTCCCATATCCAACATTTCTTCGATTTTTCTAATCAATTTCGCCAACAGCACAGCACCACATAATTCCAAACGAGGAATGGATATAGTTCGAATAGGAGCGACTTTCGTTTTTGCTATTATGAGATGGGAATGTGTATCTGCTTCATGTCGGACAGCTAAATATACAGCGGCAGCGTATGCTTTTGCTGATGCATCGCAAAACCCATGCAGTTCCAATTTAGCTGACGGCTGGAAATTTGTCCATCTTGGAATTCGAATGTTTCCCATCAATGTCAATTTCTCACGAAATGCTGTCCAACTTTGACTTATTTCTTTAGATAATGTTTCATCCCAATCGAGGCCATGCAACCATAATGACTGCAATAAAATCTTCGCCATGATGGTAGTTGGTGCCAGCCATTCTAAAGGATCATACAAACGCGCTATGTCTGAGAGCAGTTGTCTTTTTGTAACTGGCTTGTCATTTTCATTCAATCTGAGACAGTAACCGAAAGCATCTTGTAACAATTCCCAATGATTTGTAACGATCTTCTAACTGCAACTCATGAGATATTTTCATTTCACCATCTTCAAGAGGAATTCCATCTTAAATGCGAACATCGTTAGCAATCCATTTGCGTAGAGGAAAACAGCCCGAGTTCAGTAACTTTCTGATTTCTTCTCGTTTGTGTATCGTCTCTGACAGATCATGCTCACCCGACAATAAATCATCGACATAAAATTCCTTTTTAATAGCGGCTACGGCATCTGGAGACATCTGCTTTTCGTCTTTTGCTAACTTTTGAAGCGTCCTCAATGCTAAAAACGGATAACACGTCAAGCCAAAAGTGACTGTTGTCAAACAGTAATCCTGGATGTTTTGGTCGGGTTGAGTTCTCCACAAAATTCTTAGGTACTTCGTATCGTCGTCGTCTAAATTGATTTGCCTGTACATTTTAGTTATATCAGCTGCAAAAGCAAACCTATAGAATCTCCAATTGGTTAAGACAGCTAACATATTGTTCTGGATTGCTGGACCAGTTAAAAGGAGATCGTTTAACGAAATTCCCGAGGTTGTCTTTCTAGAGGCATCAAAAACCACACGGCATTTAGTCGTAGTACTTTCTTTATGTAAAGCGTGGTGTGGAAGATAAAAGTTTCTGTGATCTAAATTATCTAATTCTAAATGTTGAATGCTATTCGAAACCAATTTCATATGTTCTGCTTGAAGATAATCTTGAATACAATCCATATACTCCCGTTGAAACTCTGAGTTTGCTTGAAAACGTCGCTCTAAGGCTAAAAGACTGGATAATGCTGTTGATCGTGAGTGTCCTAATGCATTTACTGCTTCTTCATTTTTAAATGGCAGCCATACTACGTACCGACCAGTTCTATCCCTTGTTCTATGCCGTTCTATGCCTCTCACACGCTTCGTCTTCTTCCGAATCTCCCAGCTTCGTAGGAACTTCTTCAATTTCCCAAAACCTTTGAAGTTGGGTACTCACGTTCGACCTGTCATCTTTTTCTCATTTAAAACTCTGATATTGTGACCGATTTAATACTCCAACGTCTCCAGACAGAATCCAACCAAGTTTAGAGTTCTGGGCTATTGGACCTTATGGAAATCGATGTATATCGCTAAGAATCACTTTAGCATAGATATCAGCACCTAGTAATAAGTCAATGTGACCAGGTTGGTCAAAATGTGGATCCGCTAATTGGTTTCTATCAAACCATTCTTTGCCAGGTAGTGGAATATGTCTTGCAGGAATCAAATTTGTCAATGTCTTAAGAATTAAGGCTTCGAAGTGTATAATTTCTTTGTTTCGAGTTTCTAACTGAGCTTCGACTATTCCTTTTACCATATTACTCGTTTCAGACCTAGTTGTTGAACGGCGGACTCAGTGATCAGCGACGTTTGGGAACCTTGATCAAGAAGGGCTCGCAAAATGAAAGGTCCAACATCCGTGGTTAAAGTCACTAACGCTCTGGCAAGCAATACTTCCCGCTTCAACATATTCACTGAGTTCATATTA
This sequence comes from Nemotelus nigrinus, assembly GCA_947369275.1. Classification (NCBI taxonomy): domain Eukaryota; kingdom Metazoa; phylum Arthropoda; class Insecta; order Diptera; family Stratiomyidae; genus Nemotelus; species Nemotelus nigrinus. The sequence goes on from OX376372.1 coordinate 134,254,306, forward strand.
ACTCGATGAAAGGATGAATTCCCATAATTGGTCGTTGCTAAAGCAGACGTAATATCTAATGATCGATTTGGGGTCTGTTCCATATAGTTAAATGGGCTGATTTCTCTATGCACTAAAGTATGATGAGATTGTTTGCATTTCAAACATGTGATTTTGCTTTCACAATTCGCAAGTTAATGCCCTTTTTTTAAGCAGTTGATACATAAGCGATGGCACTTCACTGTTGTAAATTTATCGCTCTGTGACAATTTGCAAAATTTGGGACATTTATGTAAAGAATGGTTTACTTTGCATAGCACGCATGATAGTTCATGTTCATTTTGAACAGCAAAAACGCGACGTTCTTGTGAACAAAGGGGTTTTTGAAATTTGGGTCGATCACAGCCCGCAGCTTCCAAAGCGCAAAACTGATTTTCCAAAAAGTGTTTTATGTGACCAAACGATACTGCATCCTTCCGATCAGTTTGTCGCTGTTGTTCCCACATTTGTCTGGTATCTGGTGACAACCGCTGCGTAGTCATATACACAATGATGCTTTCCCATAAATTTTCCACCTCCAAATGCTCTATGCTCTGAATACATTCACTAGTTCGATCTAATAATGTTTTGAGTGAAGATGACGATTCATTAGCCTTTCCAATACTAAACAACTGTTTAAATTGTGAATTTAAAAGGATGTACTTGTTATCGTATCTTTGCACCAATAAGTCCCATGCTGCATCATAGTTCCCCTCGGTTGTAGTAATATGCCTTAAAAGACCTTCAGCTTCCCCGCATATACTGCTCTTCAGGTAGTGCAATTTTTCTACCTTGGAGATCGACTGACGGTTATGCACCAATAAAATAAACAAATCACGGAAAGGAACCCATTCAATACAATATCCTGCGAACCTTGGAAGATTAATTCGTGGTAATTTGAGGTCATGTTCCTTATGCCCTTGAGCTTCTTCTGCTGGTTGGACAGTTCCCACTTCTTTCATTAATTCCACTATCTCGGATGAAAACACCAAATGGCTTTCTTCAAATTTCCCAAGTTCATCATTTTGGAAATATTCCCCATTTATCAAATTTAAAATTTGCTCATGCGTGTGAGTAAAAGTGTCGTATAGATTCTAGACCTTTTCAATTAGTTTGAAATAATAAGAAGCCATTTTCCGGCTCTTTGGTTCCTTTTAATAATTAATTTGAAGCCGTGCTAATTGCTCGGCATTTAATTTTTGTTGGATCATTAAATTATCCATTTCAATTGAACAACGACCTTATTAAGCAATTACCAAAGAATTGCGGCGTGAAAATAAATGCAACAATATCCAACAAATGCAACGATATGCAACGATATGCAACAATCTGCAAATATATGCAACTATATGCAACAATATGCAACGATATGCAATCGATTCAAAGAATAAATGTACGAATATGCAATAAATGCAATCAAGTCAAAACAAAAGGCAATAAATAGCACCAAATTTAACAAAGGAAAATTTAGATTCGACTCACCAGGTTCTGACCGCTACTCCAATACAGTTATATTTTAACTGCTATCTTCAACACTGTTATCACTGTTTCTTTAAACCGCGCGAAATCCCGTTTAAAAGCTCACACACGGCCCTGAATCCAGTTCGAAGGACCAAAAAATGTTCTAGTTAAAACTAAAAAAATTTTCTAACTAAACCCAAGGAAACAATGTTCTAACTTAACCCAAGAAAACAGTGCTTTAACTAAAACCCAAAATGTTCTGATTAAAACCACTATACGATT
>OX376372.1:134256266-134283292 GCA_947369275.1 Nemotelus nigrinus
CAGATTTTAACAAAACTCACACAGTACTTGAATGTTACTCTATGTAACATTTGCTGAAAATTTGGTTGAAAAATTAGTATAGGGCTGGCAGCTGTGGTGATTTTTGTCTCAGAAATCTTGCAAATTAGCTCAGCAAAATAAAGCTTTTTTCCCTATAACTTCCGGTCCAGTGTAGAAATCGAAACGAAGTTCAATCAGTAAATGGACCTTAATTTGAAGTAAATGTCGTTAACAACAAATATTAACGTTTTAAAAGTTTGAAAACTTTTGAGGGTGGTAACCCTAAAATTTTTTTCGCCCGTATACCTTCCAGCGCAGTGTTTCAATCGAAACGAAATTTACTGGTTGGGTTGAACTTAACGTGAAGCAGATTTGGTATATTTTTTGTCTTAATGCTGACACAGGCTAACCAGCATTAGCCATTTTCGTAAATATTGCACCAACAGATGCTTCAAATAACGTTCTCGTATGCAAAGCATTTGCGATAAAAATAAGAAACCAATTTTTAAATTTTCCGAGTTTTGAACATTTTTCGGCTCAAACAACGTTTAACCGCTGAAACGTTCGATGAAATCCTGCGATGAGAACGAAATTCAAAGGAAAAGTAGATTTAAGTATGAGCTTGTTAAGGTTAACTTATTGCTGCTTCATTTGCAAAGTGTTGCCAGCACTGAACATTTTCATCATTTTTGTTATAGTTGAGTTTTGTTGCTTGGGACAAGGAACGGTTGAACAAAAAAGTGTATTACGTCTTTCCACATTTTTTTGTCACTCAAAGACAATTTCTTTGAAAATTAGTTTTCTAGCGGTTCAGGTGCGCTAGAGTTTTTTTCAAATTTAAGACACAAATATTATCATAGCTGGCAGTTGCAACCAAATTTTTCAACCAGATTCCTACCAAACGTGGTTTAAAGTAAGGTTCAGCTACTGAGTGAATTTCGTCAAAATCGAACGATTCAATCAGAATTTATAGGGCTAAAAGCAGTTATCTATTTGAGTGATTTTTCAAGATGGCACCACTGGCACAGCACCACTGGCCAGCATTTCAAAATCTCTTCTATCAGACCTGGTCCTTCTTCGGACCAATACATTCTGCAAATTTAAATTTATTCTGCTAATCGGATCGTGAGTTTCCGTGAACAGAAGTTTTTGATGCTTAAAATATAGGTAAGTTGGGCAAGGGTTACCAGGCATGCCCGTTATACCATATCAAATTTTTTTTGTTGTCTATGTAAACAAAACACAAGATTTACATATGAGTGGCTTTTTTTGTGTAGATGCGGCATTTTTTTTCAAAAGAGACGATGATTTGGAGGTTTTAACTTTCAGTGCCTGCCCTAGCTATAGGGCTGCCAGCACGCAAATCTACAACTAAACAATACCAATATGTTTTGAAAATTTCGTAATGATTGAATAGCTTTGTCAAAAGTTATCGCAATTTAAAAATTTTCAAATTTTCCCGTTCTCTTTTTAGGCACCCAGCGCACACATAGGGTTAAAAAATTCAAAAAAATTATCCAATTCACATTTTAAACACGTTCGAAATATATTTTGTCAACTTTATTTTTGCAAAAATTATTTGTGTACGGAATAAAAGGTATTGTTCGGGCCACGCCGGTGTTCCAGACCTACAAAATAAGACCTACTCTCTATCGTGGTATCAAACAGAAAGAATGAATTTGAACTGGTCGTGCTCGTTAACGTGTTATTTGATAATTTGAACTTGTGTAACAGAAATTATTAAAATCTTGAAGTGTTGTACAAGTCGAACAGTCGAAATAAATATATCAAGTTTGAAAGCGGAGTGTTTCTTATTGATTAAACATATTTTATGGTCCTTCGAACCGGATCCGTAAGACGGATAATTGAATTTGTGCTACGTCTGTGCAAACTAGAACTTCGTGAACTTCCAAATTAGTGATTAATTACAGTGGAAACAATAATAAACATTGAAACGGGTGTGCGTGGTCGAGTGAAATTAGACAAATAACAAAGCAATAAATTGAATGATTGCGGCAAAATTTGGTTTAGTGAGTCCGTTCCTTTTCTTTCCTATATTTATGATATTTTCTTCCCATATCCTGGTCCAAAATTAAATATCACATATTTAAACACATGCGAAGGTGAAGAATTGAACATAACACAGAGTATACATATTCGCACACCGCTTATAGAACACTGTTATACTACATTACACTACACGTATTAGTTTCATTTACACATCACATCATATACACATATATACATACATATTTTGGAAAATTGTGAATTACACTAAATGCATTGATGACATTTATATAACATCATATGCATCATTATACATTGACCACGTGCAAAACAAAGTGCATACATGAGTGCACACACTAAGTCGAAAGTGGTTGTGTTTTAGTGCGCGAACGGAAATATATCTCGTAAATTCAAAGATAGGCATTAGTTTTTGATTCTGTGCTGCAAAATTAGTTTAGCCAGACAGTTGTAAATAGCGGTTAAGCAGCAAACCACTAAGAAATCATCACCTTAATAACAGTTCAAATTTCGTGATTAACATAACCCAAACATTAATATGGAAGGTCTTACGGCGCAACAGACCATACTCGTAGAGCAAATCACGAGATTATATAGCAATTTCAAGGACTCCAAAGCCAGAAAAACTTTGGCGTATGTCACAAAATGGCTCCAAAGAGTCCAAGACATAAGAAGATCCTTCATGGAGACACATTCTCAAATCATGAACTTAATTACCGGAGAAAAGGATCTGCAGCATGCCTACTTCGTGAATCAATGTTATAATGTATTCGAAGAGATTAGTTTAAATTTTGAAACCGATCTGGAAGAACTGCAATCAGACCAAAGGGCACAGGCATCGCCCACGTCCAAATTTAATTCGGATCCGTCATTACGACCATCCGAAGAATTAGATGTTCGATTACCAAGAATAGAACTTCCCAGATTTAGTGGAAATTATAGCGAATGGACTTCTTTTAAAGACTTATTTACCTCACTCATCCACAATAAGTCCGCTTTGTTATGTGTGTAAAAATTGCATTATCTAATATGTAGTCTGTTGGGTGATGCTGAATAGTAATTGCGGCACTACTCTACTACGGAAGCCAACTACGAAGTGGCTTGGGACACATTAATGAAACGATATGATAACAAGCAAGTGCTTCTGAACACACAATTTAAAAGGTTGCTTACCGTCAACAACGCAGACGAATCGGCGTCGTCGATCAAGATGCTCATGGATAGAACCACCGAAATTATTCACGCCATAGAAAGCTTGAAAGTGGAAAATCTGTGGGAAGCTATCCTAATCCATCTGACCACGCAGCGATTACCATCTAAAACTTGACAAATATGGGAACTACAAAGATCAAGTGAGCCGGAGAAATCTTCATTTCAGCATTTGAAAGAATTTTTGCATCAGAGATTTAGAGCTTTGGAGGCGGCTGGGACTGAAAGGAGCAAACCATTACGTGTTTCTCAAAATGTACACGTCGCACAAAGTGAATTCTTTCCACATTGCATCTTATGTAGAGACCGTCATCATGTTAGGCAATGTCCTACGTTTTTGCGATACAACCATACAGAAAAATTCAATGTAGTAAAGAAAAATGGATTGTGTCCTAATTGTTTAGTTAAAGGACACTTAGTTGGGAATTGTCCCAGCAAATCTAGATGTTTGAAATGCAAAAGAGCAAACCATACCTTGCTTCACAAATATGACTCAAATTCACATGTACAACAGCCCGTAACTTCGTCTTCACAGACACAAAATTGACCCTCGACGTCGACAGCATTTCACTCTCAACCATCAACTTCTACCCAGCATGCATTAAATCGTCAATCTTTGAATTCTCCTTCCTTTGAACCTAGACCATTGACTTCGCTTTCTGCTAATATGGATATCAAATCGATAAAAGCAAACAATAGGAAAGAGGTATTACTTGCAACTGCATTAGTGACGATTGAAGCAACAAACGGACCCGTAGTGCTCCGTGCTTTGCTGGACCAGGGATCGCAGACATCACTAATTACTGAATCTGCAACCCAGAGATTAGGGCTCAAAAGAACTTCAACTAACGTCACAATATCAGGAATTGGAAAAACAGAAGAATTTACACCTAGTGGGGTTTTAAAATTTCGATTACTATTGAGCAACAACCAACATGTGAATATCGAAGCATTGATTTTAAATAAACTAACAAACATAATACCATCTCAAGTCGTTCCTACATTGATTTGGAGACAACTAGAAAACCTAGAAATGGCAGATCCGTACTTCGATCAACCGAGTAAAATAGACTTGATTTTGGGAGCCGACACTTATGCTCAACTCATACTCGGTCAAATTAGAAAACTGCCATCAGGTCCAATAATGCAACTTACGAAATTAGGCTGGATTATCTCAGGCAAAATTAATATTGAAGGTGCGCACACCGTACAAACATTGAAAATTGAAATTAATGAAATTAGTAACCAATTGAAACGTTTTTGGGAAATCGAAGAATTAGAAAATAGCAAAATTAGGACACAAGAAGAGACAGAATGTGAGAATCACTATAAACGTAACGTAGTCAGAAAACCAGATGGTCGATATCAAGTCCGATTACCCTTCAAAAGCGAAGAACATAAAAATCTATTAGGTCATTCTAAACAAGGGACAACAGCGAGCTTATTATCTTTGGAGCGACATTTCAGGAAAAACAACGATCTACGAACAGAATATTCGGCTTGTATACAAGACTATATTGATCTTGGCCATATGACAGAAAGTCTTAGCATCGAAGAAGGTCAAACTGGTACACATTCTTTTCTACCCCACCATGCAGTTTACAAGGAAAGCACGACAACTAAGCTGCGTGTTGTATTTGATGCGTCCCGAAAAACAAGCACAGGTATTTCGCTTAATGATACTCTCATGACCGGGCCAACCATCCAAGACACGATGACTTCGTTGGTCATCCGATGGCGACTCTATCAGTTTGCAATAGTTGCCGACATTGCTAAAATGTATAGACAGGTTGACGTGCATCCGGAAGACGCTTCATATCAGAAAATGGTCTGGAGACAACATTCGAACCATCCCATCAAAGAATACAGCCTTAATACGGTAACCTTTGGAACGACATCTGCACCATTTTTAGCAATCAGGACTCTCCATCAATTAGCGAAGGAAGAAGTTAAAGTTTTTCCTAAAGCCAGCGCGGCTCTTTTAAATGAATTCTATGTCGACGATTTACTGTCAGGAGAGCACAGCTTGGAAGAATGTATCAACAAAGGAAACGAATTAATAAAACTTTTAAGATCCGGTGGATTTACATTACGGAAATGGATTTCAAATGAGAAACAAATTCTACAAGGTCTTAAAACAAAAGAAATAGAGATGCAAGAGAAATTGAATTTAAACGCGGAAAGTGGACACAAATCAATCGGGATAATATGGTATCCTTCGAACGATTATTTTACATATAAAGTCAAATCAGAAACATTACAAGAGTCATATACGAAAAGGATGGTACTATCAGAAATAGCAAGACTCTATGACCCACTAGGCTGGTTAGCACCTATTCTTATATTAGCTAAAATTCTACTTCAAACCTTATGGCTACATGGACAAGACTGGGACGAACCCTTATCTGATGCGACGAATACCGAATGGACTACTCTCCAAATGCAATTGAACGAAATAGAAAGAATAAAAATCCCGAGATGGGTAGCGTATAAACCAGAAACCAACATAGAAATCCACGGGTTTTGTGATGCTTCACAACGAACATATGCGTCAGTACCCTATTTGGTGACGCGTTCGCAAGCAGGAACTAGCTCTTATATCATTATGGCTAAAACTAAAGTTGCTCCAACAAAACCAACTACTATTCCACGTCTGGAATTATGTGGAGCTGTTTTATTAGCACGGGTCTTAAAAGAAGTGAAACGGTCTTTGAAATCAGATAAAATACCTACATGGTTATGGACTGATTCTGAAATAGTTTTAGCCTGGATCAAAGGACACCCGACACGCTGGAAATAATTTGTTGCAAATCGCACCTCATACATCATCGAATCAAGTGGTGGCATATCATGGCGACACGTTCCTTCCAAAGAAAATCCAGCCGACTTAGCATCAAGGGGAATCAAACCACAAGATCTAGTGAACAATGAGTTGTAGTGGCATGGTCCCAACTGGTTGAAGGAGTGTCCTGATGCATGGCCTAAAATAAAGGAAGTACAAGTAATCGATTTGGAAAGGAAACCCCAAAAAACAGTAAGCGTTGGATTTGTGGATACACAAACACCTACACTTAACATTCTCACATTCACTACTCACCACACTACTGGACATCATACACACTACATCAAAATTCAGAAATCAAGTAGGCTAAGTTAAAAAAATGTCAATGTGAAAAATAAAAGATAAAATGTCAATTGAGTTAAGAAACTAGGCTGATTATTAATAGTAACGGAGTTTAATATGTTATAAATAATTAAAAACTGTTAAAAACAAATATTGATTAGAACTTATATTAAAACTGTTTAAATCAACATTTATTGAAGTTTGTTTTAATAGAAAGATTAAATGAATATTTTATTATAGATAAAAATATAAGGAAGTTTCTGCTTCCCATATTGGTGACCCCGAAAAAGGCACGTACGCCTAATTTTGGAAAAAGCGATGGAGTAAACGAAAGCAAGTTATCGTGGATGAAGACTACTACGCCTATTTCAAGCGAATGCATCTAATTTCATCATTCAACACGCTAAAAACATCAATACTTCGTCATCGTCTCGAATTCAGTCGTGGACTCAGAACGGACATTCCACTAGTACCTCCAATTCGTCAGACCGCTTCCACTTTCCACCAAATTATTTGATAAGCCGCTTCAATCAACTCAAAATCGACGACGAAACCTGCATTTACAGTTTAAGAAGTGCTACGACACCCGGCAAAAGAATCTTGAGCCCAAAACCAATTTCAAACAAAAAACCTGCAATAGTTACAACAGCATGACTCCACTGTCATTACAACTATCTTCAAGTGGGACTTCGTCGAAGACAAAACAAAATGGTACGTTAGAAACGAATTCTATTTCAATAGATTGAACTTGTTGGTCTCGCTTAAGTATTTATTTAGTTGAATATTAGAGTAATGCAGAATTTCTATACCCGAAATATCTATATACAGTATAAATAGTTTATTATTCTCCAACATAATACAATAACAGTATAGAAGTGTTCGAACACAAACAACCCTGACACTACAGCAAATTGAAAGTTTTTTTTCGTAATTCAATGGTGGGAGTTATTGATATGTGTGTTAAATAAACTTAAAGCTATTGAGACAAGTGTATGCAAGGAGAGTGCCTAGTAAAGTTCAACTTCACTTGCACTCAAAGATTCCCAAAATAACGTCAAAAACTCCAAATATTAAGTTTGTAAAATTATAATAAAAAACATTTCACATTATTTATAAATACACTAAATATATATAAACATACATAATTTTCAGCCACGCTATTTTTCTGCCGCGTTCCGTTTCGGTTTGTCTCGTCGCGTAACTCCGATAGAATGTCGTTGGACAATGAGGAAGCGGTTCCCTCAGGCACGTCCGCGGTACCGCAAATTAGTGCGACCTCCATAAAACCGCCCGTGTTTTGGCAAGCAGAGCCAGCTTTGTGGTTCTCTCAATTAGAGAGCCAGTTTGCGAACGCACACATTAAGTGTTCGCAAACAAAGTATCACTATGTGATTTCCTCGCTGGGTCCTGAGCAGCTGAAGGTGGTCAGGGACGTGGTTGCGAGCCCGGACCTTGACATGCCTGACGAAATCCTCAAGAGGGCGCTTATATCCCGGCTATCAGCCAGCGATTCGGCAAAACTGAAGCACCTCTTGGGGAACCTCTCACTAGGCGATAGACAGCCTTCCCAGCTGCTTCGTGATATGAAGCAGTTGGGAGGTTCCGCAGTTGGGGACGATCTTCTGAGGACCCTCTGGCTGCAGCGCCTTCCGGAGCAGACTCAGGCTATTTTAGCCTGCTCTCCGGAGGCCAGCCTGAACAAATTGGCGGAAACGGCAGACAAAATTGCTGAAGTTTTTGTCCAGCCACAAGTTCATTCTGTCGCCGTTTCCCACCAGCAGTCAGAGGTGGCCGCTTTGTCAGAGCAAGTTGCTGCCCTCACAAGGCTCGTCCACCAACAACTGCGATCGCGTTCGAGGTCCCAAGGGAGATCTCGCTCGCAGCCACGTCGCCGAAGCCAGTCACGAGGGGCTGGTATTTGTTGGTACCACTACAAATTCAGCTCCAAGGGTTTAAAATGCATCTCTCCATGCGCCTTCAAGGCTGGTTCATCTGAACCAAAAAACTAAGTCGCTGTTCTCTTCAGACGGTAAGAAAACGCAATTTTTCACCTAGCCGTCGTGTAATAATTCATGACAACTTGTCTAAACGACACTACTTGATTGACACAGGCGCAGATATTTCGGTGCTTCCAGCACCTACTACCGGAAACCTTCCACCTTCTGGCATGCGACTTGCCGCAGCAAACCAGTCGACCATCAACACCTATGGACGAAAGGTGATCAAACTAGACCTAGGACTCCGTCGTGAGTTTTCATGGGATTTTATCATTGCCGATGTCTCTAGACCCATTTTCGGCGCAGACTTCCTCTGCCACTATGAGCTAGACGTTGACTTGGCAAATGTTATCCTTGTGGATCCACATACTTCGCTTTCATCGAAAGGCACGTACACTTCGTACAAAGGTCCAAAACTAAGTGTTTTGTTTGAGCAAACCTCTGATCCACAGATACATGCCCTGCTCAACAAATACCATGCCATCACGATCAACACAGGGTTCTCACAACCCTGTAAACACAAGGTGACACACCACATTTTGACCACAGGCCCTCCAATAGTATCGAGACCACGTCGACTTGCACCAGATAAGCTCGCGGCGGCTAAGAAAGAATTCGATTTCCTGCTACAACAGGGAATTTGCCGCCCCTCAAACAGCAGCTGGTCTTCTCTACTACACATGGTACGCAAGGCTAATGGGGAATGGCGTTCTTGCGGCGATTACAGACGCCTAAACGCCATGACCGTCCCGGATAGATATCCGATCCCCATTATTCAAGACTTCTGTCATGAATTACATGGCAAAAATATATTTTCCACCATAGACCTGACTAAGGCCTACCATCAAATTCCAGTCGAGCCGAACGATATTCCAAAGACCGCCATCTGCACACCTTTCGGACTCTTTGAGTTCACCCGAATGACTTTCGGACTTTGCAATGCAGCACAATCGTTCCAACCCTTCATACATGAAAGTCTACACGGATTAAAATTCAGTTTTATCTACCTCGACGACATTTTGGTATCTTCGACTTCCGAAGAAGAGCATCTTGTTCACTTAGAACAAATTTTCGAAAGATTAGCGGACCATGGTCTTATAATCAATATGGAGAAATGCCATTTCCTTCGACCTTCAATCAAATTCTTAGGTCATGAAGTTTCGCCGAAAGGCATTAAGCCCTCCCCAGATCGGGTTGAGGCTATATCAACAGCTAAACTCCCCAAGACGGTTAAAGACCTAAGAATATTTTTGGGGATGGTCAACTTATCGTCGCTTTCTTCCTCACATAACTGAGATGCAGCAACCACTCAACGCCTATCTTTGTGGCTCTAAAAAAGATGGTGCTAAGACAATCAACTGGTCAATGGAAGCTAGCAAAGCTTTCGACCAAGTCGAGACTGATTTAACAGAAGCCACTCTATTGTCCTTTCCGGACTCAAACGCCGAGCTTGGTCTATTCGTAGACGCTTCCGATTCTGCCCTCGAGGCTGCTCTGCAGCAAAAATGTCAAGGCTCTTGGCAACCCCTTGGTTTTTACTCGGCCAAATTAAGCGACACACAAAGAAAGTATAGTGCATACGACCGCGAACTCTTAGCGGCTTATCAGGGCATTCGTTGTTTTCGCTACTTTTTGGAAGCCCAAAGGTTCACTCTATACACCAACTACAAACCACTGACTTTTGCTTTCAAACAAAAGCCAGAAAAGGCCACACTTCGTCAACTTAGACATCTAAGTTATATAAGTGAGTTCACTTCTGGCATTCGGCATGTCTCTAGTTGCAACAACGTTGTTGCTGACGCACTCTCTCGTCTAGAAGAAATAATTCTTCCCAGTACTCTCGACTTTGCCGCAATCGCTTCGTCTCAAGCATCGGACGCAGAGTTTCAGAAGGTTCTAAAGGACTCTAAATTTGTTTTAAAAAAACAACCAATATTTGGCACCAACGTCGACATTTTTTGTGAAGTGTCTGGCCCAACCATTAGACCTTATATTCCTCACGCGTTCAGGAAACAGGTGTTCAACTCAGAACAAAATATCGCTCACCCTGGTATTCGTGCTACAAGAAAGCACATTGCAACTAAATTTTTCTGGCCTTCGATGAACAAGGACATTGCCACTTGGGCCCGAGAATGTCTATCTTGTCAAAAATGCAAGATAACCAGACATGTGAGCAAATCTGTATCGACCTTTCCTACGGTCTCCGAAAGTTTTAAGGTCATTCACATCGACATAGTTGGTCCCCTAACACACTCGCAGGGATACACTTACTGTCTCACCATAATCGACCGTTTTACACGTTGGCCTGAAGCAATTCCTTTAGCCAGCATTACTACCAATGACTGTGCTACTGCTTTACTAAGCACCTGGATTGCTAGATTTGGAGTTCCCCAATACATTGTCACCGACCAGGGCAGACAATTCGTGTCAGCGCTCCATGCTGAGCTTGGTCGACTCTTGGGCTTCGAACGCAATCGTACCACAGCGTACCACCCTCAGGCCAACGGTTTCTTAGAAAGATGGCATCGTACTCTAAAATCGGCTATCATGGCTCACAGCGATGTTTCTAATTCTTCTTGGATTACGATCTCTAATCCGAGAAGAATTCACAGCATCACCGGCAGAAACCTGCGTCTTCCTAGTGATTTTCTTCAAGAAAATCCTAGGAAGATCAGCCAAACAGACTTTGCCAACGAATTAACGGCTACAATGGCAAAAATTCGACCGGTTGATGCTAAACATCACACAACACCGAAGATATTTATCTTCAAACAACTCGACTCTTGCTCACACGTCTTCGTCAGAGTCGATTCTGTTCGTCCACCACTCATTCCACCGTACGACGGTCCTTTCAAAGTCCTAGCCAGACATATTAACTATTACACTCTGGAAATCAGAAACAAATCCGTCAATGTTTCCATTAACAGACTCAAGCCTGCCAACCTCTTCCAGAAACCAACAAACATCAGCAACCTCGACTGCACCGTTACTGCCTCCAGCTCCCGAAAAGAGACCAGCGAGGAAAGTTACATTCGCTCCGTACGTCTCTCTGGCTGGGCGAACCACAAAGGTGCCACTCTCCTACGCCTCGCGATAACGCGTTAAACGCTGGCAGGGGAGTATTGTGGATACACAAACACCTACACTTAACATTCTCACATTCACTACTCACCACACTACTGCACATCATACACACTACATCAAAATTCAGAAATCAAGTAGACTAAGTTAAAAAAATGTCAATGTGAAAAATAAAAAATAAAATGTCAATTGAGTTAAGAAACTAGGCTGATTATTAATAGTAACGGAGTTTAATATGTTATAAATAATTAAAAACTGTTAAAAACAAACATTGATTAGAACTTACATTAAAACTGTTTAAATCAACATTTATTGAAGTTTGTTTTAATAGAAAGATTAAATGAATATTTTATTATAGATAAAAATATAAGGAAGTTTCTGCTTCCCATAGATTAGTCGTGAGAACTCTACTTGATGAATTGGTTGAAAAATATTCGTCATTACATGAATTGATTAGGATTACTTCATATTGCTTTCGCTTTCTTCGAATGAAAACAAAACAAGGAAAAAAATGAACCATATTTAACTACAATAGAACTTAAACATTCCTTTGATTTCTGGATAAAATATGCTCAAAGGAAAGAGTTTTCACATGAAATGTGCTGCTTACAGACTGGCAAAAGAATTGATAAGAAGAGCAAACTATTAAATTTGAACCCATTTATAGATGGTCATGGCATACTGCGAGTAGGAGGACGCCTACACAACGCAAGGGTACATTTTGATGAAAAACATCCTATAATCATACCAAAGAATGGAAAATTTACTCAGCTATTATTACAACAAACCCATACGGCAACATTACATGGACAAACACAGCTCATGTTGAACACACTTCGAAAAAGATTCTGGGTCATCGACGGAAGAAATGGCATTAAGCACTTCATAAATCGATGCATTCGCTGCTTTCGAACCAAAGCAAAGAGTTCAACTCAGCTTATGGGGAGCTTGCCAACGGCTAGAGTGAACATTTCTTGACCATTCACCCATACGGGTATCGATTTCTGCGGCCCTTTCGATATAAAAGACAGGCGAGGCAGAGGATGCAAAATATCTAAGGGCTACGTCGCGATATTCATCTGCTTAACCACCAAAGCTATACACATTGAAGTCGTCAGTGACCTTTCAACCCAGGCATTCTAAGCTGCGGTTCGTCGATTTATTTGAAGACGCGGATTCAGCACACATTTTTTCTCGGATTGTGGGACGAATTTTGTAGGAGCAAATGCTGTGATAAAGAAGATAGAAGAAATTAACCGGTACGCTGCGAAAGTCTTCACCAAAGATGGAATTCAATGGCACTTCAACCCTCCGGCATCGCCATATTTCGGGGGACTTTGGGAAGCTGGTGTCAAGTCTATCAAATCCCACGTACGCCGCATTGTAGGAAGCACACCCTTAACGTACGAGGAATTGTCCACTGTGCCAATCCGGATTGAAGCTTGTTTAAATTCTCGCCCTTTGTGCCCCGTGACTGATGATCCTTCTGACACCACGGCGTTAACACCAGCCCACTTTCTTATCGGAGATACGATGTTAGCACCACCCGAATTAGACCTACTTGATACGAATATCAATCAGCTGGACAGATGGCAATTAACACAAAAAATAACACAAGAATTTTAGAAAAGGTGGCAACGGGAATATTTAAACAGACTACAACGAAGACCAAAATGGCTAAACAAAGAGATAAACATCAAAATCGGTGACGTTTGCCTATTAAAAGACAAAAAATTACCATCATATCGATGGGCGTTAGCCAGGATAACTGAAACCTATCCTGGAAAAGACTCATTGGTACGAGTAGTAACAGTACAATCACGCGGAAAATTGTACAAACGAGCAATATCAAACATCGCACTTTTACCAACTCAAGAAATAACGAATTGAGATTATGTGATAGCGCCAAATCCCAACTCCAATCTTGTCCTACCTACCCAAACCTGACCAATCGATAATGAAAATGAATATTAATAACATAAACATTGAATAACATCAAAATGAACATTGAATAACATGAAACTTTGTAATCACTTAAAAAAGTGAAAATTGAATAGCATAAAAAAAAGTGAACATTAAACAATTAATGGACAAACATTGAACATTACATTCACTCTAGCACTTAATGATGACTTCAGTAGCCAGCGACAATCACCTCCGACCCGCCACATTGTTACGTTACCTCTTCCCAACGTTCACAAAACCCCTTATCCCCGACTGGGACACCAGGGCGGCAGTTTTCGGGCGGCTAATGCTCGCGGAAAAAGGTCGTGAGTGGGCGCCACTCGCTTCAATCTCGAAAATCTGCCTTATTTCCGTCGCCCCGAAGCGAGAAGACTGTGACGGTTATAATATTCTAAACTTTGGCACACCCGCGCTAAGCGATAATTTGTTAAAAAGCAAAGGAATTACGCCAGCGTTACATCAACCAAATTACAAATTTTATTTATTTCACTTCCGTTCACTAAAACCCTGACGGCGCCGCGTTGCACAATAGATTGAATCCTAATTTAATTCTCACTAAAAAAACTGGTTCTTACGTACTACTTAACTACAATTTTGCGCCTAACACGTACCTCGTAACAACCTCGATTATCACTGCCACCTGCCGCTGCCTAGCCGCGCCTCGTTTTGTAGGTACCTCCACAATAGATTTGTTGGTCGTATCGTCGCCGAAATCTCACCACAGCTTGTCTTTTCGATGTTAACCCCGTCTAACGATGTCTAGCGATCACTGGATGTGATGCGTCTTCCGTTGTGTGAAGCACAACCCGCGTAAAGAAATTCTTGCGGGCTCCAAAGCTTACTCGCCAACCTCCAATCTTCGGTCGTTTATCCCAGATTCGCCCACTGTGATCTTCAGTCTCCTGATCGTGTAACCTTTACTCAGTCTCGGTCTCGGCCAGAAAAAGAAAAGATTGAAGTTTTAGTTGACTAATTTTTCGCAAGGCACCTCTGTGTCTCACCTCAGTCTCCACCAGAAAGCACGAAGCATTGTTCCTCCATCAACCATCATGCCTCGGTTGGTGTTTAATCTACCGCTTCAGCGGGATTTACCTCTGACCCGTTCTTCCAGATTTGTGCATTCTTGTACACGGGTGCATTGGTCAATTGTACTTGGGGATGACCTTTCACACTTTTTTTCCCCGGGTCTTTCGCTGCTGAGTCGTTTAGCTGACCGACCGCAGCCTTTCGGTTCTTTCCAGTCGGCTGGAATTAACGATGTTTTCAACCGCTTGGCGGCGTTCCTGTCGCCGATCATCAGTTTGTTTTGACGTTTAGGAACATGGCAACAAACATGTTGAAGTGCGGCGGTATTTTCTGGAGTTTAATGTACAGTCCATTTGGTGTGTGGCGAACTCGAATAAATTCTTCGGTTGAATGACGTTTGCCTGTCACTTCGCGACGTGCGTGGTGTAGGTGCCCTCACCCAATACTCGGTTTGTTCATAATTCGTGCTGTGTTTCGTGGTTAGTCGCGGCGGAGCCGGTATCTTTCATTCGCTTTTTGAACCAGTGGGTTGACTCATTTCTGGACCAAGTCATCGGCGTTCGTTGGATATGCATCGCCGGCGATGGCCTGGTCTGGCGAGGGGCAACTTTCTCCATCGTTGGCAGCTGTATATCTAAACCTACTCGTTTACATTTACATTTCTGTAATCCAAACCTACTCATTTACATTTACATTTCTGTAATCCAAACCTACTCATTTACATTTACATTTCTGTAATCCAAACCTACTCATTTACATTTACATATAACAATTCTTCCATTCTTTCATTCGTTTTTACTTTTGTTCTCTTTTTAGGCTAAAATCTATCGCTGGCGTAACATCACCCCCATCCCCAGAGAATTACGGAGTGATTCTCGACAATTAATACCCGAACACTTCGCGAGTTCCGATACCCCGTCGCGCCGTTCCTCAGCGGAGCCGCCTTGAATCTTACTTTGATTCCACCTACAAAGATCTTTGCATTCACACTCATTCTTGTTAACACCTCGTTAGATATATTAGGTAATTCTTTTTGCGTTACGACCTATATGCATTCTAAACTTATTTTATTCCTAACTGAATTCACTAAGTTCCCCATCACCATAAGTATCTTAATCTATCCCCAACTAATTCAACCCGCCACCGTACTATGTTCGAATTGATAATTGTTTTTGTTTGTAACCCGCCACCATACGTTTTATTATTCTTTTCCTCACGGTTATTGTCCTTACTGGGCCTGAAGTATGGTCGTACCGCCTGCCATGCAACAATCTTATTACTTATAACCGCCACCATGCAACGTTCTTAATATATATATATGTATATAACCACCACCTCTTAGTTTTAAATACTTAAGTACTTTCTCCTCCACGTTTCCCGCATTGACAAAAAGAATAATTTGTGGGTATGTCGCACATCTTCCCGTCCTTCTTTCTAACTTAAGATCATCTTCGTATTTCTTTATTCCACGTACCGTTTTAAATCTTTCGTATGCCATGTTCCCGCATTTTTACCCTGGCGGTCCACTAGTTGGTAGGTCCATCCGGAGACTTGCTTTTGTATCCAAAAGGGTCCAACATACTCAGGTGCCAGTTTTGCGGAATAAAACTTCGCCGCATCTGAGAGAGTGTAATTCTTCCGCCAAACGGCCTCTCCCTCTCCATACCCCACGTCCCGTTTCCGTAAATTATATTTTTGGGCACTCTGTCGAACTGCGGCTCTCATTCGCTCTCGCAAGTCCACTCGTACCCTCTCAAGCTCCACGGCTCTGGCTTCTGGATCTAAACTTTCCTGCCTCACTTCCGGCCGTTCTTTATCTTCGTGATAAGTCACCATTTCTCGCCCAAAGTTAAAGAAGTAAGGAGTGACTTGTGCAACTTCGTGCTTATAGGTACGCAAGGCGCACGCGATTTTTGCCAGATCCTGATCTCACAGCCGATGGTTCTCCGTGACGTATGATCGCAACATTCGCTTAATATCCTGATTTTTGCGCTCCGCAGGATTAGCTTGCGGATGATATAAAGCCGTGTACTTGATTTTAGTACCATATTTTGCGGTCATATCCTGGAGATGCTTCCCTCTAAACTGGACCCCGTTATCACAGACGAGCCACCGGGGTGCCCCAAACAATAGAAACACTTGGTCCTCGAGCACTCTGGTAACCGCGGAGGCCGTCGCCTGCCGTAAAGGGTACAGTAGGGTGAACTTACTCACGTAGTCAAGAACGGTTAAAATGTAATTGTGCCCCTGACTAGTTCGTGGCAGAGGCCCCACCAGGTCTACACAAACCATTTCCCAAGGTTGCTGCGCCTCTCCACTTCGAGAGACCATGAACCCAGCCGAAGCTCGTCTCTCCACTTTACTAGCTTGGCACACCTTACACCTCCTCACGTAAGTGGTGACATCTGCCGCCATCTTCGGCCAATAATACTTTGCCCCCACCCGTCCTAACGTGCGACTAGCCCCATATGTCCGGCTACTGGGTCGTCATGGCAACGATGCAGGATTTCCTTCCGCTCTGCCCTAGGTATTACCCTCTTCCAAGCCTCCGCTCCTTCTAGCTCAGGATAACGCCCCGGTAAATGCTTCCACAAAGATTCTCCGGCCACGCGCCAATCCGCGTAACGCTCCGGTGCCCCTAGCACTTTGTCCCTCATGGTTTCAAACCACTTGTCGCCTTCACAGGTGATGGCTGCTACCTCTCCGTCTGGCAGCATGCGCGAGAGAGCGTCAGGGACTAGATGGTCCTTACCCTTCCTGTGAATGATATCAAAACTATATTGTTGGAGACGCACGGCCCACCTTGCCAAACGCCCCGTCGGATCTTTCAGATTGTGGAGCCAAACCAAGGAATAGTGGTCAGTAACCACTGAGAACTTCGATCCCTCCACATACGGCCTCAGTTTCTCGATGGCCCATAAAACCGCAAGGCACTCTTTCTCGGTTGTGGAGTATTTGCGTTCCGTTTTGGTCAAGGATCTGCTAAGATAGCATATGACCTTCTCCCCATCCGGGTGGCTCTGCGAAAGCACTGCTCCCAGCCCTCGGTCTGACGCGTCAGTCTGGATGCAGAAGGGCAAACGATAATCTGGACACGTTAATATCGGTGCGGTGGCCAACTTCATTTTTGCCTGCGTGAAAGCATCCTGGCATTCTTGGGTCCACAAGAATTTTTGATGTTTCTTTAATAGATTGGTTAGTGGCGACAACATTGTGGCGAAAGCTGGTATAAAGCGCCGGTACCAGGACACCATTCCTAAAAATTGTCTCACTCCCTTCACGGTGGTAGGAGGAGGGATATCCAGCACGCATTTAACTTTGTCGGGGTCCACATTCAGGCCTTTTTCGTCCACCACGTAACCCAGGTATTTAAGTTGTGGTCGACAGAATTCGCATTTATCACGGGACACCCGCAACCCCGCCTTCCTGAGACGCTCGAAAACCTCTCGCAGAACTTCCACATGCTTTGGGAAATCCTGGGTCACTACAATAATGTCGTCCAGATAAGTAAAAACGTACGGCTCCAAATCAGGACCCAAAACTTGGTCAATTAGCCTCTGCCAAGTCGCAGGGGCGTTCTGCAGCCCAAATGGCATTCTTCTAAATTGAAACAGCCCGCGATGTGGCACCGCAAAAGCTGTAAATTTTTTTGAGTTTTCCGCCATAGGCACTTGCCAATAAGCTGATTTGATGTCTAAGGAGGACAGATACTTGGCTTCTCGTAGCTTGTCCAGCGTGGCTGACACGTAGGGGATGGGATAGGCGTCGTGCTCCGTGACCCGATTTAGTTTACGGTAATCCACACAAAATCGATAGGAGCCGTCCTTCTTTTTCACCAACAATATGGGCGATGCCCAAGGACTGACAGACCTCTCCACTATTCCCTGAGCTAGCATGTCGTTCAGCTCGGCGTCGATATGCTGTTGGACCGCAGGCGAAACCGGGTAGTAGCGTTGCTTTATTGGCGGCGAGTCTGTCCTGATGACGTGTTCCACCCGAGTGGTACAGCCGACCCCTTCCCCCATTTGGTTGAACTCCTCAGTCAACATTTGGTCGAGCGCCGCTTGTTCTGGCCTCGACAGTCGACTGCGTGCCCTGAGCTGTTCCTCTTGCTCCCCCCGTAGAGCACTCACAAAATCCCAAGTATTCTCACTTACCTTCAACACTACTTCAAACCGTTTGGCGAAGTCTACTCCCAGAATCAGGGTCAATGGCAGAGAAGGGACCACCAACACCCGCAACCACTCCAGCTTCTCCCTTAGCTTAAACGGAATCACCGCTGTCCCGATGATGGGACATCCTTGGTCATTGGCCAACCGTATTGCCCGCTGGTTGGTCGGCAGGAGCTCCACTCCCAGCTCCGTCATCGCTCGCCAACCTTCTCCACCTACTACTGTATTGGAAGCGCCAGAATCTAATAGCCCCAGGAATTTACGTCCCATAACATCCACCTCGAGGTGTGGCCTCTCATCTCCTTGCTTCTGATCCAATACGTAGCTTAGTTGCGCGGCCCTTTCCGTCTTGCTCAGCGTGTCCAGACTGCCGCCTACTGGACACCGTGCCCGTTTCCCGAAGATTGAGGTGGTCCACTCCTGCTTCCGGAGTCTCTGAGTGGTGGCCCCCCATTACGACTCGGTCTTCCCCGACAGTTTGGGCAATTAATTTTTCTCACCCCTACCCGACCACAGCCGAAACATTTAGGAGGTTCAGGGCAATTCCGGGAAGTATGCCCGTTCCGTCGGCAATTCCAGCACTGAATACCATTTCCGGAGATTGTCGCTATATTCACCCTGTCTGCACACTCCACGTACGCCAGATCCGGTTCCAACAACCGTTGAGATTTGCGAGTAGGCGGTGGTAAATAGGCCTCTACAGCGACTCTCGTTGCTTCTAGTGAACGACCCACTCGGATAAGATCGGCAATGGTCCGTACTGGGGTTAATGCCAGTTGTGTCTGGTAAAAAGGAGCGATGTTTCTCCTAAGGATCTTCAACTTCTCCTCTTCCGAACACGGGATCGCGCGGCGTCTAAACAGCCCCTCCATTACCGAGACGTATACCCCCATGGTTTCTTCTGGCCCTTGTGTGCGTCTCGTGATCTCCCCGAGCAAGCGATCATCGTAATCCGGTGGCAAGAATTCAGCGCGCATTTCCTGGATGAGTTCCTGCCACGAACTTACCCTGGATCGATTTGCCCGAAACCAAACTAACGCCTTCCCCTCAAAAATCTCCACTGCCGACTGAAACAACTGCCCGGTGGTAACTCCCCTTGCTATCCGCAGCTCTTCCACACGCTCGAGGAAAGCACTGAGCGACCCCGAGTCCCCACTATAACGCAAACCCCATTTTGCCACCTCTTGCCCTTTTGCCAGCAGCGGTACCATTCTGGGTGTCGAAGTCGAAGGGTCGCTAGGGATTTCTAATTCGGGAATGGGCTCCACAGCCCCACCAACATTCAGTTCCAACTCTCGGCCTGGCGTCGACTCCCGCTCGCTGTTGTGGGTGTCTCCTGGTGCAATGGCTAGCCCTGCCTCCTCCTCATTCTTCTCCTCACCTTCGGCCTTCACTAGCAACTCGCCCATGGCCATAATCAACCGAGTCCGGAGTTTACTGGCCTCCTCCCCCATCTCCTCGTTGTCGTGCTGCGCATTCTTCAACCTTCGAATCCCGAACTCGATCTTAGTTTTGATTTTAAAGAATTCCGACGACTGCGGCCCCCCCTGAAAACCTGAAATCAACGTCTGGACCTCGAGAAGTTTCCCCTCTACGGCCTCCAAGTCCTCCTTGAGAGTGAAAGGGTATTCCCTCACGGAAATCAGAGAAGTATCCATCGAAGCCTCCGCTCTCATGGCCACTCGAAGCGTCTTTCTCATCGTTTCCACCGTTCCAGTCGGCTGACCCCGGATCTCCAGCTCATAGGCAAGCTCATCTTTACTGAGCCGATCCACCAATATTTTTGTTGCCTGACCCATTTCGATGTTAATGCGCAACCCTGAGGTTGAAACTAAAGACGTACTACCCTCTCCTTTCCTACACACAATACTTCGCTGTGATCTATCCGGATAAGTCCAAAGCTGTTCCTACTGTACCATGTTCCCGTAAGAAACCCCCAAGGACCGAAAGGTTTGAACTGCTGACTGCGCGAGGCACCACACAAAGCTAGGCAGTCTCTCCAAAACTCTACTTTGCTCACACACCACCACAGGTCACTTATCGACTCCCGATAAGCTGACTCTTTTCCTATTTCACGGCTCACCAATTACTTACACTCGGCCGTCCCCTTGCTCTGAAATAGTAGCCCACCGGAAGATACCACTCCGGCCAATGAAACCCTGTTCAACTCGGTAGTTACTAGACTTATACCAAAAAAAACAACTAATTTACCATGAAAATGGAGCGAACGTGAGCGCGTAGACGCAAGATTTGGGGAGTTTTCTTCGTGGTTTACTTGGCGTATTCAACAACGGATAAGAAAATTTCCACGGATAGCGACACTCGACAAGTTAAATTAGATCGCAAACTGCTAGTGGCTTCAAATCCCCATCAAAGATCCCAATTGGAAATTTTACAACAAGAGAGCACAAATTTTACAACAAGACCACGAGAGCACTCAACCCCCGGTCTCGACTTATCAAAGCGAAACTCTGAAATCTTCACCAATGTGGAGTTTGACACAAGTTATTTGTTTTCTTTTTAAAAAAAGTTCTACATCAACACAGCAGCACACAGCATATTCACCACACGATCTATCACTCACACACAGCCTAGTCTTTTGTAGGTAGAACCAAAGGTTTTAATATACAATATGCTGAAAATTTTATTTAAAAATATATATAAAGACCCGGAAAGTAAGATTCAAATCAATTTCCACATGCACGTGATTGTATTTTGAGCTTGGCTCACTAGATAAATAGGCTTCTGCCTATGATCATATGCAACTGTTTTCCGAATTTGTATCTTTAAGCGGTATCTTTCTATCTGTATCTTTGTGCCGTTTTTTTTACGGTAATTCTAATTTTCCCCGTTCACGTGCTTTGATCAAAACAAATAACTAATTTTAACCGAGTTTGGAACCACGTGTTAACCAAAAGTGATCGCTTCTTATAATCGAATTCGAGAACCGCTTTTTAACTGTAATTAAGGGCCCCACGTTGGGCGCCAATTTGTTACGTTACCTCTTCCCAACGTTCACAAAACCCCTTATCCCCGACTGGGACACAAGGGCGGCAGTTTTCGGGCGGCTAATGCTCGCGGAAAAGGTCGTGAGTGGGCGCCACTCGCTTCAATCTCGAAAATCTGCCTTATTTCCGTCGCCCCGAAGCGAGAAGACTGTGACGGTTATAATATTCTAAACTTTGGCACACCCGCGCTAAGCGATAATTTGTTAAAAAGCAAAGGAATT
Organism: Nemotelus nigrinus; assembly: GCA_947369275.1. Classification (NCBI taxonomy): domain Eukaryota; kingdom Metazoa; phylum Arthropoda; class Insecta; order Diptera; family Stratiomyidae; genus Nemotelus; species Nemotelus nigrinus. The sequence goes on from OX376372.1 coordinate 134,278,095, forward strand.
ACGCCAGCGTTACATCAACCAAATTACAAATTTTATTTATTTCACTTCCGTTCACTAAAACCCTGACGGCGCCGCGTTGCACAATAGATTGAATCCTAATTTAATTCTCACTAAAAAAACTGGTTCTTACGTACTACTTAACTACAATTTTGCGCCTAACACGTACCTCGTAACAACCTCGATTATCACTGCCACCTGCCGCTGCCTAGCCGCGCCTCGTTTTGTAGGTACCTCCACAATAGATTTGTTGGTCGTATCGTCGCCGAAATCCCACCACAGCTTGTCTTTTCGATGTTAACCCCGTCTAACGATGTCTAGCGATCACTGGATGTGATGCGTCTTCCGTTGTGTGAAGCACAACCCGCGTAAAGAAATTCTTGCGGGCTCCAAAGCTTACTCGCCAACCTCCAATCTTCGGTCGTTTATCCCAGATTCGCCCACTGTGATCTTCAGTCTCCTGATCGTGTAACCTTTACTCAGTCTCGGTCTCGGCCAGAAAAAGAAAAGATTGAAGTTTTAGTTGACTAATTTTTCGCAAGGCACCTCTGTGTCTCACCTCAGTCTCCACCAGAAAGCACGAAGCATTGTTCCTCCATCAACCATCATGCCTCGGTTGGTGTTTAATCTACCGCTTCAGCGGGATTTACCTCTGACCCGTTCTTCCAGATTTGTGCATTCTTGTACACGGGTGCATTGGTCAATTGTACTTGGGGATGACCTTTCACACTTTTTTTCCCCGGGTCTTTCGCTGCTGAGTCGTTTAGCTGACCGACCGCAGCCTTTCGGTTCTTTCCAGTCGGCTGGAATTAACGATGTTTTCAACCGCTTGGCGGCGTTCCTGTCGCCGATCATCAGTTTGTTTTGACGTTTAGGAACATGGCAACAAACATGTTGAAGTGCGGCGGTATTTTCTGGAGTTTAATGTACAGTCCATTTGGTGTGTGGCGAACTCGAATAAATTCTTCGGTTGAATGACGTTTGCCTGTCACTTCGCGACGTGCGTGGTGTAGGTGCCCTCACCCAATACTCGGTTTGTTCATAATTCGTGCTGTGTTTCGTGGTTAGTCGCGGCGGAGCCGGTATCTTTCATTCGCTTTTTGAACCAGTGGGTTGACTCATTTCTGGACCAAGTCATCGGCGTTCGTTGGATATGCATCGCCGGCGATGGCCTGGTCTGGCGAGGGGCAACTTTCTCCATCGTTGGCAGCTGTATATCTAAACCTACTCGTTTACATTTACATTTCTGTAATCCAAACCTACTCATTTACATTTACATTTCTGTAATCCAAACCTACTCATTTACATTTACATTTCTGTAATCCAAACCTACTCATTTACATTTACATATAACAATTCTTCCATTCTTTCATTCGTTTTTACTTTTGTTCTCTTTTTAGGCTAAAATCTATCGCTGGCGTAACAACATACAATGGAAGAACAACCGCACAACCCGCAAGACAACGACCTCGGAAGAAGCTAATACGAAAAAACTCTCGGTTTTATGGTATACCAAATTCTTTATTAATTATCTATCTTTATAGTACATAAATTACTCATGATGTACTGAGACGTTCCACATCTCATCGGGGGGGGGGGGAGTATGTTCGGGCCACGCCGGTGTTCCAGACCTACAAAATAAAGGCCTAAAGAATCGGCTCCCAGCGAACCTGCATCCTGCTTCCAACTTGCCGAATAAAAGCATAACATTTTATATGAAAAATGTTAATTTGTAAAAACCAAATCGAATTTCGACACGTACCATCAAAAATAAGATTGTAGAAAATGTAAATAATGAAATTGAAAGTAGAAAATGTGTATATTAAGATCGTATTCTAAATTCGAATTCACCATTCTCAACCAAGTTCATAATAACAAAAAATTACGTTAGAAGACAACATGATAAAAACAATTTACTGCAATTTTCACTCTCTATCGTGGTATCAAACAGAAAGAATGAATTTGAACTGGTCGTGCTCGTTAACGTGTAATTTGATAATTTGAGCTCGTGTAATAGAAATTATTAAAATCTTGAAGTGTTGTACAAGTCGAATAGTCGAAATAAATATATTTCAAGTTTGAAAGCGGAGTGTTTCTTATTGATTAAACAGGTATATTAAAGATATCACTAAAATTGCCGCCGGCGCCAAAGGGTTAAAGATAATTGACATTTAGTGAGACGTGGACCTATTCTGCATATACACCAATGTATCCTGAAAGTTTCAGCTCAATCGAATGGCGCGTTCACGAGATTATCTCACTGAAATTTTTTGATGATATATACATATATATATATATATATATATATATATATATATATATATATATATATATATAAGTATATATATATATATATATATATATATATATATATATATATATATATATATATATAGATATATATATATATATATATATATATATATATATATATATATATATATATATATATATATATATATATATATATATATATATATATATATATATATATATATATATATATATATATATACATATATATATATCTGGAAATATGAGTTTTTGACCGAATCGATTTTAATACTAATTTTCTTCGAACATTAGTAAAAATATATGTTTTGAAGTGACGGAAAAATGCCGGTTCTTCGAGTTGTTAACTCGATTTTCCGCTTTGTACGATGTTTCCTTTTCAGATGAGGTATTGAGAGAAGCAATTTATTTTCTTACCAGTGAGAGGGAACTCTCTAGTACATCCTTTAAACAAAAAGAGAAAGAGAGCGTTATTTGCGAAAAATCTGCTAGCAACAGACCAGAGACAAATGCTAAATTATTACAAAAGGTAAGTCAGGACGGTACTTTAATTCAAACTGGAGGGGGTTCAGGTAGTGAAATTAAAATTTTATTAAAACAAGAACATTTTTATAAAAAAGTCAATTTGAAGGGTGTTTAATTGGTCTTCCGTTTCAAAGAGTTTAAAGAGAACATTGAGGATCCTGTGAAAGAGCTTGAAAATATGTTTGACAGGGTAATAAAAGAAATAGTGCCCAATTCGGTTCAGAGGAGTAAGCTTAGTTTATCTATTGAGCTTCCGAACTCACCTGATGTCAAACCCATTTGGTCCAGTTTAAGACCTGCAGTTGAGCTGAGTGGTGCACATATTATTGGTCTAATCTCCAATGTAAACCAGCCCAACTTTACTTTTTTCTCTCGGATGGGGCTATGCAAATAAAAACAGATATTTTAAATTTCTCTTTCATTGGAGGAACCGAGATATGCAACCGAGATGCACTCAGGGAGATTCAGTGGTAAAACTTCGATCATTAGTAAACTATACAGGTTATCTAGAAAGCTATGTAGAGAAGTAAAGGTTACGATTGGTAAAAGAAGTTGATATTTAACGCATCTATACAAATTTCAAAATTTTTTAAAAGGATACGAAATTGTTGTTTTGAACGATCTGAAGAATTCAAACTCTTTTTTTTAAGATCTCCATGTATGGATAGCTCTGTAAAAAAGTTAAACTTCTATTATTCTGAGGAAACCGAGCATTTTTATGTGATAAAATCTCTTATTGCATTGTTTAACAAACCCTATGTATGCTCTCTTTGCGGTGGAGTACTGCATGTGAAACTGCATATATGTGAAAAAACTCTAGCGCACCTGAACCGCTAGAAACACTTATGTTCGAAGAACAGTAGAAGAATCGTGCAGGTTTTGAGTGCATATTCCACCACATGTGCTGCTTATTACGGCCAAACTTTTTCAAATGCCACGTTTTACTTTGGTCTCAAGAATGCATTATAAGTCATATGGTGGAAGGTTTCAGATATTACCACTGGCATGAATTTCAACGTTTATGAGAGCAAAACACGGGTTAATTATATTCGTTATCAGTTGCTTATTTCACATAATTTTGAAAGCAGCATCTCATTTAACATCAATGAAGAAAATGCTCAGTGCCTGCAGCACTGTAACTGAAGTTGGTGTTTGGGGCTGCGATCCGAAAAATTTGCAGAACTTTGGGAATTGAAACATTGGTTATTTATTTTCATTGTAAATGTTTCCGGTATGAATACTAACTGTAAGCATTTATTAATACAAAAATAGCACAACCGACTCGGGTTTGCAACCTTTTGCCAGTATCAAAGACAAGAATATATCACATCTGCTTCACGTTGTTGTATTACATTCGAAGTTACAGGAGCATAAAGAAATTTAGGGTTACCTGCAGCGAGTTTTTGCAAATAATCTAAAGCTTAATATTTGCGATTTATAGTCACTACAATATCATTACCATTTGAAAATTCTACGATAAAACCGCTTAATAAAGATATTGCAATTAAACACAAAACCAACAATAGCTGGCAGCCCTATCATGTCTTTTCAACCGAATTTGTCCTGAATAATGCTTATGATAGGTTTCATTAATTTTATGAAATTCGTATTGATTTCATTACTGCACTGGAAGTTATAGGGCAAAACGTTTTATTTTCCTGAGCGAATTTTCAAAACCAAAGACACAAAAATTACCATAGCTGGCAGCACCAATCTAATGTTTCAACCATATTTCCGCCAAACAGAGTTTAGAGCAAGGTTCAGCTATTGTGTCAATTTCATGAAAATCTGGTAACTAATTCACATTTCATAGGGCAAAAAGCAAGTTTTTTTTGCTTGAATTTTTCAAGATGGCACCACTGGCACAGAGTTGCCCACAATTCAAAATCGCTACTATCAGATCTGCTCCTACTTAAGTCCAATGCATTCTGTAAACTTCAGCTGTATGTGATTATTGGTTCGTGAGTTCCCGTGAACAGAAGTTTTTGATGCTAAAAATATAGGTTAACTGAGAGAGGGTTACCGTTCTTGTCCGACATTCAATTTTCAAAGTTTTACTTTGAACGTGTAGATAAAACATAAGATTTGTATACAGATTGCTTTTATTGTAAGAAACGGACATTTTTTTGAATACTCGATGGTTTGAATGTTTTCACTTCCAATTTTTATTTTTTCAAATTTAAGACACCAAAATTATCATAGCTGGCAGCTCCAACCGAATTTTTCAACCAAATTTCTACAAAACGTGGTTTGAGGTAAGGTCCAGCTTTTGTGTGAACTTGGTCAAAATCGAACGATTCAGTCAGAATTTATAGGGCTAAAAGCAGTTATCTTTTTTAGTGATTTTTCAAGATGGCAACACTGGCACAGAATCGCCTGCATTT
>OX376372.1:134283492-134318114 GCA_947369275.1 Nemotelus nigrinus
AGAAGTTTTTGATGCTAAAAATATAGGGTAACTGGGAGAGGGTTACCGTTCTTGTCCGACATTCAATTTTCAAAATTTTACTTTGAACGTGTAGATAAAGCATAAGATTTGTAAACAGATTGGTTTTATTGTAAGAAACGGATAGTTTTTTGAATATTCGATGGTTTGAATGTTTTCACTTCCAATTTTTATGTTTTCAAATTTAAGACACCAAAATTATCATAGCTGGCAGCTCCAATCGAATTTTTCGACCACATTTCTACCAAACGTGTTTTGAGGTAAGGTTCAACTGTTGTGTGAATTTCGTCAAAATCGAACGATTCAATCAGAATTTATAGGGCTAAAAGCATTTATCTGTTTTAGTGATTTTTCAAGATGGCACCACTGGCACAGAATCGCCTTCATTTCAAAATCACTTCTATCAAACCTGGTCCTATTTAAGACCAATACATTCTGCAAATTTCAATTATTTCTGCTTATCGGATCGTGCGTTTCCGTGAACAGAAGTTTTTGTTGCTAAAAATATAGGTAAATTGGGCAAGGGTTACCAGGCGTGCCCGTTATACCATATCAAATTTTATTTTTTGTATATGTAAACAAAGCACAAGATTTACATATGAGTGGCTTTTTTATGAAGAAGCGGCATTTTTTCAAGAGAGACGATGATTTTAAGGTTTTCACTTTCAGTGCCTGCTCTCGCTACAGGGTTGCCAGCACGCTCATTTTAAGCTACACAAAGCTACAACTAGGTAATGCAAATATGTTCTGAAAATTTCGTAATGATTGAATAGCTCCGTCAAAAGTTATCGCAATTTAAAAATTTCAAATTTTATTGTTCTCTTTTTAGGCACCCAGCGCACACATGGGGTTAAAAAATTCCAAAACATTATCCGATTCACATGTAAAACACGTTCGAAATTAATTTCGTCAACTTTATTTTTGCGAAAATTATTTGTGTACGAAATAATAGGTATATGAAAAATATCACTTAAACGGCCGCCCGCGCCAAAAGGTTAACAATAACTGACATTGAGTGAGACTTGGACCTATTCTGCATATACACCAATGTATTCTGAAAGTTTCAGCTCAATCCGATGGCGCGTTCCCGAGATTATCTCACTGAAATTTTTTGATGATATATATATATATATATATATATATATATATATATATATATATATATATATATATATATATATATATATATATATATATATATATATATATATATATATATATATATATATATATATGTATATATATATATATATATATATATATATATATATATATATATATATATATATATATATATATATATATATATATATATATATATATATATATATATATATATGTACATATGGAAATATGAATTTTTGGTCGAATCGATTTTAATACTAATGTTCTTCGAACATTAGTAAAAAGTGTTTACAATGTTGCTACTGGTAACTGTCGAGCTACCTCCGTCCGTTATCTTTTATGAACATCATGCGTATTTCTACATGTGTCAACATTGTAGTCTTGTCGGCTAATGACTTTATGAGGTATTCAGTTTCTAATACTCTCATTTTTTCCAAGTGTCACAGCACTGACTACTTCTCAATATATATTGTCAATCTCTCTGTATACTTTACTTGTACTACACTTTACGTATACTTTTCTCTGCTAGTATCAAAATTGTTGTACCTGTTAAACTCGTATTTGTATAATCATTTTAGCATCTATCTCTTATAGCTTATTGATATGGTTCGCAATGTTATATTAACTACCGATCCTCCGGTGGAAAACCATAATCTTTTTACGAGTTGACCAGCTCAAAATATGGTGAGTACTATGATCCCTATTAGTATAATTCTATTTGGTATTATTCTATTTGTTTTTAATTATATTTTGCTTATTTTTTACAGAATACTTTTGAACTATTAAATTCAACTGGGGGAGATGCTGAAACTATGGTCTTTGGTCCATCAGGTCTCTGGAGGTTGGAAAGGAACATAGAGCTAAATTTTTCCGATTAATGAAAACCCAATATGGAGTTAGGCTTGCGGTCCATCTGGATGACGGAGTTTTCTGCTTTCTACACTCACCAAGAGGGTTAAGATGCAGCGACTGGTGAATGATCTGAATCTATCAACAGACCAATATATGGCATTTGACGGTGTTGACGAGTCGCGTGCTGGTTTTTTAAAAATTAGATTTTTCAAAAAACAATTGTAAGAACAACATTGTAAAATAAAAAAGATAAATGCTCTTACAAACATTTGTTTTATTTATCTTTAATTCACAGCCCCACGTACCATCTAAAATATCACAAAAAAAAGAATATATCTTTACTCTTCTGCAACCAGCGAACAACGTCATTTAAAAATAACCACTCAGAAACATACATAAAGACATTCATCCAATTATGATATAGTCTCTGCAGCGTGTAAAATCCCCATTCATAATCACTTATCATAGGTCAGTTTTACAATCCACCCAATAATACAAGATATTTTCATTCATCGCACATGCATATGCAACAAACATGCCCCAAGCCAAAGATTACATCAACCAAAAGCATTAATCGAGTATTATTGCCCATTCAGTTTTGGTTCTCGTTCCGATCCGAATACATACGGTGTATCTCCACATGTCGTGTTATTACTAATGTTCGAAGAAGAACATTAGTATGAAAATAACTTTGGCCAAAAATTCATATTTCTATATATATATATATATATATATATATATATATATATATATATATATATATATATATATATATATATATATATATATATATATATATATATATATATATATATATATATATATATATATATATATATATATATATATATATATGCAGATTGACAAGGCAAGGACAATTGCATCCTCAACCGACTCGCTAATCGCAGAGCTGGTTGCATCTGGTAAAAAGTGATGGTTGGGCTGTGCTGGAATGCATGTAGTATTGGATATGGCCCATTCCATGCACAATTTGTTTGTAATCAAATAATTATAATCAATCTGAAAGTCGAAACAAAACTAGATAGGTCGCGAGTTTGACAGCCGGAACAACTAGTAAACAAGATGCTGATGACAGTCATCAAATTACCACAGTAAAATCGGTTCACAATAGAGCTAAAAAAATAATTTGTCAGCTGATGGGTGAGACTGTACAAATGGAATTGGGGATGCCCTAAGGACGTAGCAAAACGGATGATACCGAAGAATTTGGGGAAAAGAACCGCTTTTGCGGTTCATGAGAAAATTTTTTCGAGTGAAAGAACAAAGGGGGTCTTTTTCGGTTTGACCGTGGTGTAAAACAGAAGGAATTTTTGAAAACCCAAAAGGGGAACATATAAGTTTAATGGTGATATTAAAGATAGTAAAACTTTAGCAAACAAGAACATCAGTGATTAGTTATAGTTATATTCTGGAATCGTTGAAAAATCATATGCAGAAAAATTGAAACTCCGAAAAATTCATACATGAAACATTGAGTGCAGAGAAAGAAACAAGAAAATTGTTTTAACATCAGTGATAAGTTATCGTTATATTCTGGAATCGCTGAAAAATCGTATGCAGAAAAGTTGAAACTCCGAAAAATTCATACATGAAACATTGAGTGCAGAGGAAGAAACAAGGAAATTGTTTTAACATCAGTCATTAATTATACTCTGGATCATTATATTCTGGAATCGTCGAAAAGTCAAGAACATCAGTTGCAAATTGGGCTGAACATGGTCATATTGGTAAAGAAGCGTCCTTCAAGAAGAGTATGGTAATCGATACACGGCCGACACTATGATCAATATCTTGAACGGAAATTGCGGGCAGAAGTTTTGGTAACTCGAGGAAGATAAGCCATCGGTGGGAACAACTACTGGATGAACACGTGGTCAAGATAAGTACCGAATAAGATCATTCATTCAAGGTGAGAAGTTTTTTTATTTAAGCATGAGTTATTGGTTTTAAAGATTTAATTCTTCAGAAATAGTAACGAAACAAAAGAAGCAAATAATTTAGCATAAATGGAAAATTTATATATATAATTTTGGTAAATGAACTATTATAGAAAACCAACTAAGAAAGTATCCATACTTTTTATATCTCTTCTTTCTTTTTCTTTCGTTGATTTATTTGTCGATTTATTTTAATTTTAACTTTCTTTTCCTTGGAGTGGGTGTTAATTGTGTTCGACTTAGTTTTATATACTATATATATTTGAATTTTTATTTATATTTTATCTCATATACTTTATATATTAGAATTTTTATTTATATAAGTTTGGAATTCTAATTTGGGAGATATTTGTTAAGATCGGTGTGAACCGATTCCGATCGGAATGGGGCAGAATCAATAATCACCCACAGCATCTAACATCAGAAAACAGCAGAGATCTTGTTAAAAGGCTTTATATTTTTTTTTTCAAGTCTATTTACTAGGGGCTTGTTATTCCACGGTTACTGAATTTTTTTTCTTCTCTAATTTGTTTGTTTTTCGCACCATGAATAATGAAGCAATAAAGAGTGTAATAAGGATGGAGTAGAGTTGAGTTTCTATAAATAATGATACCCACATGGAACCTTCAATATCCTTTCCCATAGCCTGTGTGTGTTTGTCTGTTTCGTGTGCGTGCCGTAGCACGAAGAAATCCTGGTCCCCAAAAGGCCCACGACCGGACTGAGCTAGTCGGCGGGGTTAAGGCACGCAGGGTAAATGTAACCACGATTTCTTAAATATAATTATGCTGCACTGACGACGGCTCGACAGAGCTTTCAGCAGTCGCAACAAATGGCGCCCAAAAATAGGCTGACTTTATGATATCTTATTTTGCAATTTTGCTTTTCGGCTGAGGTGGCAAATATTCAACTGGAGCCTATGTTGCCTCAGCCATATTTTTTTTTTTTTTCTTTTTTCTTCTTGCTTCTCTCTTCCCTTGGCCGTAGTTGGCATATATATCAATAAAGTATCGATAAGGCGAAAATGTATCATTTCCATCGGATTGAGCGGTCGTCAATGCAGCATTGGCGCCCGGCTGGTGCTACTGTTCTTGTTCTATGTGTTTTATTCAATATCCAGGCTCTTACGGTTGTGGGATTACCTCAGGGTAGTCAGCGACATTATCTTCTATTAGTTAGAGTGTTTCTCGTGAAAGAGATAAATTGAATTTGTCGTACCAGGGGCAAAATATCTGCTGGGATGTCCACTGATCTAGTCTCGATCCTAGTCCACATATATGGTGTTGTTCATTTATAAGAACTATTTCGAACAGGACTCGAGCACATGAGAAGATGAACATCTTAAGACAACCGTAAGAGTTCTGTAATTTTCCGTAAATCATACTCCCATTTTATCCTTTAATGTTTAAATTTTTTCATTCCAATTTCATTCCTGCATACATTTCCATCAGAAGGATTCCATGTGGGGAATCATTATTTGTTTTGTTATGAACTTTCTGAATTTTTTTTCGCATTTGCATTATATTATATTGTTAACACAAACATTTGTTTTTTTTATCGAATTTTATTGAACAAATTTATTAATTTCGGAAATTACAAAGAAAATATTATTATGAGCTCGAATATGAGGAGACGATCCAGTAGTTGGGATCCCAGCTATACTCCGTTCCATCGTCAACTAGAAAGGTTGAGTTTGTCGCCGGAAAAAGCAAGAGCAACGCAAAGCGCTCTTACACGGTCCTCACCAGAGATGCATGTTAGAAAACAACTACCACCACTCACTCGCATTAATAAAGAGGCTGCACTTAGAAGTGAGGCGCACATTCCCGGGTCAGAAAGTACGTACGCAGGCAACGATCATCATAGGGTTGCGTTCAGCCAACATTCTGAGACATCTCGTAGATCGGTATTGAGGTTACCGTTATCAAAATGGGGCATTAGTTTTGACGGATCATCATCTGGGTTAGACGCCAAGCAATTTTTGTTTAGAGTTTTAGCGTTGGCGACGGATTATGAGATCGGGCCAGCAGCATTGGCAACAGATTTTCACCTTCTTTTGAAAGATAAAGCAGCTGATTGGTATTGGCGGTTTAGGGAACTGCATTATCCGCTTGTATGGAATGATCTACAGGAAGAATTTTTGGATAGGTTTTGTTCGTTTAAAACTGATGTAGATGTAAGACGCTCTTTAGATGCACGACTTCAGAATAGTAGAGAACGTTTTCAAGACTATTGTGATGCACTTGAAAATTTAGCATTACAGTGGTCCAGTCCGTTATCTGATTTGGATTTCCAATGTATTGTTTTTCGCAACATGTCTCCTAGACTTCGTGCACATCTAGCAGGGATTGAATTTAGGAATACGAGAGAACTAGTTCATCGCTGTTGCCTAATTGAGTCGGAGTGGAGGATGTTGGGACTTGACATGGATAGGGATAATGTTTGGCGAGGGCGGCAAGTATAGGAAGTCGACTTTAGAGAGGACGAGGGCAACGAGGATTATAATCGGGTTACCAATTATCTCAGTCATGGGTCTGCACGACATCCTTTACGTTCCGCTTTAGATTCTCGGGATCTTGAGGTGGATTATCCTCGGCCCAGGGAAATTAATAGTATACAGCAACCAAATCATGCAGGGACATCCTCTGAAAGACGTTCGTATGGGCAAGGGGATTTGAAAGTTTGTTGGAATTGCAAGGACATTGGGCATCCATTCACTGAATGTACTATACCGGTTCGTGGTGTTTTTTGCTTTGGGTGTGGGAAAGACAAGGTATTAAAGCCGCATTGCCCGCGTTGTCAATCGGGAAACGGATTTCGGAACGCGAATTCTTCGGGGAGGATACGTGTTCCTATAACCCTGCGTTCACCGAGACCGAATATGATCGACGCAGCCACCAACGTCGATCCCGAACTACGTCGTCATCGTTAGATACTTCGTCATCGTTAGATAATTCTTCAGATCTTTGGCATGATACACCAGACAATTTCACGATTTCACCATATCACTACCGCACAGTTGGCAAAGACTTTGAAGCTCGTAAGTGCAAGAACAAGCGTTTCGAACGATCATGGAAGTATTTTACCCTTCGGCGATTCCTACGATCAGCATGTGTTGATTCCATTATATCCGTGCATGGTGATAAGCGACCCTTTGCTAACATCTCAATCAAGGTTCGTAAGTTAACTGGCTTGCTGGATAGTGGGGCAAGTGTTAGCATATTGGGTGCGGGTGCTTTGGAACTGGTTGAGGAGCTTGGACTGTATATACACAGTATGCAATCTAGCGTTCACACCGCTTCTGGGGAAAAAGCGGCCGTACTTGGATATGTGAGCACTCTGGTGCGTTTTAACGAAAAAACAAGGCTCATTCGATTTCTCATATGCCCCAGTTTGACAAACGCAATTTATCTTGGAATAGATTTCTGGGAGGCCTTCAAGATCGCACCGCAATGCTCCGCTATCGACATGCAAAACTCGGATTCTTGTTTTCATCGGTTATCTGCTGACGATAGTCGTAGGCTAAATGAAGTTATACATAAGTTTCCATCGTTCAATAAGTTAGGTTTGGGGCGGACCACATTGGTTACGCATGCCATCGATACCGGTGATGCCCAGCCTATCAAACAACGACATTATTCGGTTTCACCTGTCGTACAGAAACTTATGTATGATGAATTAGACCGTATGCTGTCGTTGGGGGTCATTGAGGAGAGTAAGAGTTCCTGGAGTTCGCCGGTTACTATCGTTAGGAAGCCGGGTAAAGTGCGGCTATGTTTGGACGCGAGACGACTGAATGATGTGACCATAAAAGATGCCTATCCTTTGCCGTTAATCGAAGGTTTGTTGGCACGTCTTCAATCCACACGGTTCATTACCAGCCTTGATCTCAAGGATGCCTTTTGGCAGATTCCGTTGGACGAAAGATCGCGAGAGAAAACTGCTTTTACGGTGCCTGGGCGTCCCTTGTACCAATTTACTGTCATGCCGCTTATGCTTTGCAACGCACCACAAACTATGTGCCGATTGATGCATTAAGTCATCCCGCACGAATTGCATGACAAGGTATTTGTTTACTTGGACGATTTACTAATCACAAGTCCAACATTTGATGATCACCTCAAATTGCTAGCTACTGTGGCAAATCTATTACAGCAGGCGAAGCTGACCATCAATGTTGAGAAAAGTAAATTTGTTCAAAAAGAAATTAGATACCTGGGCTATGTTATTGGTGATGGAGTCTTAAAAACTGATCCTGAGAAGGTGTCAGGCATCATATCGTATCCAAAGCCCAAAACGGTAAAGGACGTAAGGAGGTTTATGGGGATGTCCGGGTGGTACAGGCGGTTTATTCCGAATTTCGCTTCAATAACATCACCCATGACGGATTTGTTAAAGGGTAAAAAGAGGTTCGTGTGGACGGAGGCTGCTAATACAGCATTTGAGGAAACGAAGAAGCTATTAGTGTCTTCACCAGTACTGGTAAATCCTGACTTCTCTCGACATTTTTATATACAATGCGATGCAAGTGCCACCGGCATCGGCAGTGTTCTATTTCAGCGAGATGATGACGGTGGAGAGCATCCCATCGCATTCATGTCCGCAAAACTCAATGCCGCACAACGTAACTACAGCGTCACAGAACTCGAATGCTTAGCTGCAGTGCAGAGCATCAAGCGTTTTCGGGCATATGTGGAGGGGTTGCCTTTCACGGTCATCACTGACCACGCAAGTCTCAAATGGTTGATGTCGCAGAGAGATTTGTCAGGCAGATTAGCACGGTGGAGCCTAAAGCTACAAGGATTTAACTTTACGATCGAGCATCGAATGGGCAGTCAGAATGTCGTTCCAGATGCCTTGTCCCGAGCTTGCGAGCCCAATGTGGAGTCTACTTGCGCGGTGATCTGCCTCCCTGAACATCACGGGCGGCTGGGTGATATTCCAAAGCAGGCCTTCCAGGATCCTGTTTTTTTAATTTTAGTTCGACAGGTCCAACAACATCCAGACCAATTTGAAAATCTGTTCGTGACGGACGGAGTTTTGTATATTCACCAAGGATCCTCGGAGGGTCTCGATGTGAACATTCCAAGCACAAAGATATGGGTACCAGAGGGATACAGACAGACGCTATTAGCTCGCAGCCATGACAGCCCTATGGGGTCGCATTGTGGCATTCGGAAAACGTTGGAAGTACTAAAAAGATATTTTTACTGGCCACGGATTCGTCAGGACGTGACAAAGTATGTGAACAAATGTCACACCTGCAAACAAATTAAATCATCGAATGCTATAATGAGACCACCCATGGGCGCTGCTAGAGTTACCGACCGGCCTTTGCAGCGTCTGTTTGTAGACTTTATGGGCCCATATCCCCGTTCAAAACTTGGAAACACCCAGTTGCTAGTGGTGCTGGATCATTATACCAAGTTTGTTTGGTTAAAGGCACTGCCTAAGGCAACAGCGGAACTAGTCGTGAAATTTCTGAAGGAAAACATCTTCCTTACCTTTGGTGTACCTGAAACCCTCCACACAGACAATGGTGTCCAATTCACTTCAAAGGTTTTTTCGGAGTTTCTGGCGAAGTATGGTGTGAAACATTGCCTCACACCCTATTATTCACCTCAGGCTAACGCTTCCGAAAGGGTCAACCGCTCCGTTCTCGCTGCGATTCGGGCCTACATAGGAGACGACCATCGGAATTGGGATGCGAACCTGGCAGAGTCATGTGCTGCATTTCGTAATGTGGTACATGAGTCTACAGGATTCTCCCCTCATTTCCTGATGTTCGGCTATCAACCTATACATCATGGTTCCGAATATGGATTATTAAAATCCTTACAAGCCTTTGAGGACGGAGAGGTTCAACTAGCATCAAATTGTGACCGGTTGGCTGACGCATATGCTAAACGAGCGCAGCGGTACAATTTGCGTAGTCGCCACAAGGACTTCACTCCAGGACAGGAAGTGTGGGTGCGAAATCATCTACTTAGCTGTGCTGCTGATCGATTCGCTGCCAAACTTGCCCCGAAGTTTTTTAAGGCAACGATAAGACGTAAGATGGGACAAGTATCATATGAGATTGAGGATACTAAAGGCAAGATTTTAGGCGTTTTCCACGCCAAAGATTTGAAGGAGTATTGAACCATGGGTGAAATAGTCTGATGAGAGAAACAAAAGGTCAGATATATTTCGTGTAGCCCGGCTTGGAGACATCTCAGGATCGGAGTCGTCCCCACGAGTGTTGCGATGCAGTAAACTGGCAAGAAAATAGCTAAAACAAATGTTAGGTAAGGTATAGCCTGTTTTGGAAAAAAATATTTTAGTTTTACCTCACATACGGCATGTTGTCTGCTAAATGAAATTAGCAGCATCCAGTCATGGGCACTCATAAGTTGACTTTGATCAACTCGATTTCTGCGGGGAAAATCTATATTATGCTGAATCAGTGGTCATCATGGCAAGGACAATTGCATCCTCAACCGACTCGCTAATCGCAGAGCTGGTTGCATCTGGTAAAAAGTGATGGTTGGGCTGTGCTGGAATGCATGTAGTATTGGATATGGCCCATTCCATGCACAATTTGTTTATAATCAAATAATTATAATCAATCTGAAAGTCGAAACAAAACTAGATAGGTCGCGAGTTTGACAGCCGGAACAACTAGTAAACAAGATGCTGATGACAGTCATCAAATTACCACAGTAAAATCGGTTCACAATAGAGCTAAAAAAATAATTTGTCAGCTGATGGGTGAGACTGTACAAATGGAATTGGGGATGCCCTAAGGACGTAGCAAAACGGATGATACCGAAGAATTTGGGGAAAAGAACCGCTTTTGCGGTTCATGAAAAAATTTTTTCGAGTGAAAGAACAAAGGGGGTCTTTTTCGGTTTGACCGTGGTGTAAAACAGAAGGAATTTTTGAAAACCCAAAAGGGGAACATATAAGTTTAATGGTGATATTAAAGATAGTAAAACTTTAGCAACCAAGAAAATTGTTTTAACATCAGTGATTAGTTATAGTTATATTCTGGAATCGCTGAAAAATCGTATGCAGAAAAATTGAAACTCCGAAAAATTCATACATGAAACATTGAGTGCAGAGAAAGAAACAAGAAAATTGTTTTAACATCAGTGATAAGTTATCGTTATATTCTGGAATCGCTGAAAAATCGTATGCAGAAAAGTTGAACTTCCGAAAAATGCATACATGAAACATTGAGTGCAGAGGAAGAAACAAGGAAATTGTTTTAACATCAGTCATTAATTATACTCTGGATCATTATATTCTGGAATCGTCGAAAAGTCAAGAACATCAGTTGCAAATTGGGCTGAACATGGTCATATTGGTAAAGAAGCGTCCTTCAAGAAGAGTATGGTAATCGATACACGGCCGACACTATGATCAATATCTTGAACGGAAATTGCGGGCAGAAGTTTTGGTAACTCGAGGAAGATAAGCCATCGGTGGGAACAACTACTGGATGAACACGTGGTCAAGATAAGTACCGAATAAGATCATTCATTCAAGGTGAGAAGTTTTTTTATTTAAGCATGAGTTATTGGTTTTAAAGATTTAATTCTTCAGAAATAGTAACGAAACAAAAGAAGCAAATAATTTAGCATAAATGGAAAATTTATATATATAATTTTGGTAAATGAACTTTTATAGAAAACCAACTAAGAAAGTATCCATACTTTTTATATCTCTTCTTTCTTTTTCTTTCGTTGATTTATTTGTCGATTTATTTTAATTTTAACTTTCTTTTCCTTGGAGTGGGTGTTAATTGTGTTCGACTTAGTTTTATATACTATATATATTTGAATTTTTATTTATATTTTATCTCATATACTTTATATATTAGAATTTTTATTTATATAAGTTTGGAATTCTAATTTGGGAGATATTTGTTAAGATCGGTGTGAACCGATTCCGATCGGAATGGGGCAGAATCAATAATCACCCACAGCATCTAACATCAGAAAACAGCAGAGATCTTGTTAAAAGGCTTTATATTTTTTTTTTCAAGTCTATTTACTAGGGGCTTGTTATTCCACGGTTACTGAATTTTTTTTCTTCTCTAATTTGTTTGTTTTTCGCACCATGAATAATGAAGCAATAAAGAGTGTAATAAGGATGGAGTAGAGTTGAGTTTCTATAAATAATGATGCCCACATGGAACCTTCAATATCCTTTCCCATAGCCTGTGTGTGTTTGTCTGTTTTGTGTGCGTGCCGTAGCACGAAGAAATCCTGGTCCCCAAAAGGCCCACGACCGGACTGAGCTAGTCGGCGGGGTTAAGGCACGCGGGGTAAATGTAACCACGATTTCTTAAATATAATTATGCTGCACTGACGACGGCTCGACAGAGCTTTCAGCAGTCGCAACATCATCTGTAAATTTCGTGTTTTTTTTACATAGACCAAAAAAAAATTTTATATAGTATAACGGGCACGCCTGGTAACCCTTGCCCAATTTACCTATATTTTTAGCATCAAAAACTTCTGTTCACGGAAACTCACGATCCAAAATACAGAATTAATTGAAATTTGCAAACTGTATTGGTCTTAAATAGGACCACGGCTGATAGAAGTAATTTTGAAATGCGGGCGATTCTGTGCCAGTGGTGCCATCTTGAAAAATCACTAAAAAAGATAACTGCTTTTAGCCCTATAAATTCTGATTGAATCGTTTGATTTTCAAGAAATTCACACAGTAGCTAGACCTTATTTTAAACCACGTTTGGTATTTCTTTATAGTAAAATTTCGGGTGGAGCTGCCAGCTATGATAATTTTTGTGTCTTAAATTTGAAAAAATAAAAATT
The DNA here is from genome assembly GCA_947369275.1 of Nemotelus nigrinus. Classification (NCBI taxonomy): domain Eukaryota; kingdom Metazoa; phylum Arthropoda; class Insecta; order Diptera; family Stratiomyidae; genus Nemotelus; species Nemotelus nigrinus. Next base: position 134,296,271 of record OX376372.1, read on the forward strand.
TGGAAGTGAAAACATTCAAATCATCGAATATCCTAAAAATGTCCGTTTCTTACAATAAAACCAATCTGTATACAAATCTTATGCTTTATCTACACAGTCAAAGTACAACTTTGGAAATTTCATGTCGGACAAGAACGGTAACCCTCTCCCAGTTAACCTATATTTTAAGCATCAAAAACTTCTGTTCACGGGAGTTCACGAACCAATAATCAGATACCATTGAAATTTACAGAATGCATTGGACTTAAGTAGAACCAGGTCTGATAGAAGTGATTTTGAATTGTGGGCAACTCTGTGCCAGTGGTGCCATCTTGAAAAATTACAAAGAAAAAAAACTGCTTTTTGCCCTATGAAATGTTAATTAGTAACCAGATTTTCATGAAATTGACACAGTGGCTGCACCTAACTTTAAACTGTGTTTAGTAGAAATTTGGTTGAAAAATTCGATTTGTGCTGGCTGCTATGGTAATTTTTGTGTCTTTGGTTTTGAAAATTTGCTCAGGAAAATAAAACTTTTTGCCCTATAACTTCCAGTGCAGTCATGAAATCAGTACGAATTTCATACAATTAAATCAACCTATTATAAGCATTATTCAGGCCTAGTTTGGTTGAAAAGCCTCGATAGAGTTGCCAGCTATTGTTGGTTTTGGGTTTGTTTGCAATATCTTTATTAAGCGGTTTTATCGTAGAATTTTCAATTGGTAATGATATTTTAGTGACAATAAACAGCAAATATAAAGCTTTCGATTATTTGAAAAAACTCGCTGCAGGTTACACTAAATTTCTTTATACTCCTATAACTTCGAATGTAATAAGCAGATGTGATATATTCTTGGCTTTGATACTGGCGAAAGGTTGCCAGCACGAGTCGGCTGTGCTACTTTTGTATCAATAAATGCTAACAGTTAGTATTCATACCGGAAACATTTACAATGAAAATAAATAACCGATGTTTCAATTCCCTAAGTTCTGCAAATTTTTCGGATCGCAGCCCCAAACACCAACTTCAGTAACAGTGCTGCAGGCACTGAGCATTTTCTTCATTGATGTTATATGAGATGCTGCTTTCAAAGTTTGGTGAAATAAGCAACTGATCACGAATATAATTAACAAGTGTTTTTCTTTCATAAACTTTGAAAACCATGCCAGTGGTAATATCTGAAACCTTCTACCATTTGAGTTATAATGCATTCTTGAGACCAAAGTAAAACGTTGCATTTGAAACAGTTTGGCCGTAATAAGCAGCTCATGTGGTGGAATATGTACTCAAAACCTGCACAATTCTTCTACTGTTCTTCGAAGATTAGTGTTTCAAGCGGTTCAGGTGCGCTAGAGTTTTTACTAATGTTCGAAGAACATTAGTATTAAAATCGATTCGACCAAAAATTCATATTTCCATATGTATATATATATATATATATATATATATATATATATATATATATATATATATATATATATATATATATATATATATATATATATATATATATATATATATATATCATCAAAAAATTTCAGTGAGATAATCTCGGGAACACGCCATCAGATTGAGCTGAAACTTTCAGGATACATTGATGTATATGCAGAATAGGTCCAGATCTCACTAAATGTCAGTTATTGTTAACCTTTTGGCGCGGGCGGCCGTTTAAGTGATATTTTTCATATACCTATTATTTCGTACACAAATAATTTTCGCAAAAATAAATTTGACGAAATTAATTTCGAACGTGTTTTACATGTGAATCGGATAATGTTTTGGAATTTTTTAACCCCATGTGTGCGCTGGGTGCCTAAAAAGAGAACAAGAAAATTTGAAAATTTTTAAATTGCGATAACTTTTGACGGAGCTATTCAATCATTACGAAATTTTTAGAACATATTTGCATTATTAAGTTGTAGCTTTGTGTAGCTTTAAATGAGCGTGCTGGAAACCCTGTAGCGAGAGCAGGCACTGAAAGTAAAAACCTTAAAATCATCGTCTCTCTTGAAAAAATGCCGCTTCTTCAAAAAAAAGCCACTCATATGTAAATCTTGTGCTTTGTTTACATAGACAAAAAATAAAATTTGATATGGTATAACGGGCACGCCTGGTAACCCTTGCCCAATTTACCTATGTTTTTAGCAACAAAAACTTCTGTTCACGGAAGCGCACGATCCGATAAGCAGAAGTAATTGAAATTTGCAGAATGTATTGGTCTTAAATAGGACCAGGTCTGATAGAAGTGATTTTGAAATGCGGGCGATTCTGTGCCAGTGGTGCCATCTTGAAAAATCACTAAAACAGATAAATGCTTTTAGCCCTATAAATTCTGATTGAATCGTTCGATTTTGACGAAATTCACACAATAGCTGAACTTTACCTCAAAACACGTTTGGTAGAAATTTGGTTGAAAAATTCGATTTGAGCTGCCAGCTATGTGAATTTTGGTGTCTTAAATTTGAAAACATAAAAATTGGAAGTGAAAACATTCAAACCATCGAATATTCAAAAAAATATCCGTTTCTTACAATAAAACCAATCTGTATACAAATCTTATGCTTTATCTACACGTTCAAAGTAAAATTTTGAAAATTGAATGTCGGACAAGAACGGTAACCCTCTCCCAGTTAACCTATATTTTTAGCATCAAAAACTTCTGTTCACGGGAACTCACGAACCAATAATCAGATACAAGTGAAATTTACAGAATGCATTGGACTTAAGTAGGACCAGATCTGATTTTGCATTGACTGCAACTCTATGCCAGTGGTGCCATTTTGAAAAATTACAGAGAAAAAAACTTGCTTTTTGCCCTATGAAATGTGAATTAGTTACCAGATTTTCATGAAATTGACACAGTAGCTGAACCTTACTCTAAACTCTGTTTGGTGGAAATTTGATTGAAAAAATAGATTGGTGCTGCCAGCTATGGTAATTTTTGTGTCTTTGGTTTTGAAAATTCGCTCAGGGAAATAAAACGTTTTGCCCTATAACTTCCAGTGCAGTCATGAAATCAATACGATTAATGATGAAATACAATTAATGAAACCTATCATAAACATTATTCAGGACAAATTTTTTTGAAAAGCCATGATAGGGTTGCCAGCTATTGTTGGTTTTGTGTTTAATTGCAATATCTTTATTAAGCGGTTTTATCGTAGAATTTTCAAATGGTAATGATAATGTAGTGACAATAAACAGCAAATATTAAGCTTTCGATTATTTGAAAAAACTCGCTGCAGGTAACCCTTAATTTCTTTATACTCCTATAACTTCGAATGTAATACAACAACGTGAAGCAGATGTGATATATTCTTGGCTTTGATACTGGCAGAAGGTTGCCAGCACGAGTCAGTTGTGCTACTTTTGTATCAATAAATGCTTACAGTTAGTATTCATACCGGAAACATTTACAATGAAAATTAATAACCAATGTTTCAATTCCCAAAGTTCTGCAAATTTTTCGGATCGCAGCCCCAAACACCAACTTCAGTTACAGTGCTGCAGGCACTGAGCATTTTCTTCATTGGTGTTATATGAGATGCTGCTTTCAAAATTATGTGAAATAAGTAACTGATAACGAATATAATTAACCCGTGTTTTGCTCTCATAAATGTTGAAATTCACCAGTGGTAATATCTGAAACCTTCCATCATATGAGTTATAATGCATTCTTGAGACCAAAGTAAAACGTGGCATTTGAAACAGTTTGGCCGTAATAAGCAGCACATGTGGTGGAATATGCACTCAAAACCTGCACGATTCTTCTACTGTTCTTCGAACATTAGTGTTTCTTGCGGTTCAGGTGCGCTAGAGTTTTTTTTATTTAATCTGCAAAAACGTGTGCTTTTCATAGTGCACCAATTTCGATTTTACTAATATACTTTGGACAAAAACACATATCGTCCTCTCTTTCCGAATACAATACTTGGACTCTTTATTTCAATTAAGTCACTGCTTACCAAAAACTAGCTACTGACCAATGAACTTAACCTAAAACTAGCTCCGAACCAATCGGTTTAGCCTAAAACAAGCTCCACACTAACATCCCATGACAACATGCCCCATGGAATCCGCCTTCAAGCCATAGCTACACTGAAAAAAATACTTCTATTTTTTGAAGAAAAATGAACACATTATCAAAGATAATTGGTAATGATTCTGCGCCAAAGAAATATTTACTCAATCCAAAGAAAGAAATTTCTTCATTTCAAAGAACAAATATTGTACTTGCCCTGAGTAAAACTTGGTATAATTTCAAAGATATATTTACTTAATCGAAAGAAAGGAATTTATTCATTTCAAGCACTGATATTGCACTTGCCCTGACTAAAATTTGATATAGTTTCAAGAACATCTTACATAAATTGGTTCACGTACGATCGCCGAAGTTAAGCAGTGCTGGGTGCGGTTACTACTTAGATGGGGGACCACTTTAAAAGCATTGCATGTTGTTGGCACGCAAAAACTCTGACAAATTCCAATTTTTCCTTTTTTTAAAGTGCCACATTTTTTTCTTACTTTCTGAAGTGCTAGTATTATTTATGCTTAGTCGCCAATTTAAGCTATAATGTATGGCGCCAATTCGAGCTATAATCAATGGAGTTAAGACAACTGAAGACGAACAAAGTCAACCATGAACCCGGCGGAATTCGCACCCAGGAGCGGTAGATCGCTGCTTTGGATTGACACGTTAGTGAGCTAAGCTATCGAGCCTTTATTTATTTAGAGGAAATGCTGATAGAAGTCATAAAAGCTATCAATTTTTTCGTCGAATATTGAAGCATGGTTGTTGTTGAAACATAGAAAAAAATATTCGCGGTGTAGATATAATTTACTAACTTCATAGACATAATTTACAAGATTTGAGGAAAATTACTTACTTGAAATAAGGTAAAGCAAAAATTGTATTCCGTTGAATGTAAGAAATTTTTCAATGATATTTATACAAATTACTGATATCAAATAAAAGTTTATTTGATTTGTGAAAGATTTCACATCTCGTAAACAAGTAAATATTTTCTTTGATTTTCGGAAACATATTTTTCTGAGTGTACCACACTTTTGGCTTTTGAAACTGGTTTTTCCATACAAAATGCCATCGTCGGAGTACCACACTTTTATCTGCATATTACTACCACACTTTGGATAGCCTGTCCTTATCGCACGTGGAGAAAAATCATACAAAAGTGTCTATCTTACTACTCCAATCCAACCGATTCGAGATGAGTTGCTGTGGCATCTTTCCCGTATTTCAAAATATTTTCAATGTATACCCTGTATTGGTAGTTGTTGTCTGTTTGAGCTATTTTTGCCCCATTCAACTGAACTGTACATTGTCTGAAAAGCGAATGCATCAAATATTTTGGGACGCCGATTGGGTCAACTTAAACTTGTTTACCATCAGCGCTCTTCATTGTTTCAGTCCTTGTAAATAACTCCTCTTTAGCATCCTTTATTTCAACCATCCTTACTTTGAGACGTTAATATATGCTAGGTAAATCGCGATACGTTTCTCGATGGCCAAGAGAGATGAATTTCAGTACAGATGAGCTATCCAATGTAGCTATAGGCTTGTATGCAACTTTTTCGGCTTTTGAAATATTGCTTCGATACGGTGATGTGGAGGAAATGTCCAATTCAGATTTCATACATTCTTTGTAGAAGGACATGTTAATTACTTATCAAAAATATCATATACTCCTGTGCGGCAGTTTGCCCGTGTTCTCGTAAGAGATCTTAAAGAGTTTTATTCCCAACCTCTTGTATAAAAGCCTTATCAGTGTTGACCGCTTGTCGTTTCAAAACCTTTACACCTGACGTGGCCAAAGGTTTTAGATAACGTAATAGACCACTGAAAAAACTTCGGATTTCTCTCCAGCGCTGGTAGATAATTTGTGCTCGATAGAGGTCACCAAAATCTGATAGCTTTCCTTCAATCTGGAACAAATAATAGTGTGTGTAGCGCGAGTTCATGTCGTAAGCATTGGTACTGAATAATAAGACTATAACGCTTACTTCAATCTATGTGAATATTTATAGTCTTTCCTACCGGCGCCTGAAGTGAAGCTGTATATAGGAGTAAAGCTGGGCTCAAAGTATATTAATTTGCCATGATGGTCTGTAACTTAAATTGAAAAATTTTCAACGAATGTTTTCTCCAAAAAATCGTATTCTGCATACTTAAACCTGAAAGTACTGTCGCAATCTTGCAAAAGAATACTTCAAAGATTTTTCACCAATTCATCAGCTAATATTCTAGGTTTGATAGTGTCTCTATAAAAGTGAATTAAATCAGTTTTCCGGCAATCTTCTATCGTAACAAATTGTGTTACTCGAGGGATTCTTGAATCAAGTTCATGGGCGCTTTATTCAAGTCGAGTAAGACTGTTAAGAACTATTAACTTATCAAAAGATTCCTTTACTGAGCAGTCAATCAGCTCCGAATCAAGTTTATCAACAGATATCTTTCAAAAACCGGCTATAAACCGGCTATATCTTAAGTTTTGCACACTGTTGCGGAACAGCTGTGACAAGCCGCCACCACACCAGAAATTTTCGCCTGACCTGAAACACTCGTGTGACTTTAGGTGCCAGCTAGTCACTGAGGTCGTGGGTTTAATGAGGGGCAGGCCAAGGCTCAGCTGGGTCACGCATAGAAAGACATAATCACAAGAGGGAAGAAGGAGAAAAAAGAAGCAAGAGGGAAAAAGTCTAGCGCATCAGAACCGCTAGAAAACTAATTTTCGAAGAAATTGTCTTTGAGTGACAAAAAATGTGGACAGACGTTATACACTTTCTTGCAGAATCATATAGACCATTTCTTATCCAAAGAAACAAAACTCAACAATAACACAAATGATGAAAATGTTCAGTGCTGTTCAACACTTTCCCAATGAAGCAGCAATAAGTTTACCATAACAAGCTCAAACCTAACTCAACTTAACCTTTGAATTTCGTTCTCATTGGAGGATTTCATCGAAAGCTTCAGCGGTTAAACGTTGTTTGAGGCTGCCATCCGAAAAATGTTCAAAACTCGGAAAATTAAGAAATAGGTTTTTTATTTTTATTGCAAATGCTTTGAATATGAGTACGTAATTTGAAGCATCTGTTGGTGCAATATTTACGAAAATGGCCAATGCTGGTTACCCTGTGTTGGCAGCAAAGCAAAATATACGTTAAATTAAACCCAACCAGTAAATTTCGTTTCAATTGAATCATTGCGCTGGAAGTTATACGGGTGAAAAGAATTTTAGGGCTACCACGCTCAAAACTTTTCAAACTTTTAAAATTTTTTTCACCAAATATTATCATAAGCAAGGTTCATGTACTGTGTGAATTTCATTAAAATCTGATGGCTGAATTGGAAGTTAAAAGCTAAAAACCGGTTTTTTTTTCTCAGTAATTTTTGAAGATGGTACCACTGCCACAGGGTTGCCCGCATTTCAAAATCACTTCTACCAGACCTGGTCCTAACTAATACCAACAAGTCCTGTAAATTAAATTATGATCGGAAAATCCGGTCGTCAGTTCTCGTGAACAGAGCTTTCCAGTGCTGCAAATAGAGGTAATTTGGTGATGGGTTGCCGTTCTTGTGCAAATCGGAATTTTAAAAATTTCAATTTGACATGATGGAAAAAGGTTAAAATGTATCAATGATTTGAATTTTTTGTCAAAAATCAAAAAATTCTTGATGAGGGTCAATGATTTGAAGGATTTTTTTTCAGGATCCGACCGTAGCTACAGGGTTACCTACACTTTCTTGAAAATCAAGGTGCGTTAAATCTTAACCAACGTCAATACACTCTGCGAATTTAACGATGATCCAATGTTTTGGTCAGAAGTAATGACAAATCAAAATTTAAAAAAAAGTCCTTGCCTTCTTTTATGCACCCTGCACCCACACACGGCTCAAAATTGTCAATTCTTTATCGTAGACAAGCTAAAAACATAATTTGTTTTCATTCCCAATACTTTTTTTTACGAAAATTTACACTGCTTGGAAATATAGGAGTACACCAAAATTCACTAAAACGCTCGCCGCCGCCAAAAGGTTTAGGGTATCTGAATTTGAGAAAATTATGGACCTACCTACTATATATTATACATCTAGGTCCTCCGAAAATTTCAGCTCAATCGGATCGGCCACTCCAGAGATGATCTCCCTTAATCATTTTGTTGATATATATACAGGGTGTTAGGTACTCGGTGGACACTTTTGTAAGGAGGCATTCCTTGATATATTTTGAGCAGAAAATTGTTACACAGGGTGGTCCGGTTTTCAAAATCTACGGAGTTACAGGGTGCCCAATAAAAGTGTTTCGGACCTGCACCCTGACTCACTTAAATCATTATATCTTGAAAACTAATAGTCATAACGCATAGTTTTATTTCTTGTTTTATTATGGAATCAAATTACCTTTAATTTGATGTATTATTCTATTGTAACTGTACCTGATTTTGAGATATTTACTTGAAAATACAAAATTTTGGCACTTCTACTGCGAAAATTCTGTGTTCAATGTCGTTTTTCTCAGAAAATCTCATTAAAAGATGCCATTTTCATTTGATTTTTTTTATTGACCATATTGTTGGCTACAAAAGTTGCATACATACTTATGACTTAGATTTTACCATTTCACAAGTAGTAAGCGAAAATACATATCGCTTAATAAGTAAATATGCCGTTAAGTGACCCTCGTTGAAAAGAATAGTTTAAATTGTTATTTGTGCTGAAGTTTTTTTTACTGCCCATTACTTACTTTTTTAACTATCAATAAAATAAACTAAATTAAAATTAGTTTCAACATAATTGAAGCACCTACCTAGATGTAAAAGGTAAAATCGGGTACAGTTTTTCGCCTTTATTAATGGAGTACGTAAAAAAATTAAGACCCTATAAAAACAGAAACACTTTCAAATTATTGTGAGTTTCGGTACATTACTCGAACTAGAAGATATCACTAAAATTTCAAACATAAATTGAAAATGTCTCACTTCACTAATGACGAATATGCAGATATTATGTACGTATATGGAGAGTGCCGGGGAAGTTCACAAGCGGCGCAATCTTTGTATCAACAGAGATATCCCCATCGATGGATTCCTGGACGGAGAGTGTTTCAACAACTATACACAAGGATTCGAGAATTGGCAGCGTTAGGACGAGCCGAGTAAACGCAAATCCTGCGCCTGCGATCGCTGTACGGACCGATGAAGAAAAACTGCTTGCAGTGGAAACTGACCCATCAATCAGTATTTGACGATTGGCGTTGCAGTTTAACGTGTCTACGTGGAAAGTTCGGAGTATTTAAAAGCAGCCCGTTTACATCCCTATCATGACACACCAGTGCAATAGCTGCTACCCATCGATTTGCCGAAAAGGATGGAATTCTGCAATTGGCTACTTGAGACACAATTAGACAACGAACATTTTTTGACCACCATTCTCTGGACGGATGAGTCCTGATTTACCAGGGACGGTATCACAAACTTTCACAATTTACATATGTGGGCTGAGCCACATATGTACATTGCGTGTATTCAAAATGAAGGTGGCCATTTTGAACATTAACTGTAGCTCAAAAATTTTGAAATAAAGCGTAAAAACCTTTAATAAATTCTTTCAGTTCAAGCAAAGAGTGTAGATCGAAAACGAGGGCCACTTTATGTGACATTCAGTTTTTAAGCGATATGTATTTGCGCTTACTATTTGTGAAATGGTAAAATTTAAGTCATAAGTATGTATGCAACTTTTGTAGCCAACAATATTGTCTATAAAAAAATTAAATTAAAATGGCATCTTTTTATGAGATTTTCTGAGAAAAACGACATTGAACACAGAATTTTCGCAGTAGAAGTGCCAAAATTTTGTGTTTTCAAGTAAATATCTCAAAATTAGGAACAGTTATGATTAAGTATGCTACATGAAATTAAAGGTAATTTGATTCCATAAAAAAACAAGCCATAACACTGTACTTTGAGATTATTAGTTTTCAAGATATAATGATTTAAGTGAGTCAGGATACAGGTCCGAAACACTTTTAGTGGTCACCCTGCAACTCCGTAGATTTTGAAAACCGGACCACCCTGTGGAACAATTTTTTGCTGAAAATATATCAAGGAATGCCTCCTTACAAAAGTTTCCACCGAGTACCTAACATCCTGTATATATATATATATATATATATATATATATATATATATATATATATATATATATATATATATATATATATATATAGATATATATATATATATATATATATATATATATTTATATATATACATATATATATATATATATATATATATATATATATATATATATATATATATATACATATATATATATATATATATATATATATATATATATATATATATATATATATATATATATATATATATATATATATATATATATATACGAGGGGTCTAACAAATGTCCGGTAAACGAGTGTTTCATTTTCTAGTTACGTCAAATTAAAAAATTGTAGGCTATTTGCCATAGTTTAATAATATTCTGTGTAAAATTTCAGGAAGATCTGATAAAATGGATACGAGAAAACGAACATTAGGTGACGCTAGGTTTATCCAAATTCCTGCACCAACACAGCAGGAAATTCGATGCGTAATTCTGTACGGTTTTCGACGTCAGCTAAAGCCAGTGCAGATTTTTGAAGAATGCCGAAACGTTTATGGAGCCAAAGCACCATCATTAAAAACTGTTTCAAAGTGGGTTGGAAGATTCAAGACAGGACACTTTTCTTTGGAGGACGAACCGCGCGAAGGGCGTCCGAAATCAGCCACTGATGATACAAATGTGGCCCGTGTGAAATTAAAAATAGACGAAGATGGCAGATTGACCGAGGAAATAATTGCTGATCAACTGGGCTTGAATGCCATGGCAGTGTCAAGAATACTCAATCATCACCTCGGATACACAAAAAAATCTGCTCGATGGGTACCACGCATTTTGAATGACGCTCAAAAGGAGGCACGTGTTCAGTTTGCCAAATATTTCCTTGCGAAATTCAAAAACGGGCAGTCTAGCACGTTTAATAAAATCGTAACAGGTGACGAAGCTTGGTTCTACAAGCACGATCCAGAAACAAAACAGGAATCCACGGTATGGAGCCTAAAAGGAGCCAACCCACCCATCAAGGCAAAACAGCAGAAGTCAGCTACAAAAGTGATGATATCCATTTATTTTACCAGGACGAAAATTGTAGCAGCTATTCCTTTGAAAACTGGTCAAACAGTGACAGCAAAGTGGTACACTGAAACATGTTTACCACAAGTTTTCGAAAATTTGCTCGAACAGAGGCCGAGAAAGGAACTTCGACGCTACTTTTTACACCACGACAATGCGCCAGCTCACACTGCTGAAAAAACCAACAACTTTATCGCACTTGCTGGGATTGAAGAAATTCGTCCAGCTCCATATTCTCCTGATCTAGCACCTTCCGACTTTTGGTTATTCCCAAAAATTAAAAAAAATTTAAGGGGAAGACTTTTTAATTCAAATGACGAGATTATCAATGCAGTTAATGTGGAAATTCAGAAGCTACAAAAACCCGATTTTAAAGCTTGTTTTGAAAGCTGGATCTACAGACTGAAAAAATGCACTGAAATTAATGGAGATTATGTCGAAAAAATTCAAACTAATGACAAATAATAAAAACGAACTAAAAATGATCGTTTGATGATTTTTTTATTTAAAATTACCGAACTTTTGTTAGTCCCTCCGTATATATATATATATATATATATATATATATATATATATATATATATATATATATATATATATATATATATATATATATATATGCATATATATATATATATATATATATATATATATATATATATATATATATATATATATATATATATACAGATATATAAAGAAATATGAATTTTCGGTGAGACGAGTTTAATACTAATTTTGTTCGAGAATTAGTAAAAAAAGTCTACCGCATCAGAACCGCTAGAAAACTGAATATCGAAGAACCAACAAATTTGGAAAGACATTATACACTTTTTTCTAGTATCATATCAACCAATCCTTATCCAGAGCAACAAACCCCAACTATAACATAGATGGTAAAAATGTTCAATGCTGGCAACACTTTTCCGACGAAGCTGCAATAAGTTTACCATACCTAGCTCATATTCAAATTAACTTATATTTTGAATTTTCTTCTCATCGCAGGATTTCATCGAAAGTTTCAGCGGTTAATTGCGGTATAATGTTAAAGGCTGCCATTACAAAAATTTTCAAAACTCGGAAAATTTAGAAATTGCTTCCTTATTTTTATTGCATATGCTTTTAATTTGAAAAGAACTAAAGGGTTAGGTTCGGTTAGGTTAAGTTAGTAAAGAGGGCTGCCGGGAACGTGGCCTGCATAAGGCCACCAATTTTGGCCCATTGGCCACCCTCCGCTGGCTTCTTAGAGCTGCTAAGTGACCGCTCCGCCAAACTACGTCAGCTGACTCAGCGTGACGGCACTGGCCACCTCTGCTAACCCTTGGAAGTGGTAAGAACCAAAAATCTTGAGGCGTTTATCATTTAGGGCCGGACAATCACAGAGAGTATGCTCGATGGTGTTCTCTTCCATCTCGTACCTCTTGCATAAATTGCTGGATGTCAGTCTCATTCTGTTCGCATGAGATGCGGTAAGGCAGTGCCCTGTGAGCAAGCCGACCGTGACTCTCAAGCGGTTTTTGCTGAGTTTGAGCAGTTTCCTGCTTTTGTTTCGATCAGGTGATTGCCATAATGTCCTGGCCATTCTGCAGTCCAACCTGTTTTCCCATTCGGACTTTATTTTGGTCCATATGGCGGCATCAAGTCTGCTTGTGGCGTCAGCGATTGACCGTGGTACAGTGATACAGGAGCTATTGCTAGCTCCTGAACCTTTCCTCGCCAATTCATCGGCTTTTTCGTTGCCCATAACCCCACTATGCCCTGCCACCCACATAATCCGGATAGGAATATGCCTTGCCTTTTCATTGAGAGCCACTCTGCAAGCCTTAACAGTTTTTGAATAACATCTGTGAGACGCAAGAGCGAGAATAGCTGCTCTGCTGTCGCTAATGGACTCAACTGCCATGCGTCTAGCATGTGATTCAGACTGAAAGACGGTAGCATGGTTCGACAGTCTACACCTCAGGTTTAGGCTCAGATCTGTGAAAAATAAGCCCGAGCCAACTCCTATGTACGTCTTTGACCCGACCGTGTAAATCCAGACCCCCTCATCGGTGGTAGCTTCCTTTCTCTTCCAGTCTGTTCTTGTGGGTATCTTGACCTGGAAATTCCTGCCAAGATTTATAATTTCGTCTTTGACCCGACCGTGTAAATCCAGACCCCCTCATCGGTGGTAGCTTCCTTTCTCTTCCAGTCTGTTCTTGTGGGTATCTTGACCTGGAAATTCCTGCCATGTGGTCCGTGTCTTCTGCAGCGAGCCCAAATCTTTTGCGGCATTCTGTAAGAATACCGCTTTGGCCCCACTGATCTGAATCGTTCCACATGCCGGAACTGTTAGCGCGTATCGCCGCTAGACTTGCGTTTCTAAATATGAATCGATCTAGGAGCATGAGTTCCAAAATTATTTCTAACCCAGCCATTGGGGCGGTTCTTAAAGCACCCGTCATACATTTGCAAACTAATCTTTGCAGTCTTGTTAGCTCCTTGATATTAGTTTTACTCTCCGCTGCCTTCAACCACACGATCGCTTCATACACCAAAACCGGCCTGACTACACATGTGAATATGTTATAGGCCGCCCTAGGTTTTAGACCCCAGGTATTGAAGTAGGCAGACCAGCACGCGAAAAGTACTGCGCGAGCCTTACCAATTCTGTGCTTCACGTTAGCCCCCCAGTTCAGTTTCCTGTCTAGTATAAGGCCCAAATATTTAACCCTATCAGCAAGTTCCAATGTTATACCGTTGAGGCTAGGCGTGGCAACAGCCTGTACCCTGTGTCTACCTGTGAAGAGTACAATTTCGGTTTTTAACGGTTTTGCCCTAAGACTGACTTTTCTGGCCCAGGTTTGAGCATGGTCCAGCGCTCATGGCATAAGGTCCGACCAATTTTGTGGGAACGCACCCCTCACAAGTAACACAATATCATCGGCATACGCCACCACCTCAAAGCCACTGGCCTTTAAATTCTCCAGTATTTCGTTGACTGTCAGGATCCAGAAAAAGGAAGAAATAATCCCTCATTGTGGTGTTCCGGTTACGAATATTCTTTCCGCTTTGGCCTCCAAAAAAGGTAGCCTCAATTCGCCTGCTCTTGAGCTAGTCCGATGCCCAGGTCGCCAGAGTTTTATCCACTCCATATCGAACCAAGGCATCGATGATACTCGCGCCAGTGACATTATTGAAGGCCCATTCAATGTCTAAGAAGGATACCAACGTGAATTCCTTTTGCCGTTAAGATTTTTCTATTGTACCGACAATTTTGTGTAATGCCATATCTACTGATCTGCCCACAAGATACGCGTGTTAATCAACACAGAGTCTTACGACATCAATCGAGCTTTTGATGTGCAGATCAACAAGCCTCTCCAGTGTTTTGAGCAGAAACGATGTAAAGCTGATTGGTTTAAAGCACTTCACATAATGATGATTCAACCTACTAGGTTTCGGAATGAAGACCACCTTAGCTTTTGTCCATTGCTCGGGTACTACTCCAAGGCGGCGGCATGCGGTAAAAATACGCCGCAGAATGGGAATGATGGTTTTATCTGCTTTTTGAAGCATGATGGGCGATATCTCATCAATCCCTGTAGCTTTGTAAGGTCAGAATGTGCCAATAGCCCATTCAATCTTGACCTCATCAACTACTTCCTTGATCAGCCGCTAAGACGCCCGGTGAGTTCCTCGAAGTACGTCACTACGCGATGCCGTGCAAGCTGATTCTGAAGAGTGAGTTTCCATTAGCATGTCCAGACACTCTTTGGGGTCCTCCACCCAATCTCCGTTTTCCCTTCGCAAAAGCGTAAGTACGCCGGGGGTTACGCTTAGGACCTTCCTGATTCTGGCAGCCTCTGAACATCCTTCAATGTTCTCACGGAATTCCCTCCATGAGTCGCGCTTGGCTCGTCTTATCTTCTTTTTGAAGAATGACAGCTTTTGGTTGTATCGATCTTAGTCTCCAACGTTTCCGGACCGCCTTGCGTTGTTAAACGCCCTTCGTGTGCGACCTCTAGCATATGTTAGCTCACCATTCCGCAATAAGGTAGCGTTCTTCCTAAGGGGCTTTTCTGGACACAAGTCGTTGAAATCTGACACTAAGATTCCCGTTAATTGGTTCACCTGCTCGTTAAGTCGTCCTGGACTTGAAAAATCCAGATCGTCTAGTGCCCTGAAGTGTCTCTTTGTTTTGCTTAAGTAAACTTCCCATTGTGCTGTTCTTGGGTTCCGTACTTTTTTAGGTGAGAAAACAGAACAACCGATATTCCAGTATAGCCACTGATAGTCCGAGAGCGATGGCAGGTAAGAAACCTGCCAGGTATGAACACTTTCCATTATGCCTGGAGTTGCCAGAGTAATATCAATTACCTCAGCCCTGTTCCTAGTGATAAATGTAGGTTTGTTACCTACGTTGAGGATGTTGAGGTTCGTTGATATTAGAAATTCTAGCAAACACCTGCCCCTCTCGTTTATGTTGGTGCTTTGCCATATATCATGGTGAGCATTTGCATCACAGCCAATAACAGCATCAGTTGTCATAGCCGCTTCTGCCAATCTTCTCAGTCCGGGGGTGATGTGATCCACGTCGTATGGTAGATTGACCGCCGACAGCAGGCACTGCTTCATGCCGCGACCAGCGATCCTCCTCTCCAAACACACTGTGGTTGTATCCCCATCACAAAGCTGCGGAATCAATATTGCTGTCACCTATTTTTTGGTGACAATAGAAGCCCTTGTCTTGTCCCTTCTTTTTAGCTGAAACACACTGAGGCTGGTTCCGAATCCACAAGCCACATTCTTGTACAGAAGCGGCTCTTGTATCAGGGCGATGTCAGCGTGCCCCCGACTGAGATGCCGAAGCAGATTGGCCGTCGCCGCTCTACTGTGGTGCATATTTGCTTGGACCACTCGTACTTCGGCTTCCCTCAGTCACCTTCTGCGCTCCAACTTTAAAGGTGATCCTCTTCAGACCGAAGTGAATCAACCCGTTGTTGGCCCGTACTCGATCCGCAGACTCCCGATAAATTTCCAGCACAAGCACCAACTTTGCTGCACCAGTCAAATCAGGTCCCCTCGAGTGGTTAGTTAGTTTAAAAGTCTGGAATAATCTCCATCCTGAAACTTTCAGATCGAGTTTCTGCCTTTTTAACAGAGATAGAGCCTCCGAAGCGTTCGAATGGGGCACAGCCACATTTGCTGTAATAAGCTTAGGCATGGATGTCTCCTCCACCACGTCCGAACCTGGGTGGTCTACAGAAAGCTTCAGGACGGTAGATCGAAGCCATTCCGTCGAGACTACAGGTCACCGCAATGTGGCCGCGAACAATTTTGTAGCCTTTAAAGCGAGGTGACCTTTATTCAGTTGACATGGCAAACTTGAGGAGTTCCAGGGGCTCTTGCTTGTCAACAACGGCCAGCTTAAGGAAACTAGCCGCTACGTCCCTAAAGGAACGAGCTGCCGTCTCCTGTCGTGGCCTCTTCGTCGATTAAACTCTCGGCGAGGATAATATCCTCTGGGCGTTGGCATTTGCTCGCGGGCTCTGCAGTAGGTTTCCCTCGGGCATCCTCGGGTTTCTCTTTTGATTCCAGCGTCACCGTACTCGTGGCTATTTGTTTTGCCTCTCTCCTTCTGAAGCGTTGGGCATTTCGCTTCCTCTCTTCGCTGGGATCAGCTGCCGCCACCTTCTCAGTGGACTGCAGATGCTTGGAGGTACCACCTACCGTCCGGGTTACAGCTCTGCCGAGTGGCTTAGCCACCGCTTCCTTCCCGGTGACCTGCGAGTCTTTCAGCATGCCGCCTCCGTTCTTGGTCACAGCTCTGCTAGAAGCCAACTCAACCACCGCTTCCGTTGGACTGGCCAGTGATTCTCCTTACCCGCCGCCAGACTGCTGGGTAATTGCTCTGCTGAGGGGTAACGTTACGTCCACCGGACTCACAGTAGATCCCGGTGTATGTTCTTCAGCTAGCCTCAGGGCCTGCAATCCTTCGATCGAATGACCTTGAGCCGTTTTGCCTCCCAGCGTTGGTGATCGTGTCACTTTTGAACTCCTTTTAAAAAGGTCATTTCCTGGTGAATTCCCTCCAGTAGTACCAGCGGGAAGTTGGATTTTTTCAAGTCTTTTTTTTATCCATAGATTATTTTAGATAGTTTCAGGTTAGGGTTTCGCGTTCTCGGACCACAGCCGAGGCAACCGCCAGCCTTTTGCCTCATGCTACACCCGTCTCCATAGGAACAACGTATTGCTCCGACCGTCCTTCTCCCTCTTCGGATCGCGAGGCAGACTCCCCCACGACCATGCGAGGGTTCCGTAGGTTTTCACAGTACGCTGAGCCTGCGAACCTTGCTGCCGAGGCAACCAAGGTGTCTCCCCTAGTTTAACAGTTCACCACTGTGTAAACCGCGGTTCGCCAGGTTCCAGAACCGGACAAAGTGAAGTGTTGGATCCAGAACCCCACAGGTGGACTTTCACCTCAGTGACCAGCCCAGACCTGTCCCCAGGCCTCCGTCTCACCCCTGTGGAGAGAAACAAGGACACTCTTTTGCTGGTTACGGGTGAGGCCTCCGTTTACACAGCCCATACAGCTGGCTGCTGTACGGGCGTGCGGCAGAACCAAATTTTTTATGGGAGAAGAACATCTCACCAACCTAACTTAGAAGGAACTAGCCTGATCCAATTAGCCAATCCTTCCTTCCGAAGGGATTGGTACCAGCGGCCACCGCGAGGAGGCTATCGATCACTATTTCACCAGTCCAACTACCTTCAATACTTTTCACATTTTCAAAACGTTTATATTTTATTACGCTTAGACGCGACTCCCGAATGAAATCAAGGATAAAAATTCCGGGCGGCCTTGCTCACGAAAAACGGGGTGAGTAGGCGCCACTCGCTTTTTCACCGGAATTCCCCGTGTGCTGACGTCACGAAGCGAGAAGGCGACGACGGCGTACTACAAATGCAAATGGTGAACGAAAGTTACGCCCAACTCTCGTGAGCTCACTATTCAATTGTCTCACTTCTCACTGAATTGACGGTTATTAATGATTATTTCAAACAGATTCGTTACTTGGAATTTATTTAATTCCGACCGGATTCTAGTCTATATAATAGTAATCTGAGCTCTACCACTGTAGGTAGAATGTCTTAACCTAGGACATTACTTCGGCAATTTTACGTGATATCATAAATTCATAATTCTTGTTCAATTTGTTCAAAACTTAAAAAAAAAACAATCGTACCTAACTAACCTGACCTTTGCCGCGGCAATCAACTATTTCCGAACTGGAACCAGCTTCCGTTGGGGCCCTTTTTGTTGGTCGATGTTCGCAGAAATCCCTGTGTCTCGCCCTTTGCCAGGGCGAGTAATAGCTCACCAACCAGTAGCTCACCTTCCAGTAAACCCAGTTACATGCCAGGAGGAAAAGATTTGTTTTTCACTTCAATCCACCACTCGCAGTTTTTGGACCTCCGTTCACTCACGCAGTCGGATCCAGAAGAACCATCCTAGCTCGAGCCACTTCGCTCCATTTTTTGGAGCTCCGTTGCATGCACTTGTGTCTCGGCCGTTGCACTTTTCATTTCCCAAAGTGCATTAGAGTTTCCATTCCAGCGTACGCACGACTGGTAATGCCCTCCCTTTCAGGCCGTTTCATACCTTTTCGTGTTCGCAGCCTGCGATGGAAGTCCAGATCCATCTTTCTTGCTTCAGACGTATTGATGCTCTGCAAGTACACATTTATACTTACAGCGAACATGAAAAACGTGAAGAACAGCAGGAACAAGTACACAAGTCATAGCTTCCTGATTTTCCTTTAGCCGATTCTCACTGCGATATTGGAGTGGCGGTTCGAGTGCAGTAAATATGAGAAGCAACGACATCGGACTGCTGATGACTTTAATTCACACGCTTTGACGGTGCAATTGAATGTGGCACAATGTTTCTCAGCTTCCATTCGAAATACTCAACCACGAATCAAGATACCCAATTGATACAGCATGACAGAAGTTAATCGTTCTTTCGTGTTTGTTTGTACGTGGGAGGAAAAGGTGACAAGTAAACAGCTGATTCTGAAGTGGTCAGAGTATTCGATATGGCGGCATGTTTGGGTAGTCAAGGCAATAGCTTTCCCACCGCAATGTACTTTTTGCTCTTCAATTGGTAGTTAAATTCGATAAGCCACTCAGCATTTGTGGCATTGAGAGCAATATTGCTCGATTTCAATAGTCAGTAGCTTAGAACATAGAGAACTAAGGAAATGAAGCAAGCGTATACATATACGAAATTTAGTGAAGCATTTTTACTACAAAGGTAAAATCTATAGATAGAACAAATCGAGAGAATTGCTACCTCAGATATTCCCCTTGGTTTCCCGGATACCTTAGCTTTTGTTGTTGCTGAGTTAGTAATTGTCAAATTTGCGTGCACATGGCCAACTATTTTTCTCTATCTATCTCACTCGATCGTTCTGTTCGGCACAGTAAGTGAATGTCAATTTCGCTTACTACTACTAACGCTCAGCCTAGGCAAATTGCTTCACTTCTCACTGCCATTTTCATTTCCTTATATCTCTCTCTTCTGAGGTCAGTAGTAATCGACTCAATAATTATACCGTGGACACACGTCTACTAGCAATAACAGTTCTTGCGAAATTTCTTGTTATTGATGAATTCGGTTACGAAAGGTCTAGTCCATAATTCGATATCGCTGCAACTATCCATGGCAAAACGGATGATTGAACTACGAATGGGTTGTAAGTTGCTGTGGTAAGAGCGATCCTGACTGCCCGCGGGAACTTCACTCCTGGGTCACGTAGGTTATGGCTCGTGGTGTTTATATCGACCAAACCTGTCGTGGCTTGGCAGCGTGCCACCGCATCATCGACCAGCTCGTTGTATCCATCCATCTTCTGACGTTCTGATTCAAATAGTGATTGGCATCTATGTATCTTAATCAATTTAACAGACTTATTTCTTATTACATATAGTGATTTTTGTGGTTTTTCGTCGCGGCTGACACCTGTATTTCCTTCGCAATCTCGTAGCGCTCCACCTAAAAGCTTAATCACCCTATCGCTATGCTACTTATGTTAAATTAAAAATAACAATTTACGTAAAGCTACCATTGCTTTTTACTAATGTTCGAAGAACAATAGTATTAAACTCGTTTCGCCGCAAATTCATATTTCTTTATATATATATATATATATATATATATATATATATATATATATATATATATATATATATATATATAAATATATATATATATATATATATATATATATATATATATATATATATATATATATATATATATATATATATATATATATATATATATATATATATATATATATATATATATATATATATATATATATATTTATATATATATATATATATTTATATATATATATATATATATATATATATATATATATATATATATATATATATATATATATATATATATATATTATATATATATATATATATATATATATATATATATATATATATGAAGCACCCGCGGCCAAAACGGGGTAACCCTCATTTCAACTTTTTTACAGGACGTCAGAAAAACATTCGCATTTTGTATCATTTTAACTTATCAGCCCGAAATATCGCAAGCTCCTAGATGACCTTTACATACGTCATGTACTAAAGTTTCGAACCATTTCATCAATTGCATTTTTGTTAATGAGCGCTTCCGTAGCTCGGGGGGGTAACCCCAGAGGTAACCTGCGTCCAAAAGGGGATAACCCACAGTACGCGTTTCGTGTTTTTTTTATGTATAACATTTTTCGATGCATAAATACAATTGTAAATAATATTTTTACCATTCACAAACATAAGTAATATTTACTTTAAAGAGATAACCTAAAACACGTCTCTCCTCTACGACGCTGCTCACGGCGCTTCTCTTTCGCTCGCATATCTCGGCCAATTTTTGCGCTAGAACGACAGAACTTGAATGAAAAGTCGTCAAAAACTCATGCCGACAACGTGCATTTGAGCAAAAACCTGAAAATGGCACTTAAATCTTTCTTAAAATAAAAATATGGAAAACTGCTTACATGCCAACTGGATTGTTTACACTCGACTAGTCACACAGTCACTACCGCAGTCAAACCCGAGCAGATGTAGGCACTCACAACAACGAGCCATCAGCTAATACCGCTAGATGGTGACTCAGGTCTTCTTTTTTTCTCAGAACTTAGAAAAAGTAACGGCGCTCACCGAATTCCCATAAGACTCAATGAGGGGTTACCCCCTTTTGGACGCGAGCTAGTACTGCGGTTACCCCCATCGTCAGCTTTCATAATTAATTAAAAATATAAATAAAAATATTTTTCACTTTCTCCAAACGCTCCTTGACGTAGTTTTTATTGGAGAATGTGAATATGTTAAAAAATCGATTTCGAAAAAAATGAGGGTTACCCCCTTTTGGCCGCGGGTGCTTCATATATATATATATATATATATATATATATATATATATATATATATATATATATATATATATATATATATATATATATATATATATATATATATATATATATATATATATATATATATATATATATATATATATATATATATATATATATATATATATATATATATATGTATATATATATATATATATATAT
>OX376372.1:134318314-134345814 GCA_947369275.1 Nemotelus nigrinus
GTACTGGTGAGGGCATCCGTTCATTTGTTATCCAAGATTCTAATACGAATCGCTCTCAATCTTAGGAACCTGCAAGACTCATCGCACGGACCAAAACAGGAACGAAAAAAAAACAAAAGAAACCGATTTGAAAAGGGGACGCTAAAGGAGGCGACACGACACGGAATTCACTTCTGACTAACGGTATTTCACTTTTTTTTTATATCCGTCTAGCAACAAGTAGGACTAATCCCTCGAAACCTAACTGTTACCTTATCCTTGATTTACTTTTAACTACCCTTCACCATATGTTTTCCCTAATATTTTAACAACCACCATCGAACTCCTCTAACAAACGATTTTTCCAATCTATCCACATTATCCTTATCCTTGTATTACTAACCTAGGCTAAATCTAATCAAACCTTACTGATTAAAATTACCGACTAAAACTCGTACCCTAGATACAACGGCCGAGCTAATTCCCTAAGCGTATACCATTTACCGTTCCATATACTAGTACCATTCCATGTACTATACTTTCAATTCTATTATCCTATCATTGCTACCGACCATACAAACCACCACCAACAGACCTGCGTTTAAATACTAAAAAAAGAAAAGAAAATCTAAATCTAAAATCTATCTAAAGTAGGTAAAAAGGGAAGAAAAACCAAAACAGCTTGGAGGTCGAAAACCACTGTGACCACTCGGTAAGCCTCCTAATCTTACTTCTTTTTTTCGTTTCGTAACGTAACTTATACTAACTTATATGTGCGTCCTCACCAGACACAGTCTTTCTCTGTAGATTTCATTTTTCATCTTCTTATTCAATACAAATCTACACCACCCTTTACGCTAATTCTGACTAATCCTCCTCTCTTTATACCTATTTCTATATATTTTTTTTCTATCTATTATTTTAACGTCACAAGTGTGCGTTGAATGACGCCAAGCTCATTTCTATCTCCACTAGATATCCCCGGCCACGCACTCGCTCTCGATATACGGCTTCAGTTCCTTCGCGTGCCATATTCCCACAGGCTTCCCCTTTATATCCAACAATTCGAAAGTCAACGCTGACGTTTTCTTGTAAATTTTGAAAGGACCGATAAATGCGCGAGCCAATTTTGCTGCAAAATTTTCGGTCGCATCTGACAGAACGTGGTTCTTCCTCCACACAGTATCCTCGACTTGAAAAGTCTCCCCTCTTTGCCGCAAGTCGTAACGCCCTTTGCAAGACTTTGCTGCATATCCCATTCTTAGCACAACTTCCTTGCGGATTGTCTCCAAAGTCTACGCGTTCTTCGTTAGAGAGAAATACGTTTGCCCACCCCCTGAGCGATCCACCTCTACCCTGAAGGTTACCATCTTCCTCCCGAAATTCAGGAGGTAAGGGGAGTAACCCGTTACTTCATGTCGATAAGTGCGCAGGGTGCACGCAATTTTCGCCAAGTAAAGGTCCCATGAGCGATGATTGTCAGCAACGTAGCACCGTAGCATACATTTTATGTCCTGGTTATGTCGCTCGGCTGGATTAGCCTGAGGGTGATAGAGGACGGTATAGCTCACTCACGCTCCATATTCTTCTACCGCTTTCTGAAATTGTTCGCCAGCGAATTGTACTCCATTATCGCATACTATAATCTTTGGTACTCCGTAGATCAGAAGGACATTCTCCTCCAATAATCGGAGGACAGCCGACACGGCAGCTGTTCGTACCGGGAGTATGACCAAATACTTAGTAACGTAGTCGAGAATAGTAAGAATATATGAGTATCCTCGTGTCGATCTGGGTAATGGCCCCACCAGATCTACGCAAATCATCTCCCAAGGGGTCCTTGCCTCACCAGCCCTACTGGACATCAAACCCCTCGGTGCTTTCCACTCCACCTTGCACGACTGACACACCTTGCAGGATCTCACATACTCGCAGATATCCGCCCGCATTTGTGGCCAATAAAAACTCTGCGTGACTCGACCCACCGTTCGGGCAAACCTCATGTGTTCCGCCTTCGGATCATCATGACACCGTTTGAGGATATCTCCCCCCTCTGATTTTGGCACAACCCTCTTCCAACCGTTCGTATTTTCCCCATTTTGCTTGCGACCAGGCAGTTGTTTCCACAGCGTATCCCCCACGACTTTCCAGTCGGGGCCTTCCCTCACCTTCCCTATCATACCCGAATACCAACGCTCTGAAACTTGAGGGGTATCTACGATATTAACATTGACTAAGGCTCATGAAAGTGCGTCTGGCACCAAATGCTCTTTCCCTTTCCGATGGTTCACCTGGAAATCAAACTGTTGTAACCTCACCGCCCATCTACCCAATCTGCCCGCAGGGTCCTTGAGATTAATCAGCCAGACCAGGGAATGGTGGTCAGTAATAACATAGAAGTGTGTCCCCTCTATGTAGGGCCAAAATTTCTCGACAGCCCACAGCACTGCCAAGCATTCTCGTTCCGTCACGGAATATTTTCTTTCTTGATTCGACAGTGCCCTGCTCAGATAACATTTGACCTTTTCACCCATCGCGTGTGCTTGGCTCAGCACTGCGCCGATGCCTACGTCTGAGCATCCGTTTGCACCTTGAACGGCAGATCAAAATCCGGGCACGCCAAAACCGGCACCGTCGTAAGCTTGCGCTTACACATTTCGAACGCCTCTTCGCAATCCTTGGACCACAAGAAGTTGCGACCCTTCTTTAATAAGTTGCTTAATGAAACCAAAATTGCCACGTGACCAGGGATGAGACGTTGGTACCAGGATACCATCCCAAGGAGTTGACGAACCTGTTTTATGGATGTTGGACCCGGGAATACGTTCACAGCTAGCACCTTTTTGGGGTCTACCCTGAGGCCCTCCACGTCGACAAGGTAGCCCAAATACTAAAGTTGTGCCCTACAGCACTGGCAATTTTCTTTAGAGAGTCGTAAACTCTCCTCCTTCAGTCACGAGAAAACCTCCTGAAGTATCTCTATATTTCTTTCAAAAGTTTCCGTCACACCGATTATGTCGTCGAGGTAGGTGAACACGAAAGGTTCTAATGTGGGACCGAGAATAGTATCAATGAGACGCTGCCATGTTGCTCCAGAGCTGTGCAGCCAAAAGGGCATTCGCAGAAAATGAAAAAGTCCTCTTCCGGGCACGGTGAACGCTGTAAATTGCCGCGAACCCTCTGCCATCGGGACTTGCCAATATGCCAACTTGACAGCTAGAGTTGATAAATACTTGGCATTTCTCAATTTATCCAATGTATTTGAAATATATGGAAGAGGACGCATCCTTTTCCAATACTGCGTTGACCTTTCTAAAATCCACGCCAAACCTATACGAGCCATCCTTTTTGCGTACTAGTAAGATAGTAGATAACCACGCACTAGACGAGGGCTCAACCACCCCCATATGTATTATGGCATCCAGCTCTTTATTAATCTGCCGCTGTACCGCAGGTGAGACCGGGTAGTATCGTTGTTTGATTGGGGCCACCGTCGTTTTAATAACATGCTCAACAGATTTAGCACGTCCCAGCCCTTCCCCCATTAAACTGAATTGCTCCTCCAACAATTTCAACAAGGTCTCAGCCTCCTCAGCAGACAAAAGATCTCGACCCCGTAGTGCTCTTCCAGTAACCAACTCCGCAGACGCAATGGACGTTCATTGTCTACCCTTCATATCGAGGACCACCCCAAAACACTTCCAGAAGACTATCCCTAAGACTACTTCTTTGGAAATCAACGATACCACTAGGAATTCCAGGTTATACTCTCGACCGTTCAACGAAAATTTCACGTGTACAGCCCCCAATACCGAGCACGTCATGCCATTTGCCAGCCGAACCTCACCAATTCCATTTTCGTTCAACTTTACTCCATTCGCTTTCAAACGAGACCATCCCCCCTCCAATAATAGTCCTACTCGCTCCCGAATCCAACAGTCCTTCCATGACGCAATCCTCTATCCCCACCTGCAGGTGCGGACGGTTGTCCTGACTGTTGTGGACGAGAGCATAATCCACCTCCGGTTGTTGGTTTTCTTGGCGCCGCCTCATTATGGTGCTCGCTCGACCACTTAGCGAACACGACGACCGTTTCCCAAAACTGGAGGATTCGGTCGGAACCAATTTTTCCGACCAATAGCTCTTGCCTGGCAGTTCGGGCACACCGACCGCATTACCCCCTGGCGACCGCATCCGGAACATCGTCGCGGCTCTGGCCATTCCCTTGACATGTGTCCGTCTCACTTGCAGTTACAGCATTGGATTCGCGCTCCACCTGACATAAAGGCGACTCGCTCAACGTCTCCTGCTCCCACGTACACCAAATCTGGCTCCAGACAGCGCCTAGTCCGCGTGGTGGGCGGTACAAATTCTGCTACCAACGCTCTGGTAGCATCTAGAGTGTTAACCATCCTCATCAAATCCGCAATGGATGAAACCTGTGTAAGAGACAATTGCTGCTGGTAGAAAGGGGCTTTATTTCTTCGCAACGTGCGCAGTTTTTCCTCCTCTGAACAACTCACCCTCAGCCGGCTGAACAGGCTCTCCATAACTGCTACGTTGACCCCAACAGACTCGTTTTCTCCCTGTGTGCGCCTTCGGATCTCGTCCCAAAGACGGTCCTCATAATCCGAGGGTAAAAATTCCGCCTTGAGCTCTGCCACTAGCTCACCCCAGGAAGACACCAAGTTCCGATTGGCGCGAAACCATATTAGAGCCCGCGAGTCAAACAAATCAACAGCCGCTCTAAACAACTGTGGTTTGGTGAGTCCTCTCACTTGCTGTAGCTCTTCGACACGCTGGAGAAACGGATTAATAGAGCCGGAAGAGTCTCCACTAAACTTTAACCCCCATTTCGCCACTTCTGCCAGACTCGGAGCTCTCACCTCCACCAGAATCACCGACGCACGATCACCTTCGACCAGTTCCTCTTCGTCCTCGCTCACTTCTTCGGTTTTGGACATAAAGGTCCCCATCGCCAAGATGAAATGGTTTAGCGAATTCTTTCTGTTCGATGGTGACTGCCTGCATATTTCGCAGGCGACGCAACGCAAACTCAATCTTCACCTTCGTCTTCAGGAAATCTGCAGCGGCACTCTCTCCCGACACTCTCACGACCAACTTCTCGACCTTGAATGCCTTGGCCTCCAACTCCGTAATATCGATCTCGTAGCTGAAAGGATACTCTGCTTGCACGTACGAGGTATCTAACGCGGTCTCCACTGTCAGGGTCGCCTTCAGCGTTTTCCGCATGTTTTCCACCGTGTCCGAAGCTCATAAGTGAGCTCATCCTTATTCAAACGGTCTATCAAAATCTTAATTTCCCCTAAAACTGAACAACACCCCCGTACCAAAGAAAAACGCTCATCAGACTATAGCGTGGCTCTTGTAAAAAAAAATTGTTTTGGTGATTAAAGGTATAAGAAAGTACCACTATTCAGGTAACCGAATTACCGCAAAACCTACTTCGGCCAAGTCCTAATAAAACTCAATAGATAAACTCAATAAAATTCACCAAATAAAATAGGGCTTAGAAAGAAATTTTCACCAGAAACCTTGCAACTACCGAACATATTTCTCTATTAAAAAAAACGCAGTTCCTTCACACCCGCTATACTGTAGGACCCAACTGTCTCACAATTTGCCCCCTCAGAAAATTTGAATCGTATATCCGAACCTTTATATGTTATTTGGAACCGACACAAGTTTAAACACTCGTATAACAATCCATCGCTAAGCACACTCACTCTAACTCATTATCTGCCCCAATCATTCCTACTCGAAATAATCACAATTAAAGTATATATATATATATATATATATATATATATATATATATATATATATATATATATATATATATATATATATATATATATATATATATATATATATATATATATATATATATATATATATATATATATATATATATATATATATATATATATATATATATATATATATATATATATATATATATATATATATATATATATATATATATATATAAAAGCAAAATCATGCAGTAAATCCAATTGCAATGTATTACGTAAAATAGATATGTTCATGTGATTAGCAATTGTAAAAGAAAATAATACCACAGTAATTACGATCTATTCAATTCCAAAAAGATACACCATAAATTCAATTTCAAGTCTGTTTCCAAAATTTCGCAATGGATAAGTAGTTTCCAACGATTTCGAACCTAAAGATACGATTTTTCTTCGATACGTGCCTTCCCACAATTTGGGACTTGGCAAACTAAAAATTTTCACGAGTACGGTTGTGTGCCGTTTTCCCCGTTATCCACCGTTATTGCCTCACGTTGGGCGCCAATTTATTACGCTTAGACGCGACTCCGTACCTATCATCCGCGATCCTTGATCCCCGAATGAGTTCAAGGATGGAAAATTCCGAGCGGCCTTGCTCACGAAAAACGGGGTGGGTAGGCGCCACTCGCTTTTTCACCGGAATTTCCCGTGTGCCGACGTCGCGAAGCGAGAAGGCGATGACGGCGTACTGCAAATGCAAATGGTGAACGAAAGTTACACCCAACTCTCGTGAGCTCACTATTCAATTGTCTCACTTCTCACTAAATTGACGGTTATTAATGAAT
Source organism: Nemotelus nigrinus (assembly GCA_947369275.1). Lineage (NCBI taxonomy): Eukaryota > Metazoa > Arthropoda > Insecta > Diptera > Stratiomyidae > Nemotelus > Nemotelus nigrinus. Next base: position 134,324,913 of record OX376372.1, read on the forward strand.
ATTTCAAACAGATTCGTTACTTGGAATTTATTTAATTCCGACCGGATTCTAGTCTATATAATAGCAATCTGAGCTCTACCACTGTAGGTAGAATGTCTTAACCTAGGACATTACTTCGGCAATTTTACGTGATATCATAAATTCATAATTCTTGTTCAATTTGTTCAAAACTTAATAAAAACAATCGTACCTAACTAACCTGACCTTTGCCGCGGCAATCAACTATTTCCGAACTGGAACCAGCTTCCGTTGGGGCCATTTTTGTTGGTCGATGTTCGCAGAAATCCCTGTGTCTCGCCCTTTGAGATCGCCGCCTCGCACCATCGAGAACTGCCCTCCAATATACAGTCGATAGAAAGTATTTTTCCTCGGAATTCATCGCTCCGCTGCCTATTTCACCATCCACACCAGTAGCTCACCTTCCAGTAAACCCAGTTACATGCCAGGAGGAAAAGATTTGTTTTTCACTTCAACCCACCACTCGCAGTTTTTTGGACCTCCGTCAGCTCACCCAGTCGGATCCAGAAGAACCATCCTAGCTCGAGCCAATTTGCTCTAGCCCGGCCTGCAGCTCAGCCGCCAGCGGGATTTTTTGGAGCTCCGTTGCAAGCACTTGTGTCTCGGCCGTTGCACTTTTCATTTCCCACAGTGCATTAGAGTTTCCATTCCAGCGTACGCACGACTGGTAATACCCTCCATTTCAGGCCGTTTTATATCTTTTCGTTGTCACAGCCTGCGATGGAAGTCCAGATCCATTTTTCTTGCTTCAGACGTATTAATGCTCTGAAAGTACACATTTATACTTACAGCGAACATGAAAAACGTGAAGAACAGCAGGAACAAGTACACAAGTCATAGCTTCCTGATTTTCCTTTAGCCGATTCTCACTGCGATATTGGAGTGGCGGTTCGAGTGCAGTAAATATGAGAAGCAACGACATCGGACTGCTGATGACTTTAATTCACACGCTTTGACGGTGCAATTGAATGTGGCACAATGTTTCTCAGCTTCCATTCGAAATACTCAACCACGAATCAAGATACCCAATTGATACAGCATGACAGAAGTTAATCGTTCTTTCGTGTTTGTTTGTACGTGTGAGGAAAAGGTGACAAGTAAAACGCTGATTCTGAAGTGGTCAGAGTATTCGATATGGCGGCGTGTTTGGGTAGTCAAGGCAATAGCTTTCACACCGCAATGTAGTTTCTGCTTTTCAATTGGTAGTTAAATTCGATAAGCCACTCAGCATTTGTGGCATTGAGAGCAATATTGCTCGATCTCAATAGTCAGTAGTAATTGACTCAATAATTATACCGTGGACACACATCTATAAGCAATAACAATCCTTGCAAAATTTCTTGGTATTGATGAATTCGGTTACGAAAGGTCTAGTCCATAATTCGATATCGCAGCAACTATCCATGGCAAAACGGATGATTGAACTACGAATGGGTTGTAGTGCTTGTTGTGGTTGTGGTAAGAGCGATCCTGACTGCCCGCGGGAAGTTCACTCCTGGGTCACGTAGGTAATGGCTCGTGGTGTTTATATCGACCAAACCCGTCGTGGCTTGGCAGCGCGCCACCGCATTATCGACCGGCTCGTTGTATCCATCCATCTTCCAACGTTCTGATTCAAATTGTAATTGGCATCTATGTACCTTAATAAATTTAACCGACTTATTTCTTATTACATATAGTGATTTTTGTGGTTTTTCGTCGCGGCTAACGCCTGTATTTCCTTCGCAATCTCGAAGCGCTCCACCTTAAACCTCTCCACCCAAAGCTAAATTACACTATCGCAATGCTACTTATGCTATTTCAAAAATTACAATTTAAGTAAAGCTACCATTGCTTTCTTTTAACTAGTTTTCGAGAATAACAGATTTTCGAAGAAAATTAGTACTAAGCTCGTTTCGCCGACAATTCATATTTCTTTATATCTATATATATAAATATATATATTGATATATATATATATATATATATATATATATATATATATATATATATATATATATATATATATATATATATATATATATATATATAACAAGCTTAGAACATATTGGTTTTCATTCCCAATACTTTTTTTAACAAAAGTTTACACTGCTTGGACATATAGGAGTACCTCAAAACTAACTAGACGCTCACCGCCGCCAAAAAGTTAAGGATATCTGAACTTGAGAAAGTCATGGACCTACCGACTATACATATCTATGATATCCGAAAATTTCAGCTAAATCGGATCGGCCACTCCAGAGATTATCTCCCTTAATCATTTTGCTGATATATATATATATATATATATATATATATATATATATATATATATATATATATATATATATATATATATATATATATATATGTATATATATATATATATATATATATATATATATATATATATATATATATATATATATATATATATATATATATATATATATAGATGTATATATATGTATATATATACATATATATATAAATATTTGTATATATATATATATATATATATATATATATATATATATATATATATATATATATATATATATATATATATATATATATATATCAGCAAAATGATTAAGGGAGATAATCTCTGGAGTGGCCGATCCGATTTAGCTGAAATTTTCGGATATCATAGATATGTATAGTCGGTAGGTCCATGACTTTCTCAAGTTCAGATATCCTTAACTTTTTGGCGGCGGTGAGCGTCCTAGTTAGTTTTGAGGTACTCCTATATGTCCAAGCAGTGTAAACTTTTGTTAAAAAAAGTATTGGGAATGAAAACCAATTATGTTCTAAGCTTGTTATGATAAAGAATTGAAAATTTTTAGCCGTGTGTGGGTGCTAAGTGCCTAAGAGTAGGCAAGGATTTTTTTCTAAATTTTGATTTGTCATTATTTCAGACAAAAGCATTGGATCATCGTGAAATTCGCAGAGCATATTGAAATTGGCTAAAATTTGACAAACATGGATATTCAAGATAGTGCAGCTAACCCTGTAGCTACGGTAGGCTCCTGAAAAAAAAATCCTTCAAATCATTGACCCTCCTCAAAAATTTTTCATTTTTGACAAACACTTCAAATCATTGATAAATTTTAGCCTTTGTTCATCATGTCAAATTGAAATTTTTCAAATTCCGATTTGCGCAAGAACGGCAACCCATCACCAAATCACCTCTTTTTTCAGCACTCGAAAGATCTGTTCACGAGAACTGACGACCGGATTATCCGATCATCATGAAATTTATAGTACATGTTGGTATTAGTTAGGACCAGATCTGATTGAATTGATTTTGAAATGCGGGCAACCCTATGGTAGTGGTACCATGTTGAAAAATTACAGGGAAAATAACAGCATTTTGGCCTATAACTTCCGATTTAGCCATCAGATTTTAACGAAACTCACACAGTTCTTGGATCTTTTTCTATGAAACATTGGACAAAAATTTTATTGAAAATTTAGAATAGGACTGCCAGCCATGGTGATTTTTGTCTCATTAATCTTGCAAATTTGCTCAGCAAAATAAAGCTTTTTTTCCTATAACTTCCGGTCCAGTATAGAAATCAAAACGAAGTTCATGCAGTAAATGGACCTTAATGTACGCTAAATGTCGTAGGAATTTCGTACAAAAATCATGATAGGGCTGCCAGCTATAGCCATTTTTGTAATTTTGTGGAATTTCTTTACTGAGCGATTATGTCATTAGATTTTCCAATGGGAATGATCCTGCAATGAAAATTAGCAAAAAATATTAACGCTCTGAAAATTTGAAAAGTTTTCAAGGATGTAGCCTTTAAATTCCGATCACATGCATACCATCCAGCGCAGTGATTCAATCGAAACGAAATTTACTGGTTGGGTTTAACTTAACGTGAAGCAGATTTGGTATATTTTTTAATCTGCTGCTAACACAGGGAAACCAGCATTAGCCATTTTCGTAAATATTGCACCAACAGATGCTTTAAATTACATACTCATACGCAAAGCATTTGCGATAAAAATAAGAAACCAATTTTGAAATTTTCCGAGTTTTGAACATTTTGCGGATGGCAGTCTCAAACAACGTTTAACCGCTGAAGCTTTTGATGAAATCCTCCGATGGGAACCAAATTAAAATGATAAGTTGATTAAAGTATGAGCTTGTTAAGTTAAACTTATTGCTGCTTCGATCGGAAAGTGTTGCCAGCACTGAACATTTTCATCATTTGTGTTATAGTTTAGTTTTGTTGCTTGTGATAAGGAATGGTTGATATGATTCTACAAAAAAAATGTATTACGTTTTTTTACATTTTTTTATCACTCAAAGACAATTTCTTCGAATATAAGTTTTCTAGCGGTTCTGATGCGCTAGACTTTTTTTTAGAGACATGCTAACCTTGAGAGCTGTGATTCATCTCCATCGTGCTCCCATTTGAAGGACGGTGGAGAATTTTTTTTTGTTACTTAACTCTACTAAATCCGCAAATCGTAACAATTTTTGTTAATTTTCATTGCAGGATCATTCCCATTTGAAAATCTTATAGCATAAACGTTTGGTAAGGAGATTCCAAAAAATAGCAAAAATGGTCACAGCTGGCAGCTTTTTCATGATTTTCTTACGAAATTCCTACGACATTTTGCTTAAATTGAGGTCCTATTACTCGATGAATTTGGTTGTGATTTCATGACTGGACCGGAAGTTGTAGGGAAAAAAGCTTTTTATTGCTGAGCAAAAATCACCATAGCTGGCAACTCTATTCTAATTTTTCAGCCAAATTTTCATGAAATATTGCAAATATTGCAAAATAGGATAAGGTCCAAATGTAGTGTGAATTAAGCTGAAATCTGACAGCTAAATCGGAAGAAATAGGCCAAAAAGCAGTTTTAATTCTCAGTGATTTTTCAAGATGATACCACTGCCACAGTGTTGCCTCCATTTCAAAATCACTTCTATCAGACCTGGTCCTAGTTTATACCAATATGTCCTGTTAATTTCGTTTTAATCGGATAATCTGGTCGTCAGTGAACAGAGTTTTCGATTGCTGAAAATAGAGGTAATCTGTAACTTCTGCAAACCGATATTTTGACAATTTTGGATTAACATGATGGACAAAAGTCAAAATTAATCAATGATTTGAATTTTTTGTCAAAAAGCAAAAAGTTTTAAGGAGGGTCGTTGATTTTAAAGATTTTTTTTCAGGAGCCTGCCATATTTACAGGGTTACTTGCACTATTTTGTGCATGTGTTAAGTCTAAGTTGTTTTTAACTTGCTCTGCAACTTTCACGATGATCTATTGTTTTTGTCAGAAGGTGTGATAAATCAAAATTGGAAAAAAAATCCTTCCCTCCTATTTGGCACTCAGCACCAATACACGGCTTAAAATTTTCAAGTCTTTATCCTAGACAAGCTTAAAACATAATAAATTTTCAATTCCAACACTTATTTTGAACAAAAAATTACACTGTTTGGAAATTTAGGAGTACTTGAAAATTCACCGAAAAACACCCGCCACCAACAAAGGACTCAAGATATCTGAATTCAAGACGTAGACGTAGACCTACATACTTTATACATCTATGTCCTCCGAAAATTTCAGCTCATTCAGAACGGCCACTCCAGAGATTATCTCGCTTAATCATTTTGCTGATGTACATATATATCTATATATATATATATATATATATATATATATATATATATATATATATATATATCTATATATATATATATATATATATATATATATATATATATATATATATATTTATATATATATATATATATATATAGATATATATATATATATATATATATATATATATATATATATATATATATATATATATATATATATATATATATATATATATATATATATATATATATGTATATTGTTGCGGCCGACGAAGTTCTGTCAAGCCGTCGTCAGTGCAGCATTTATTTATTTCGAGATCTTCCCTCTCTAGCCCGGCGTGCCTTTTCCCAGCCGACTAGCTCAGCCTGGCGTGGGTTTGCTGGCGGAAGATCTCTACGTGCAAGGGCACGCTGACAACACAACACTTAAAACATTCCATCAATCACTAGGACAACGACAATCACACAGAAGAGGGAAACGAAGGGGATCCTTCAGAATCATTATGTAATTTTATATTCAAAACACATTGTAAATGATATAAAACAAAAAAAAAAGAACTCAAAAAATACAATAAAACCAAAGAATGCAATCCAATTGAATCAGCTACTTAATAATTTGGGTGGTGTATTTTCATACCCTACCCCGGCCGGAGTGAGGTTGACACTAATCAAACAGTTTTTTTCTTTTAATTAAAATTAAAATGTTAATCAAAATGTGATCAAATTTTAGGGATAATAAAAAAAACCAACAAAACAAAAAACCAAATGCTGATAAATAGCTATAATACCAAAATAATTGATCTAAAAAGATGTTAAATTCGAATAGATAAATGAACTGAATATTCAGTCATGCAAAAGAAAAGGAAGCAAAATTTAATGAGAACTTCCATTCCCCCCACACCTTTAGTTTTTCAATTTCATATTCATATAATTAACAAAAAAAAAAACCCTTAGAATTCAGTTGTATGATTTGCTGCAATAACGGCATTCGGTTATTCTCCGACACTTCTATTCATAAATCTTCGATATCAATTCTTGAACGTGAAAGTTACTCGTTGCCACAAGGCTTAATGTATAAAATTAATATATTTCTTAGCAATTACTTATCTGCTTCCATTTGCGCATGCTAAATGATGGGAATCGTTACCAAAAAAACTTATGTCTCACCCCAAGCAACACAATAGCGGCTCGCATACAAAGAGCCTGCTCGAGATTTATCACAGTAATTTTTCGTCCAAGCCAAATCAAATCCCAGCGTCTGTCAACAATACCGCCTTCTGGTAAGCACCAGATCAGATCTTTTTCTTCTTTTCCCCAGCAGTCTTTACATTACCACTTTACTAATTTTTCCAATGTTTCAAACACTTTAGTAAATTTTCACTATTTCAAAACAGTTTATTAATTTTTCAATACTTCAGATAGCTCTGTACTAGATTCTTTTCAATATTTCCCCAAAATCTCCCCTTTATCTGTTCAAATCAACTTTTTTCTTAATTTTTCAGCCGCCAAAAAAAATCCGCTGAACTTCTTTCTTTCACCTCACACAGTCGAATCCCCTTTTCTTTCTTCAGAAAAATTTTTCTCAGTACCGCTAGAGCAGTTTCTTTCCGATTTCTCATCTCTTCCAATTTCCCACACCATTAGGGCATCACCAGGCCTGTTGGGTAATTTCTAAACAAACTTTCGCTGAATAGCTGTCAACTGTAAAGAAAAGCTTTGACATCATACTGTCATGTAGTGTGCCTGTATAGTTTGTTGGATGGACAATGGGTGAAACAATCCGTGGCGATGCCCTACCTCCTGAAACCGATCAAACTGAACACTGGAACAAGACAATTAAACAATCAGGTGCTCCATCCACATCATCCATGCAACGCTTTCAGCCAACTGCTAGAAACCATGCAGAAAATCGGCCAAGACACAATGGTTATTCATTCGAAAGATCATTCCCGGCTGTGCCGCTTTCAAATGATCCCAGCGAACCAAGTCGACGAAAGGCGGCAGCAGCCCGGGACTTATCAAATAAAAGGTTAGTTATAGCTCCAGCGAATCGTATTTCAGTCGAACAAGTTCTTTTACCCAGTTAAATGAAGGAATGGCATGACGCAGAAGAAGTGAACGCCCCCGCACCATAGCCCCATGCTCACAGCGCCGATGAGTCGGTCAAACAGTGGAAAAAATCAACTCACCAAGAAGGCATGGAGCACGAAAGTCGAACCAGCAATAATATGGATGCAACAGATGGACGGTAGAATAACGTTTTTTATTAACTTAAATCCTACGATCTATAATATTCATTTCATATTCAAGTTTTCTTTCTGGCGCTGAGGTCGATCTCTGGAATCCTGAAAAAATGCACTACAACATTAACGGCACAAAAATACATTTGAAAACAAGTACGTTTCGAAGCAGAAACTAAAACTGGTCAAGGTACAGAAAAAGTAAATATTGAGTAGATTTATATAAAACCCAATATGAAGTTTTTTCGAATAAATATTTGCTACAAACCAATCAACTTAACTTAAAGGCAATGCGGTGAAGCGATTGCCTATGGAAAATATGATGTTAAACTATGAAAGATCGAGCGCTTTCTGTGCTTTTCAAGCTGTCATAACAAAACATTGATAAATTGTAGAGAACCTGATGTTTAAATATGCCAATTGACAAGAAAAAAAAATGCATTGGCATACCTTACCAAGGTGAAAGCTCCACCACAACATCACAACGACCCAGACCATGAGAATTCTCAAAATGCCGGGCACCTTTCGAATTTTGAACGATCAATTAAGCTATGATATCGTGATTTTGACAAATCTCTTAGAACTAGTTTAGTTATTTTCAGACTTTGACATCTTTAGCGTGATAGATACCCAGTAATTTCGCTACCTCTATAACTAATTCGTATGATACCTCACCAATCTTCCACTTTACAGTGGCCTTTACAGATTTCGGGGTGAGTTAAGCAGCAAGCCATTCTGCCGCGCAACTGAGTGGGTGATTTCGAACCCATATTATCTGCCCCGGACTTAAGTTCCTGTCACGATTTCCCAGGTTGTACCGATGTGCTCTTTTGGCGTATGCTTCCGACAGCTTTCTTTTTATCTGGTCCTGAAGCAAACGTAATCTTTCACAATTTGATGCAAATACCATTTCTCCATCCTCAAAAGCTTTAAGTGATCTTAGTAGCGCATATTCGGCACTATGTCGGATAGGTTGGTAACCGAAAATCAGGAAATGCGGCGAAAATCCTGTCGACTCATGTACAACATTCCGAAATGCTGCACATGACTCTGGCAGGTTCACGTCCTAATTCCGATGATCGTTCCCTATGTCGGCTCAACTAGCGTTGAGGATGGATTGGTTAGCTCTCTCAGATGCGTTAACCTGAGGCGAAAAAAATGGTGTATAACAATGATTCACCCCAAATTTGACCAAAAAGTCCGAGAAAGCTTTAGACACGAATTGCGCTCCATTATCAATAGTCTGTGAATAGTCTCTGCCACGACAGAAGTCAAAAACACATCTTGCGTCAGGAACTTAAACACTGCCTCTGCCGTTGCCTTAGGTAGAGCTTTGAGCCACAAGAACTTCGCGAAATGGTCGAGCACCACCAACAGCTGGATATTTCCACCTTTGAAACGAGGGTATGGGCCCATAAAGTCTATAAACAGACGCTGCATAGGCCGTTCGGATTTTCTTACCGCTCCCATTGGCAGTTGCATCGTGACATTCAACGCTTTAACCTGTTTACAAGTTGCGCATTTGTTAACTTAGCTAGTCACGTCCTGCCGGAGCCGTGGGCAGTTATAGTAACGTCGCACAACTTCCAAGGTTTTTCGAATGCCACAATGAGACCCCCGGGCATTATTATGAACAAGTGCCAGCAGCAACTGTCTATATCCTTTCGGAACCCACATTTTCGCGCGTGGTTTGTCAAAATCGAAACCTCCGTTTGATCCTTAATGAATATAAAGAACACTGTCCATCACATAGAGATTTTTAAATTGTTCCGGACGTTGTTGAACCTGATGGGCTAGACTTTTTTACTCAGGATCCTCAAAAGCCTCTTTGGGAATATTCCCAACCAACTGAGGATGCTCGGGAAGCTTATTTACCACGCCAATAGCTTCAATCTTGGGCTCGCATGCTCTAGACAATGCATAGGAGACGACATTCTGATTGCCCATGCGATGCTCTATGTTGAAGTTGAGTCCCTGCAGCTTTAGACTCCACCGCGCTAGCCTCCCCGACAAATCCTTCTGCGCCATCAACCAGTTTAGACTTGCATGATCGGTAATGATAGTGAAAGGCAACCCCTCAAAAAATGCTAAACATTCTAATTCCGTGACGCTGTAGTTACGTTGTGCGGCATTGAGTTTTGCGGACATAAATGCGATGGGATGCTCTTCACCATCATCATCCCGTCCCATCATCAATCCGTCATGGGAGATGTTATGGATGCGAAGTTCAAAATAAACCATCTGTACCATCCGGCCTTTCCCATAAACCGTCTCACATCTTTGACCGATTTAGGCTGTGGGTATGTAACGATGCCTGACACATTTTCAGGGTCAGTTTTGAGGACTCCATCACCAATTACATAACCAAGATATTTCCTTTTGTATAAATTTGCTCTTTTCAACGTTGATGGTTAGATGTGCAGATGTTAAAAAGGTGGCGACCTTAGCAAGTAATTCCAAATGTTCATCAAACATTGAGCTGGTTACCAGAAAATCATCCAAGTATACAAACACTTGGTCATTGGATTACCTATTGCATCAGTCTACACATGGTTTGGGGGGCGTTACACAACCCAAATGGTATGACGGTAAAGTGATACAGTGGACATCCAGGGACAGTAAATGCAGTTTTCTTCCGAGATTTGGCTTCTAATGGGATCTGCCAAAATGCATCTTTCAAATCGAGACTGGTGATGAAACGAGTGATCTGAAGTCTAGCCAACAATCCCTCAATCAGCGGCAAAGGGTACGCATCTTTAACGGTGACCTCATTTAATCTTCTTGCATCCAAACATAGTCGTACTTTACCCGGCTTCCGAACAATGGTGACAGGTGAGCTCCAAGAACGCATACTTTCCTCAATAGCCCCTAAAGACAACATGCGGTCTAGTTCGTCATACATCAACTTCTGAATGACAGGTGACATGGCATAATGTCGCTGTTTAATAGGCTGGGAATCACCAGTGTCGATGATATGAGACAAAAAGTTGATTCTGCCCAAACCTAATTTATTGAGAGACGGAAATTGATGTGTGACTTCATCCAGCCTCCGTTCATCTTCAGGAGTTAATTGATGAAAGCAAGAGCTAATGTCCCGGATATCAATAACGGAGCACTGTGGTGCAATTTGAAATGCGTCCCAAAAATCTATACCAAGATAGACTGGGTTGGTCAGATTGGGGCATAACAGGCAGCGTACTAGCTTACTTTTGTTTTTAAACTGCACGAGGGTACTAACATATCCAAGTACTGGAGCTCTTTGACCGAAAACTGTGTGAACTACTGTTTGCATGCTGTGAACATACAAACCGAGCTCAGCAATCAATTCTAAAAAGCCTGCACCCAAAATGCTCACACTGGTTCCACTATCAAGTAATCCAACGAGCTTCCGACCTTTAATAAAAATTTCGGCCAAGGGTCGGTTATCACCAGACATGGTCACAATGGAATTGACACACGCTTTCTTCAAGAAACGCCTCAGGGTAAAATACCACCATGAGCGATTGAAACACTCAGAGGAACGCCTACGATATCTGGGGTTATAGCTGGGGTACATTTCTGACAGGAAATTATTGCTCGGGATCCACATTTGTAGCTACGTCTGACATTTTGGGCCTGGAGGAACGAGTGTTTGGAGGAATACACAACCTCACTGCTGAAAGCGCATTCCTGCTCGAGTTTCCCGACTGACAATTTGGACATTTGGGTTTCAGAGTCCCTTCTCTACCACAACCAAAGCAAAAGATCCGCTGAACAGGTTTCGAGCAATCCATGAAACCATGCCCTAAGTCAAGACAATTCCAACATACCCTGGAATCCCTACTATCTTCTGCTCCCCGATCCCTATTATTCAAGTCATTAGAGATTGCTTTCACGGCGTGTAGTTCTTGTCTGGAAGTGGAAGATCCACTTTACTCTACGGGATGTCGAAATACTGGCGTACTTAGATCGGAAGACATATCTTCTTCGTAAGGCTGACATGATCGTCTCTTATAAACACTACATGACTGACCGCTGAAAGGAGGCCAACGGGAATTTTCAGATGAAACATTATGAGGACTTGCTTTCATCGCCTGAATTTCCTCCTGATAGGAAACATCTTCGGATGACGGTCCAAAATCACGTACCGAATGTCGAACAGGGGAAAGAAATACGTTTGATTGACCATTATCACCCTGACCTCTCCCAAATTCGAGTTCATGCACCTGGCGCGCTCGACGATTCGGATCTCGATCACCATTCACTCCCAACAATCTCCATTCAAATTCTATGATGCAGCAGCGTCTAACTAATTCTCGGGTTGTTTGAAACTCTACACCAGCCATATAAATTCTAAGTTCCAGAGACATATTCCTAAGCACCACACATTGAAAATCGAGATCCATTAAGGGGGTATTTAATTGAAGGGAAATACTCTCAAAGGCATCAAAAAAATCCTGGAACGGTTCTCCTGGTTTTGAAATCTACCATCTAACATTCTCCGCACGTCCACATCGGATCTAAAAGCGCTGAACAGTTCGCGAAATTCTACCCGTAACCTACTCCTTAAAAATGGATAATTTAATTCCCGGAAACGCCAGTACCAATCTGCGGCCTGAACTCTCAGAAGCAGGTGAAAGTCCATAGCAAGAGTGGCTAGAGGAACATGGTAACCGAATTAATCTACAATAATGTATTTTTTCCAGATAAGTATTATCAACAGTCAAAAGATTCAAAATCCAACAACCTTCGGATTCTTTCCAAATATTACTAGATGATAACAGAATTATGTGCAGCAAGAAATAATTAAGTAAACTCGCAATATATCAACAACAACGAACTACTTGTATCTAATGAATCTAACTTTCAATTCATAACAAAAAAATGATTCTTACGGATCTTCTTCGTTACAGGAATTAAAGACAGGAAGGGAAAAGGTATAAAATTTGACTTTAAATGATGAAATGGGAATGGGGAAATCAGGAGGATACAGCTCTCTTGTAGTTGCTTTGAAATGACCCAATGAACATATGTCTTGAGTCCTGCTCAAAATAATTCAATCGACTAAATAACATCTTACAGATGGACAAGGATCAAAAACAGCTAATGGGTCATTTCAATGGATACTTTCCTCCAGAGGCGGCAAACTCAAGCCAATCTCTTTACAAGATTAATTCTGTAAACCAGAAGATATTGCGCATTTTATTTTATTTAACTGGATGTAATCCCACAACCACAAGAGACTGGTCAGCCATTAAAGAGACAAGCTCTGTTCAACACATAAAACGAAGACAATAGAATGAGATGGGGGCCAATGTTGCATTGACGACCACTCGACAGGATGTTGATAAAAGAAAACAAAACAAAAATGGCTGAGGCAACAAGATCCTCCTATTTAACATTGCCACCCCAGCAAAAAGCACATTTGCCAAAAGCAAAATATACAAAAAGAGAGCCAAAACAGTTTGGGCGCCATTTGTTGCGACCGACGAAGTTCTGTCGAGCCGTCGTCAGTGCAGCATATAATTATTTCGAGATCTTCCCTCTCTTGCACGGCGTGCCTTTTCCCAGCCGACTAGCTCAGCCTGGCGTGGGTTTGCGGGCGAAAGATCTCTACGTGCTAGGGCACGCTGACAGCACAACACTTAAAACATTCCATCAATCAGTAGGACAACGACAATCACACTGTAGTAAGTAAGCAAATATCATGTAACTGTAAATGTAAATATAGCCTTAAGTATTAAATATTGAACTGTAAAGAGTCAGTCTAAAATACACGTTCCTAACGACAACATCGGGTCTCTTTAATATTACATAGCGCAGCCGGTTTAAAAATAAAAAAACTCTAGCGCACCTGAACCGCTAGAAACACTAATGTTCGAAGAACAGTAGAAGAATCGTCCAGGTTTTGAGTGCATATTCCACTACATGTGCTGCTTATTACGGCCAAACTGTTTCAAATGCCAGGTTTTACTTTGGTCTCAGGAATGCATTATAACTCATATGGTGGAAGGTTTCAGATATTACCACTGGCATGCATTTCAACGTTTATGAGAGCAAAACACGGGTTAATTATATTCGTTATCAGTTGCTTATTTCACATAATTTTGAAAGCAGCATCTCATATAACATCAATGAAGAAAATGCTCAGTGCCTGCAGCACTGTAACTGAAGTTGGGGCTGCGATCCGAAATATTTGCAGAACCTTGGGAATTGAAACATTGGTTATTTATTTTCATTGTAAATGTTTTCGGTATGAATACTAACTGTAAGCATTTATTGATACAAAAATAGCACAACCGACTCGTGCTTGCAACCTTTTGCCAGTATCAAAGACAAGAATATATCACATCTGCTTCACGTTGTTATATTACATTCGAAATCACAGGAGCATCAAGAAATTTAGGGTTACCTGCAGCGAGTTTTTCAAATAATCGAAAGCTTAATATTTGCTATTTATTGTCACTACAATATCATTACCATTTGAAAATTCTACGATAAAACTGCTTAATTAAGATATTGCAATTAAACACAAAACCAACAATAGCTGGCAGCCCTACCATGGCTTTTCAACCAAATTTGACCTGAATAATGTTTATAATAGGTTTCATTAATTGTATGAAATTCGTATTGATTTCATTTCTGCACTGAAAGTTATAGGGCAAAACGTTTTATTTTCCTGAGCGAATTTTCAAAACTAAAGACACAAAAATTACCATAGCTGGCAGCACCAATCTAATTTTTCAACCAAATTTCCACCAAACAGAGTTTAAAGTAAGGTTCAGCTACTGTGTCAATTTCATGTAAATCTGGTAACTAATTCACATTTCATAGGGCAAAAAGCAAGTTTTTTTCTTTGTAATTTTTCAAGATGGCACCACTGGCACAGAAATGCTTACAATTCAAAATCGCTTCTATCAGATCTGGTCCTACTTAAGTCCAATGCATTCTGTTAATTTCAGCTGTATGTGTTTATTGGTTCGTGAGTTCCCGTGAACAGAAGTTTTTGATGCTAAAAATATAGGTTAACTGGGAGAGGGTTACCGTTCTTGCCCGACATTCAATTTTCAAAGTTTTACTTTGAACGTGTAGATAAAACATAAGATTTGTATGCAGATTGATTTTATTGTAAGAAACGGACATTTTTTTGAATATTCGATGGTTTGAATATTTTCACTTCCAATTTTTATTTTTTAAAATTTAAGACACCAAAATTATCATAGCTGGCAGCTCCAACCGAATTTTTCAACCAAATTTCTACAAAACTTGGTTTGAGGTAGGGTCCAGCTACTGTGTGAATTTCGTCAAAATCGAACTATTCAATCAGAATTTATAGGGCTAAAAGCAGTTATCTTGTTTAGTGATTTTTCAAGATGGCACCACTGGCACAGAATAGCCTGCATTTCCAAATCACTTCTATCAGACCTGGTCCTATTTAAGACCAATACATTCTGCAAGTTTCAATTCATTCTGCTCATCGGATCGTGAGTTTCCGTGAACAGAAGTTTTTGATGCTAAAAATATAGGTAAATTGGGCAAGGGTTACCAGGCGTGCCCGTTATACCATATCAAATTTTATTTTTTGTCTATGTAAACAAAGCACAGGATTTACATATGAGTGGCTTTTTTTTGAAGGAGCGGCATTTTTTCAAGAGAAACGATGATTTGGAGGTTGTCATATTCAGTGCCTGCCCTAGCTACAGAGTTGCCAGCACGCTCATTAAACGCTACACAAATCTACAACTAAATAACGCAAATATGTCCTGAAAATTTCGTAATGATTGAATAGCTTTGTCAAAAGTTATCGCATTTTAAAAATTTTCAAATTTTCCCGTTCTCTTTTTAGGCACCCAGCGCACACATGGGGTTTAAAAATTCCAAAACATTATCCGATTCACATGTAAATCACGTTCAAAATTTATTTCGTTAACTTTATTTTTGCGAAAATTATTTGTGTACGAAATAATAGGTATATTAAAAATATCACTTAAATGGCCGCCCGCGCCAAAAGGTTAACAATAACTGACATTTAGTGAGACCTGGACCTATTCTGCATATACGCCAATGTATCCTGAAAGTTTCAGCTCAATCGGATGGCGCGTTCTCGAGATTATCTCACTGAAATTTTTTGATGATATATATATATATATATATATATATATATATATATATATATATATATATATATATATATATATATATATATAGATATATATATGGAAATATGAATTTTTGGCCGAATCGATTTTAATACTTATGTTCTTCGAACATTAGTTATAATGAGTTTCAAGTCCAAGTCAAAATAAATTAAAATGAATTGTCGGAATTTTGACTGAAGTGTGTGAAAGTAGGTGATGGGCATATGTAAAAAGTCCATATCGGAAAAAGTGAAGATTGACAGACCACGAGGAAGACCCCCGAGAACGAGAATTATTTATAAAGAGAGCATGGATTATCTGAGGAAAGTAGACGAATTGAAACTGGATGGGAATATTGCGGAAAATTGGCGCAGGTTTGAGCAAAATTTTAATATATTCGCTACAGTAATAGAATTAAACAAAAAACCAGAAGAAGTGAAAGTGGCAATTTTTCTAAATGCTGTTGGGGAAGAGGCACTTCAAGCCTTCAATGCATTCACTTTAACAACAAAAGAAAGAGAAGAATACGATAATGTCGTAAAATCATTCCGAACATTTTGCGAACCGAAGCACAACCAGGTTTATGAAAGTTTTCTCTTTCATGAGCGAGTGCAAATCGAAAATGAACCTTTCGATAGTTTTTTTATGGACCTGAGAAAGATGGCAAAGAAATGTGAATACAAAGACCAGGAAGAAAGAATGATAAGAGACCAAATAGTTCGGGGAGTGTCAAATAAAAGCGTTCAAAAGAAGATGCTGGAGATTTCGGATTTGAAATTGGAGAAAGCAGTGCAACTAGCTAGAACTACAGAAGCATCGGATAAACAAATGAGGGAAATGCATAAAGGTGATTCATCATTGGATGCTGTGACCAAGCTGAAACCACATGGAAGTATTTTTTCGCATACTAACAAGCTAATGAATAGATCTTATGGCAACAAAGTCTCTAATACTAATAACTATTGTTCTAGGTATAATGCTAATGAGACAAATGCTAAACCATGTACAGAAAAGAAGAAAAATGTTAGTACTGACTACAACTCATGCAAATATTGTGCCCAACAACACACAAAAGGCAAGTGTCCAGCATTTTGAAAAATGTGAAATAGCTGTAAAAACCCAATCATTTCGCAGTAGGCTGTAAAAGTAAATATGTGCGCACAGTAAGTAAATCAATGAACATGGCTAACAGTGATGACAGCACTTCTACAATAGATAAAATAAATAATTTACATACAAGCTCTTGGTATGAGAATGTGTTAGTCGAAAGACAGTTAATTAAATTCAAACTAGATACTGGTGCTGATGCCAAAATTTTACCAATTAAATTTTTAAGAGATTTCAAACACATCAAAATAAAAAGATGTCATCAGAGATTAGAAGCTTGTGGGGGTACAAAATTAAATACGATCGGTAATGTTTCAATGCATTGTGTAGCGAAAAATAATATATCACAGTTAAATTTTTTTGCTGTAGATCATGATACAATACCATTGTTAGGCCTGTTGAATTAGATTTAGCAAGAAGAGTAATGAGGCTTGCCATTGCAAATGTAGGTAGTTTGATTGAGAGATACAAAAGTGTATTTGAGGGCCTAGGATGCTTTTACCAAAACTTTAAATTGGAATTAATAGACTCAGTCAGACCTGTGATTAAACCATCTAGAAGAATACCAACATCAATTAAAGATGCTGTGAGGGACGAATTGCAACGTCTATGTAAACGGAGCATTATCGAGCATGTAAATGAAGCTACTGAATGGGTATCGAACATAGTGATAGTGGAAATAAGTAATGGCAAGATTAGGATTTTTCTTGATCCTAAGGATTTAAATGCATCATTGAAGGATCACATACATCCAATACCTTCTTGTGAAGAGATAGCGGGGAAGTTGACAGGAAAATTTTTTTTTTCAGTATTCGATTTAAAAGATGGATATTGGCAGATACATTTAGATGAGGAATCAAAGAAGATTTGTACATTCAGCACACCTTTTGGGTGTTATAGATTTTGTGGGCTACCGTTTGGGATTAAAATAGCTCCTGAAGCTTTTCAAAAAATCAATGAATTGAATTTTGCAGATATTCCAGGAGTAATTGTGTACATAGACGATATTCTAATTGTAGCTGAAACAGAAGAAGAACACGATAAGATAGTTGATTTAGTAATGAAAAGAGCAAAAGAGAAGAAAACTGCTTTCAACCCAGACAAAATACAATATAGGATGAAATCAATGAAGTTCTTGGGTCACATTATAAGTGAAAAAGGCATATCATGCGATAGAGACCGAATCAAAGCCATTGAAGATATAGAAGCGCCAAAAAATAAAGCAGATCTTCAAAAATTATTAGGATTTATCAATTATCTTAGAAACTATATACCTTACTTAGCAGACATATCAAGCCCGCTTAGAAATTTGTTAAAAAAAGACACGATTTTCCAATGTTTAGAAGTTCATAAAAATACATTTGAGAAAATAAAAAAACTGATAATAAATGCACCTATTTTAAAACCTTTTGACGCAAAGCAGGAAATAACTGTACAGACAGATGCGTCTAAAGATGGATTAGGTTGTTGTTTAATGCAGCTAGGGAAACCTGTGTGTTTCGCATCAAGGAGTTTAAATGATTCAGAGAAAAATTATGCTCAGATTGAAAAAGAATTATTAGCAGTCGTCTTTGCATGTACCAAGTTTCACACTTACGTATACGGTCGAAAAGTTAAAATAGTAACTGACCACAAACCATTGTTAGGAGTCATGAATAAAGACTTAGGAAAAATTCCAAATCCAAAATTGCAGAGAATGAAATTAAAACTTTGCAACTATAGATTGGTGTTTAGTTATTTGCCTGGAAAATACTTGTATGTAGCTGATTTACTGTCGAGAAATTATGGTAAAGTAGAGCAACCTGAAATAAAGGATCTAGATGAAATGATACATTCAATAAATGTGAGTAAAGAGAAGCAAGTACTGTTTATAGAGCACACAGAACGAGATGTGGTGCTCAGAAAACTTAAAGAAGTGTTAATAGGTGGGTGGCCATCAAAAATAGAAAAAGTACAAAACGATATAAAGAAATATTGGAAATATAAAAATGATTTGAGTATTGACACAGGTATAATATATTTGAATGACAGGATTCTAGTTCCTACGTCATTGAAGCCGCTTGTGTTAGAGAACTTACACAAGTCCCACTTAGGAATTGAAAAAAACTAAGGCAAGGGCACGTAGTGTAGTTTTTTGGATAGGAATAAACAAAGATATTGAAAAATTAGTTACATCTTGTAATGTATGCCAAAAATATAGAAACGCAAATCAAAAAGAACCCATAATTAATCATGAGATACCTGAATTACCTTTTTATAAAATAGGTATGGATATCATGGAGACAGGAGGAAAAAACTATTTGATTGTTGGTGATTACTATACAAAATACATAGACATAATACCGGTGAATAAAAAAACCGCTGAAATAGTCACCAAAAAACTTGAAATTTTATTCTCTTACCATGGAATACCGGTACAGATCGTAGCAGATAACATGCCATTCAATTCGTTTACGTTTCACAGATTCTGTAAAAACTATGACATTGAAATAATCACAAGCAAAATGCACAATCAAATGGTTTTGCTGAAAGGTTAGTCCAAATCGCAAAGAAAATGATATTAAAATGTGCTGAGACACATACGGAATTGTGGGTGGCGCTGTTAGAGTATAGAAACACACCCATAAAAGGATCGGAAGTTTCTCCAGTAGAGCTCTTAATGGGAAGGAAAACGAGATCAATTGTACCGGCCAAGAAATCAAAATTTGAAAATATAGAAAAGTCATGAAACACATTTTAGAAAGAAACATTCAAACTAATAAGAAATACTACAACCAAACAGCGAAAGCTAGAAATGAATTTGTTCCAGGTGATAAGGTCTGGGTAAGGAAAGGAAAATATTGGCATTCAGCATTAGTTGAAAGCAAACACATATCACCAAGATCGTATTGGATTAGGAGTAAAGAAGGTGGCACTGTGCGTAGAAATTCTATTTTTTTAAGAAAAAGATGTGAAAAATGAATTGAAAAGTGAAATGAATTGTTGTCAGTACAAGTTAATAGAAGCTAAAAGAAAGTAATAACATTAGTGAGTTACATGAAATGATATGCTATGAAAATATAAATTAAAATAAGATAGAAGAGAGTAAAAATGAATGGGATTTAAAATGTACTATGCTCAATTTTACCACACAAATCATACTAATGTACTAAAGCAAAAAGCATACTAACTCTGTATCTAAGCTAAGACCATCTGTAAAGTATATAAAAAATGAAAATTGAAGTGGAATGGTAAGGCACGAAGACAGAAGGAATTCGAAGCACATTTGGAAGTTTACGTTACAGAGCTGTAACGCACATAGTAAAGAGAGAAGATGATATGAAGGATTATTGCAAATTTTATAAATTGTGGTAAAAGGGGAGATATAGTGAGTAAGCAAATATCATGTAAATGTAACGACTGTATGAAAGATTATTCAAAATTGTATAAATTGTGGTAAAACGGGCAGATGTAGTAAGTAAGCAAATATCATGTAACTGTAAATGTAAATATAGCCTTAAGTATTAAATAGTGAACTGTAAAGAGTTAGTCTGAAATACACGTTCCTAACGATAACATCGGGTCTCTTTAATATTACACACACAGAAGAAGGAAACAAAGAGGATCCTTCAGAATCATTATGTAATCTTATATTCAAAACACATTGTAAATGATATAACACAAAAACAAGAACTCAACAAAAAAAACAATAAAACCAAAGAATGCAATCCAATTGAATCAGCTACTTAATAATTCGGGTGGGGTTTTTTCATACCCAACCCCGGCCGGAGTGAGGTCCACACAAATCATACATTTTTTTTTGTTTTTTTTT
>OX376372.1:134349792-134376966 GCA_947369275.1 Nemotelus nigrinus
GACCGGATTATTCGATAATAATGAAATTTACAGGAAATGTTGGTATTAGCTAGGACCAGGTCTGATTGAAATGATTTTGAAATGCGGGCAACCCTGTCGCAGTGGTACCATCTTGAAAAATCACTGAGAAAAAAAAAGCTTTTTGGGATATAACTTCCGATTCAGCCATCAGATTTTAACGAAATTCAAACAGTGCTTGGGTCTTTTTCTTATGTAACGTTTTGTGAAAATTTGTTTGAAAAATTAGAATAGGACTGCCAGCTATGGTGATTTTTGTCTCATAACTCTTGCAAATTTGCTCAGCAAAATAAAGCTTTTTTCCCTTTAACATCCGGTCCAGTGTAGACATCGAAACGAAGTTCATGTACTAGAAAGACCTTACTGTGAACCAAATGTCATAGGAATTTCGTACAAAAATTATGAAAGGGCTGCCAGCTATAACCATTTTAGTAATTTTGTGGAATTTCTTTTTTGAGCGATTATGTCTTCAAATTCGCTAATGGGAATGATCCTGCAATGAAAATTAACAAAAAATGTTAGCGCTTTAAAAATTTGAAATGTTTTGAGGGTGGCAACCCTAAAATTCTTTTCACCCGTATAGCTTTCAGCACAGTGATTCAATCGAAACCAAATTTACTGGTTGGCTTTAACTTAACGTGAAGCAGATTCGGTATATATTTTGCTTTGCTGCTGACACAGGGTAACCAGCATTAGCCATTTTCGTAAATATTGCTCCAACAGATGCTTCAAATTACGTACTCATATGCAAAGTGTTTGGAATAAAACTAAGAAACCAATTTTTAAATTTTTCGAGTTTTGAACATTTTTTGGATGGCAGCCTCAAACAACGTTTATTCGCTGAAACTTTCGATGAAATCCTCCGATGGGAGCCAAATTCAAAGGATAAGTTGATTTAAGTATGAGCTTGTTATGGCAAACTTATTGCCGCTTCGTTGGAAAATTGCTGCCAGCACTGAACATTTTCATCATTTGTGTTATAGTTGAGTTTTGTTGCTTTGGATAAGAAAAGTGTATTACGTCTTTCCACATTTTTTTGTCACTCAAAGACAATTTCTTCGAAATCAGTTTTCAAGCGGTGGTGATGCGCTAGACTTTTTTTCCTATAAATTGCGTTCCAGCTATGAAGTCAAAGCCAAGTTCATTCAATAATCGGATCTTAATGTAAACCAAATGTCGTTGGAGTTTCGTACAAAAATCATGACAATTTTTGTAAATTTTTGGAGTTGCTTTACCAAGCGATTACGCAGTTAGATATGCAAATGGGAACGATCCTGACACGAAAATTAACAACAAATATTAACATTTAAAAATTTGAAAAGTGTTGCGGGTGGTAGCCCTTAAACTTTTTTCACAGGTATTACTTCCAGCATAGTGAATATATCGAAACGAAGTTCACAGGGTGATTTAACTTAACGTCAAGCAGATTTGGTTTATTCGAGAATTTGGCTTTGCTGTTAACACATGGTAACCAGCACCATACATTTTCGTGAATATTGCACCAGCAGATGCTTCAAATTACATACTCAAATGTAAAGCATTTGCAATACAAATAAGGAACCAATTTCGAAATTTTCGGGTTTTGAAAATTTTTCGGATGCCAGCATTAAACAACGTTTAACCACTGGAACTTTCGATGAAATCCTGCGATGAGAACGAAATTCAAAGAATAAGTTGATTTAAGTATGAGCTTGGTATGATAAACGTCTTGCTGCTCCGTTGGAAAAATGTTGCCAGCACTGAACATATTCATCATCTATGTTATAGTTGAGTTTTGTTGCTTTGGATAAGGAATGGTTGATATGATACTACAAAAAAGGGTGTAGCGTCTTTCAACATTTTCTTTCACTGAAAGCAAAATTCTTCGAAATTCAGTTTTCTAGCAGTTTTGATGCGCCAGATTTTTTCCCTCTTCGACACTGCGTATGGAACGTTAAGAAATACTGCTGGTTGACACAAACTTTCCCTTTTATCGCTTTATCAACATTATCTCCGTCATTCCAACACACCAACCGATACCAAGCTTGCAAGAAGCAGGAAGTTTGTTCTCAAAAGAGGACAATGTGTTTTCAGGGTAAATATTCAGGAAACTTCTGCTTAAAAAGCATACGTAGATTTCATCATCTATTACTGCTTCAGGGATTTTTAAATTCTTTCCCAAAAGAAGTCGAGTACACTTGAACTGCGCACTTTTTTTCTTTTAGTAACTCAGTCTGTCGCACAAGATGTTTTCTGATGGGATGATGAGTGGTGTATTGATTAGCATCTGACTGAGAGGGTTTTAATATAAAGTGCCTTGGAATTTCGTGGAATTCCACGTCTGCGATGCTTTACATCTTCTTTTTCCATTTTAAAAACATTAGCACATCTTTTACTTTATCAAGACTGATATCAACAGGTACTGTGTATTGTGTTATTCCATCATCACCAGTAATTGTCCTATAATTTTTGTCACTTGAGGTTTTTCTTAGTTTCGATGGAGGCTTCAGACTTTTTGCTCTTCCCCTCACCGATACACAACGCTTAGCTGCAGCCAATAGTACAGTCCTTGGAAGTGTGATTTCACCTACTGATTCAAACAATTTTTCCACTCGTATAGGTATAGGTATAGTTTGAGTGGGTTTCTCATCTCTAAAATATACTTAGTTTGTGTCATGTTGCCTCGCAAGCTTTTCTGCTGCTCGCTCGATGAAGAAAATTGGATTTTTTTTTCTAAAAATTGTTTACTTCTACGATGCGTGTTTAATAATTTTATAAGTTCGTTTCGATAATGATACTGTTCAATATCAACGTTGAACAATCGTTGTTAACGTACAACTGCAATAATGCAACGTACTCAGCACATTCTTTGCTGTGTGCATCTTCATTGCATTGCTCGTAGACATAACAATGTTTACGCTTGAGCATTTGAAATGCAACGAAAAGATGTAACCTGATCATCTTGCATATCGTCTGCGTAAACTTCTAAGTACGCTAATGCAACGGTGATCATGTTATATCTTCACATTGTCTATTTTTCATATTTTTCGCAAATGGGCATAGCCAAAACATTGGAATTTGCATGATATGCTTACTCCTGCGAAATTTAATTGTGTACTTAAGTTAGATTTATAGCGAGAATATTATCAGTCTTTTATTGACATTCGAATAGCGCAGATCATTAAAGTGTAATTATTAAAAACAGTACAGAGTTTCTTTTTGGGTGGTTCTACAAGGTCTGGCAGTAAGGAGGGAACTTTCAATTGGTGCTTCGACCAATTGAAAGTAGAAAGTTGGGACAATCAATCAATTGGTGCTTCGACCAATTGATTGGTTTCATTTCAACGCCTTTCAGGAGGGAGCTTTCAATTGGTGCTTCGACCGATTGAAAGTAGAAAGTTGGGACAATCAATCAATTGGTGCTTCGACCAATTGATTGGTTTCATTTCAACGCCTTTCAGGAGGGAGCTTTCAATTGGTGCTTCGACCGATTGAAAGTAGAAAGTTGGGACAATCAATCAATTGGTGCTTCGACCAATTGATTGATTTCATTTCAACGCCTTTCAGAGGGAGCTTTCAATTGGTGCTTCGACCGATTGAAAGTAGCAAGTTGAGACAATCAATCAATTGGTGCTTCGACCAATTGATTGGTTTCATTTCATCGCAGTCAATCAATTGGTGCTTCGACCAATTGATGGCATAACAAGTCTAAGCAAAATAGCGTAGACATAAATTTTGGTGACCCCGACGTGATTTTCAGATCAAGAGGTGTCTGAGCAGGTCCAACATGGCAGATATTATTTTAAAGCAGACCCAAAAGGGTGCGGAGATTCAGCGAATTATTGCCAATTTTAATAAAGACTCCGAAGACCGAAAAAGATCTAGGTCTTATTTTGAAGTCCGCTTGCAACGACTTGATGAAGCATGGCATGACTTCCAAGAAGGGCATGATCAACTTGAGGCAAGTGATCTTCCACCCGAACATGACTATTTCGAGAATGATTATTACGGGGAGATCAAACGGCTTCACGACAAATATCGTCGCATTTTTATGGACGCTATAAAAGCTTTCGGGATTGCTACAGTTCAAGCTTCCGACGCTGCTCAGGTGATAATGCCAGTAGATGCATCCGAAGGTAGAGAAGTTGAACGAAATATTCGACGACAGAGAGCACTTACCCATTCATTAAAGCGATTGGTCAGCAATTTAGATCGAACAACTGATGATCAGCCTACCCATTACTATGAGGTATCAATTACAACTCTCAGAGAGCTCTGGAGTCAAATTGCTGCTACAAATCTTAAGATTTGGGAAATTTCGAGTGACCCTATAGCATTAGGGTACGATTTCGAAGAGTATCTTCATCTCGAGGATGAAGTACGGAAAATGACTATCAGGTTGTCTTCAAGATTAACTGGCAGAACGGCAAGTGAACCACATGCAGGGCGACACACCACACAGCCGATGCCAGTTCAGCTTCCAACAATATCGACCCCTAAGTTTGACGGCGACTATGCGAAATGGCGACAATTCGCTGATCTATTTGAACAGCTAGTGCACGTACAAAACATAGGGAACTGCCAGAAGATGTGGTATTTAAAGACCAATCTAACTGGCGACGCTGAGAAACTCGTGAGAGACCTTCCTTTGTCAAACGAGAACTATCATACAGCTTGGGAGCTACTTCATAACAGGTATGAGAACAAGCGTTTGTTAGTTACCACCTTGATTAGACGACTGGTATCTCAATCAAATGTGGGCTCCGATGCTTCATCGGCCGCCATTAAAGCACTCCACGACACTACGTGCGAGCGTCTGCTTGGATTGGAGAACCTCGGCTTGTCCATAGAGTCCTGGGATCCAATCCTTTTACACATTTTGTCAAACAATCTGGACAAATCCACTCATCTGCTCTATGAACAGTCCCTAGAAAATCCAAAGGGGCTACAGAGTATGAAACACTTCTTGGAATTTCTGCAAACAAGATTCCAAACCTTGGAGGCGCTTGGCTTGAAGACCAGGTTCACTAACGAAAGGCAGCAGACAAGAAAGGAAACAAGAATACTTGCATCGGTAGTTTCCAGAACGTTGTGTGTAGTGTGCCACAAAGAGCATCCACTTTACGCATGCAATGTCTTCCTGAGCTGCGTGCCTGCCGAGCGAATCCAGATTGTACGCAACAACAACTTGTGCTTAAATTGCCTGAAACCTGGTCATTGATCGAACACTTGTGAAGGTGGAACATGTCGCAAGTGTGCCAGGAAACACAATACCTTGCTTCATCTGCCCGAGGTATCGACCAAAGGCACGATAACCGGCAAAATTAAGCAACCAAAGGCACCATCATCGACACACTTAAAGCAGCCAGAGCACTTGCGGCACAGAGCAATCGATGTAATAGCCGGTACGTTCTCCTGAGTACGGCCAGGGATATATTGGTCTCAGAAAATGGACGTGACGTAGAGTGTCGAGCTCTTTTGGACTCAGGATCCCAAGTGTATCTTTATTAAGAAATCATTAAGAAATTGGGAGTCGCGGTGAGACCTGATGCCATGCATATTCAAGGCATTGGAAGTGCCAGCCAGCGCACACAGCGTCGAGTCAACCTGGAGCTGAAATCAAGAACCACTGAGTTCTCCGAACACTTTGAAGCGTTTGTGCTCGACCAAATAGTACCACCACAGCCAACACAAAGCATAAACCCTGAGAAGTGGGGTATTCCACGGAATGTTACCTTAGCTGATCCAGAATTTCACATGGTAAAAAACATTGACGTACTTATTGGTGCCGAGTTCTTCTACCAAATCCTAGCAGTGGGACAGATAAAGCTAGCATCGGGACTTCCGACACTACAAAACACAGTGTTTGGATGGATCGTCTCAGGAAATGTTAGCGTCAACACTAGATCAGAAGCAGTCTGTGGTATTGGTGTGACCCAAGAACAACTAAGCGATTCGATCGAAAAGTTCTGGAAGATTGAAGAAATTACCAATATTGCTTCTACTCTTTCTACCTCTGAAAAGGCTTGCGAGCGGCACTTCAAAGAAACGATACAACGACTACCTAGTGGTTGATTTACGACCGCACTGCCGTTCGCAAGGAGCCCTGATTGCTTGGGAAATTCTAAAGACATGGCACTGCGTAGATTTTACGCTCTCGAGAAGAAGTTTGCTAAGGACGACAAGTTACGACAACAATACATTCAGTTCATGGAAGACTATTACCAAATGGGCCACATGGAAGAAGTGGACATTAAAACCATCAAATCCCCACACTATTTTCTGCCCCATCATAGCGTAATGAAACCAGATAGCAGTACCACGAAGCTCCGCGTGGTCTTTGATGCCTCAGCCAAAACAAGCGCGAACATTTCATTAAATGACATACTACTTGTGGGCCCAACAGTACAAAGTGAGCTGTTACTCCGTTTTCGCTTACCGCGCTACGTGTTCACGGCGGATATACAACAAATGTATCGACAAGTTCTTATCCGACCTAGTGATCGTAACTTCCAATTAATATTCTGGCGAAGAGATGTCAATCAGCCAATCAAATGCTACCAGCTTTCTACTGTGACCTATGGCACTGCATCAGCTCCGTATTTGGCAACCAAGGCACTTCAACGCCTATCATTTGACGAACGAAATGCATATCCAGAAGGATCAAAAGTACTAGCGCGAGACTTCTATGTTGATGATGTAATAACAGGTTTCAACACCCTATCAGAAGCAATCACCGCTCAGAGCGAACTCATAAGTATGCTAGAAAAGGCAGGCTTTAAATTGCGCAAGTGGTGTACAAACCATCCAAGACTACTGCAGAATATTCCACCAGCTGAACAAGAGGTTCAACTTAACTTCTCAGAAAGGGACAACGAAGCTATCAAAACTCTAGGAGTGTCATGGCTTCCTAAAGTAGACCAACTTAGAATCCAAACCAACTTCACTGACCATCAGCGGGTTACCAAAAGAATAATGGCCTCAGAAATAGCCCGGCTGTTTGACCATTTGGGGCTTGTAGCACCCGTAATCACAAGAGCAAAAATAATGTTGCAGCAGCTATGGCAGCTTCATCTGGACTGGGATGCTGCCGTTCCACAAGAAATCCACACACAGTGGACGACTTTTAGTAGCAGACTAAATGAACTGGACAGCATTCAGATCCCTCGCCACGTAATCCTGCCAGAAAATGCGACCAAAATTCAAATTCACATATTCGCAGAAGCATCAGAGCAAGCATGCTGTGTTTATTCGGTCAACCTCTAGAGCCCAGACTATCGTGCGCCTTCTCTGCGCAAAATCAAGAGTAGCCCCAATCAAAAAATTAACGGTGCCAAGGTTTGAATTGTGCGCAGCTAAATTGGCAGCTGACCTTGCCGAGAGGGTGACAACAGATTTAAAGCTCGAAACTACAAAGGTGACACTGTGGACCGACTCACAGATAGTACTTGCCTGGGTTCATTCTGAGACTGCCAATTACAATACCTTCGTCGCAAACAGGATCTCGTCCATCCGAGAAACCACAACGCCACAACAATGGCGTCATGTAGGAAGTAAGGACAATCCAGCTGATGTCATATCTCGTGGAATATCTCCCGAAAAACTACCACAATGTCATTTATGGTTTTATGGGCCAAGATTCTTGCATGGAGATGAGAGTTTGTGGCCTCCACCATTTCAGCCAAGTGGCAAGTGCTCCATCGAGGCAAAAAACTTATTGACATCAGCAGCAACAGTGAAGGAGGAAGGGAGTTCCATTGATAAGATTAATCACAAAAACTCATTTCAAAAGCTGCAACGGATAATAGCGTATACCCTACGGTTCATTTCCAAGATCAAACGGCATCCGCAAACTACAATTATAGATAAACATCTAACTACTCAAGAAATAGATGACGGGCTCCAAGTTATTGTCAAAGAGATGCAAAAGCAAGAGTTCAAAGAAGAAATCGATCAACTACGGAAACACAAGCAGGTTGATAAAAGAAACCGTATTAGCAGCTTAGCTCCATTTTTAGATGATAAGGGTATCTCGAGAGTTGGTGGGAGATTAAAAAATTCCGCATTGCAGTTTGACGCAAAGCATCAAATGCTTATACCTTACTCGCATCCAGTGACAAGATTGCTGATGGAACATATTCATCGCGAAAACTTTCATGCAGGCATAACGGCCTTACTTGCAGACGTCAGACAACGGTTTTGGCCCCTAAACGCAAAGACCTTGGCCAGATCTGTGGTACACTCTTGCATACAATGTGCCAGAAGTAAAACTCAAATGTTGCAGCAAGTAATGGGGGATCTACCAGCTATGAGAGTGCAGCCTGCAAGGCCTTTTGTTCACTCTGGCGTTGACTTCTGTGGCCCCTTGTCCGTCCATTACAAAATCAGAGGAAAGAGGCCCCACAAATGCTACCTCGCCGTCTTTTGCTGCTTTTCAACAAAGGCTGTTCACCTTGAGCTGGTGTTGGACCTCACCACCGATGCCTTTATCGGGGCACTTAAGCGGTTCATGGCTAGAAGAGGAAGGTGCAAGGAACTCTACTGTGACAACGCTACCAATTTTGTGGGCGCCAGTAATAAGCTGCACGAACTAGTCCCAATCATCCATTCCGAGCAGTCACAGGAAGCCATCAAGTCAATGTGTGTCTCAAAGGGAGTCAACTTTAATTTCATACCTCCCCGAACTCCACACTTTGGAGGTTTGTGGGAGGCAGCGGTAAAGTCTGCAAAAAAGCTGTTGAAACAAAACTTAGCATCAGCATCTCTAACTTATGAAGAGCTCGAAACAGTTGTCGTCGAAATCGAGGCGATCCTGAATTCACGCCCACTCACTCCCATGTCAAACAGCCCAAATGATCTTACCGCATTAACGCCGGGTCATTTTCTTGTCGGCGAACCTCTCACAACTCCTGTTGGTGTGCATGCTGATCGTCACAAAACAAGTTTGCTCACTAGATGGAAACTGGTTTCGCACACAAAACACGAATTTTGGCGCAGGTGGAGCCGAGAGTATCTGAGCGAGTTGCAACATCGTCGTAAATGGAAGACACCATCACCGAATGTAACACCTGACACCATGGTCATCGTGCAGGAAGATAACACGCCAGTACTGCATTGGCCTTTGGGAAGAATTGTAAAGACATATCCCGGCGAGGATGGTTACGTTCGTGTTGTGGACGTAAGGACAGCCTCAGGAATACTCCGGCGGCCCATTCACAAGCTTGCACCTCTTCCATGTGACGGCGAATCGGTCACAGACGATGAATCCTTTTTAGATAAGATTCAAATGGCAGCCAGTACGATTGATCCTCCGATGGCAAGACCAGCAGCGGCACGATCTCATCAAGACCAACATGAAATTCCTCCCAAAAAACGACGAGTGGTCAGCGGCCCAGCATTATTGTCACTCTTCTTGACCCTTCTAGTGCTGCCCTGCTCCATTGCATCACCCATTAAAATTCAGCAATTCAGTGGAGGACTTGGTTTCCATTTTGACCACTTGGGGACCCTTGACTTGGCCACGGATGAATGGAAGTTGATTGTATACTATAACTAAGACCCGTATTGGAAGGATGTTGCAAGCACAGCGGACGGCATCGACACCATGACAAAGCTATGTATCGACCTAAAGGACGATAACGAGCTTTTGCGCCCTCACTCAAGCCACAACCGATCAAAACGTGGTGCATTCAATATCGTGGGGCACATAGCCAACTCGCTTTTTGGGCTTCTTGATGCTGATTACGCCGAAGAAATTGCGAAAAACCTGGATTCCACTCAAGAGAATCAAGAATATTTGCTCAGTATGTTAAGGAATCGAACATCAATCATCGATTCTACAATCAACGTCATCAACACCAACCAGAAAGCAACAAACTCCGCTTTTCAGTCCATCACAACTGAGATCCAGCGATTAACCAACTACATCAACCGCACCAGTGATGAAATTCAGCAATTAACCATATTACAAACTTTCATGTCGGTCTCGATTCAGATGCTATTTATGGTGTCCGAATTACAACGAATGCAATCATCAATGATTGACGTCATTACTCATACGCGTCAAGGAAAAATTCCTTTACTCATCTTGCCGCCAACACGATTGCGTCAAGAACTCATCGCAATCAAAAACCATTTGCCTGCAACCATTCAGCTGCCCGTAAAGCCAGATGACCTTCATTACCTTTACCAGCTGATGGAAGTCAAGGGACGCACGTTGGAAAAATACATAATATTCCAGTTCAGTTTACCATTGATCACCACAGACAATTTGGAACTCTTGCGGGTGATGGCCATTCCGAGCTCAATCAATGGCACCCTAATTGCCATACAACGAACAGCTCCGTTTCTCCGTCTCTCGTTTCTCGGAGAGTAATGCTCCATCGAGACCAATTCTATACGATGGATGACCGGGAACTCAGTGCCTGTAAGGTTACAAATTCGTCAACCTACATTTGCAAAGCGCTTCATCCACTTTATCGAAGGATGTCTAACATCAGTACCTGTGAAGTTAACCTAATTAACAACATGCAGATGACAACCGCATGCAAGCTGAGAAAATTGGCGAATCACTTTTTTGGCGAATCACACGATTGGTTCACCATCAGAGGACTGCAATCACACACCAGCAGTACGAATCTTTCGTATACAAAACTAGTTCATCTTCCTCACCTTGAAAACATCGAAAATACTTACTTATATGCAAACCAAGCTATTGTATATCAACAAACTCACCTCAAGGAACTCAAGGCCATTCAAGCACAGCTCAACATACCGGAACTGGCGAGTCTTCCACATAGAGTCAAACAAACCGACACCCACCAATTTGCGGTCAGCTACCTCGGACTTTTAATAGCAATTATTCTCATCATCATCTTGGTATCCTACAAGATCACTGGTCAACTTCGAATTTGTCGATCCAAACCAACACCACGACCAAGGTAGCGTTGCGAACCAGCATTCGAAATCACAGTGGAATAAAATATATATGTTAGGTATAAGTTGAATCAGTAATACTAAAAGAAAATTTCTCATTTGTTATGTTTAAAGTCGCATATCATGTAAATTCACTCAAAGGCAATAATACAATTAGATTACTTTTATCAAAGGGCATTTTGCATCAAAATTAAGATTGAACATGCGTTCAACGCGGGGAGTAATGTTCAATATCAACATTGAACAATCGTTGTTAACGTACAACTGCAATAATGCAACGTACTCAGCA
This sequence comes from Nemotelus nigrinus, assembly GCA_947369275.1. NCBI lineage: Eukaryota > Metazoa > Arthropoda > Insecta > Diptera > Stratiomyidae > Nemotelus > Nemotelus nigrinus. The sequence continues at coordinate 134,361,014 of OX376372.1, forward strand.
CATTCTTCGCTGTGTGCACCTTCATTGCATTGCTCGTAGACATAACAATGTTTACGCTTGAGCATTTGAAATGCAACGAAAAGATGTAACCTGATCATCTTGCATATCGTCTGCGTAAACTTCTAAGTACGCTAATGCAACGGTGATCATGCTATATCTTCACATTGTCTATTTTTCATATTTTTCGCAAATGGGTATAGCCAAAACATTGGAATTTGCATGATATGCTTACTCCTGCAAAATTTAATTGTGTACTTAAGTTAGATTTATAGCGAGAAAATTATCAGTCTTTTATTGACATTCGAATAGCGCAGATCATTAAAGTGTAATTATTGAAAACAGTACAGAGTTTCTTTTTGGGTGGTTCTACAAGGTCTGGCAGTAAGGAGGGAACTTTCAATTGGTGCTTCGACCAATTGAAAGTAGAAAGTTGGGACAATCAATCAATTGGTGCTTCGACCAATTGATTGGTTTCATTTCAACGCCTTTCAGGAGGGAGCTTTCAATTGGTGCTTCGACCGATTGAAAGTAGAAAGTTGGGACAATCAATCAATTGGTGCTTCGACCAATTGATTGATTTCATTTCAACGCCTTTCAGAGGGAGCTTTCAATTGGTGCTTCGACCGATTGAAAGTAGCAAGTTGAGGCAATCAATCAATTGGTGCTTCGACCAATTGATTGGTTTCATTTCATCGCAGTCAATCAATTGGTGCTTCAACCAGTTGATGGCATAACAAGTCTAAGCAAAATAGCGTAGACAGATACCATTTGTCTGATCGCTGAATTTTTCACTTTTCAATATCTCATTCATTGCCTTATCGAACAAGCTCTGAATATAAGAACTTTCAATAACGTCCTTCAAATTTGCAAATACTTCAGCAGACAGAACTAGCATTTGAAAAAGATAACTGTTCCCATACATATTTCTCAATAAGTGAACCAATCACACCTGAAAGTATACTGCCCAGTAGTAAGGGTAAAAATTTGCTTCTCGAATTTATTCTTCACGTTGTCGCGGAACCGACCGTTTAGCATCTACTAGCTTGCGCATACACTTTTTATGTTTACAAAGATGGTAATATATCTTTCCATGAAGTCCTGAAATACCAATCAAGGTATTCAATGTGATTTTGCAGTGTTTTAATTACCTCTGTATCGGCATTCTTAAGTATAGCATTTCTGAAACCCGGTCGAGCATGTTTAAGCACGTATAACATATGCTTTTATTCCTTTAGTCTTTTCATTCGTGCCACCATTTTTACTAGCATTAAAAAAATCGATTCGACCAAAAATTCATATTTCCATATATATATATATATATATATATATATATATATATATATATATATATATATATATATATATATATATATATATATATATATATATATATTTATATATATATATATATATATATATATATATATATATATATATATATATATATATATATATATATATATATATATATATATATATATATATATATATATATATATATATATATATATATATATATATATACATATATATATATATATATATATATATATATATATATATATATATATATATGGAAATATGAATTTTTTTATATCTATATATATCATCAAAAAATTTCAGTGAGATAATCTCGAAAACGCGCCATCCGATTGAGCTGAAACTTTCAGGATACATTGATGTGTATGCAGAATAGGTCCAAATCTCACTAAATGTCAATTATCTGTAACGCTTTGGCGCCGGCGGCAATTTTCGTGATATTTTTAATATACCTATTATTCCGTACACAAAATTTTTGCAAAAATAAAGTTGACGAAATAAATTTCGAACGTGTTTTACATGTAAATCGGATAATGTTTTGAAATTTTTGAACCCTATGTGTGCGCTGGGTGCCTAAAAAGAGAACGGGAAAATTTGAAAACTTTTAAATTGCTATGTTCACGGAAACTCACGATCCGATAAGCAGAATAAATTTAAATTTGCAGAATGTATTGGTCCTAAGTAGGACCAGGTCTTATAGAAGTAATTTTGAAATGCTGGCGATTCTGTGCCAGTGGTGCCATTTTGAAAAATCACTAAAATAGATAACTGCTTTTAGCCCTATAAATTCTGATTCAATCGTTTGATCTTAACGAAATTCACACAGTAGTTGGACCTTACTGTAAACCACATTAAGTAGAAATTTGGTTAAAAAAATCGGTTGGAGCTGCCAGCCATAATGAAATGTGTGTCTTAAATTTGAAAAAATAAAAATTTGGAAGTGAAAACATTCAAACCATCGAATATCCTAAAAAAGCACCGTTTCTTACAACAAAACCATTCTGTAAACAAATCTTATGCCTTGTCTACATTTTCAAAGTAAAACTTTGGAAATTTCATGTCGGACAAGAACGGTAACCTTTTCCCAGTTAACCTATATTTTTAGCATCAAAAACTTCTGTTCACGGGAACTCACGAACCAATAATCAGATACAACTGAAATTTACGAAATGCATTGGACTTAAGTAGGACCAGGTTTGAAAGGAGCGATTTTGAATTGAAGCCAACTCTGTGCCAGTGGTGCCATCTTGAAAAATTACAAAGAAAAAAAACTTCTTTTTGCCTTATTATATGTGATTAAGTTACCTGATTTTCATGAAATTGACACAGTAGCTGAACCTTACTCTAGTCTCTGTTTGGTGGAAGTTTCGGTGAAAAATTTGATTGGTGCTTCTAGCTATGATAGTTTTTGTGTATTTGGTTTTGAAAATCCCTCAGGGAAATAAATCTTTTTGCCCTATCACTTCCAGAGCAATCATGAAATCAATTCGAATTTCATACAATTAATGGAACCTATTTAAAATATTATTCAGTCCAAATTTGGTTGAAAAGTCACGATAGGGTTGCCAGCTATTGTTGGTTTTGTGTTTGTTTGCAATATCTTTATTAAGCGGTTTTATCGTAGAATTTTCAATTGTTAATGATATTGTAGTGACAATAAACAGCAAATATTAAACTTTCGATTATTTGAAAAAACTTGCTGCAGGTAACCCTAAATTTCTTTATGCTCCTATAACTTCGAATGCAATATAACAACGTGAAGCAGATGAGATATATTCTTGGCTTTGTTGTGCTTCTTTTGTATCAATAAATGCTTACAGTTAGTATTCATATCGGGAACATTTACAATGAAAATAAATAAGCGATGTTTCAATTCCCAAAGTTCTGCAAATTTTTCGGATCGCAGCCTCAAACACCAACTTCAGTTACAGTGCTGCAGGCACTGAGCATTTTCTTCATTGATGTTATATGAGATGCTGCTTTCAAAATTTTGTGAAATAAGCAACTGATAACGAATATAATTAACAAGTGTTTTTCTCTCATAAACTTTGAAACTCATGCCAGTGGTAATATCTGAAACCTTCCACCATATGAGTTATAATGCATTCTTGAGACCAAAGTCATCGTGGCGTTTTTTAAACAGTTTGGCAATAATAAGCAGCTCATGTGGTGGAATATGCACTCAAAACCTGCACGATTCTTCTACTGTTCTTCGAACATTAGTGTTTCTAGCGGTTCAGGTGCGCTAGAGTTTTTTTTTACCTCCTTCCTTCCACTCTCTCCATCACTCAATCAAAATGCACGGTCCGTGTGCATCAATTCTCCTCAGTATATGTGAACTTCGTACTTCCCAGACAATAAAATATTGGTATAAGGGAAAGCACTTCATTATAAACTGTCGTCTTCAGATGATATCACCTGTATCTTGTCGTCAAGACTTATGCCCAGAGAAAAGTTTAGAAAAAACTCTGGTTGGCGTCTTCATTATCTTTGTAATAGGAATGATCGTAGATTTTCCTTAAATTTAACCAAGTTCGCTGATTTTATTATATCCTCAGGTAAGGTATTGTAATAAGCCAAAGACTGTTGCACTGGACCCATTTTCAAACGATCTGTCCTAGCTTTTTTGATCGCAAGGTTATTCGCCGATCTTGTGGCTGTCTGAGTTATTTCTCCAACATTTCTTATAACATATGGCCATTTGAGTTTTTTGTTGAGTATCTTAAATATTAGTTTTCCTTGTTCAAGACACATTATTTGTTGTATGCTTAGTAGTCCTGTTTCACGATACACATGTAAGCTTGGAGTCAAAGTTGGCATTTTGTATATAGTCTTGATATTCTTAGTGAATAGTCTTCCGATCAAATCGATGTTTTGTTTCGATGTTTGCTTCCACAAAACTGCTCCATAAGAGATGTTCGACAAAATAAAAGCATTGAAAATGTCAAGTTTGATGTTGAGAGATAAAAAATCATATTTTTTTAGGATTCCTATCATAGGCGCTACTTTAAGTCTGATGTTATTGATATGTTGTAGCCATGACATTTTCTCATCTAAAGTTAGTCCTAAGTATCTAATTGACTTGACCTTTTCCAATTGTATTCCATTGATTTGTAATGACGGATTAATTTGCTGCTTGTTTTTTTGTTGGAATACTAAATATTTAGTCTTTTGGTTGTTTATTATTAATTTACTTTGTTCGAGCCAATTCCAATATTTTCCTAGGTCATCATTTATATTTTGCTGGAGAGTTAATTCATTTTTACCGGAATACAGCAGTAGTGTGTTATCAGCAAATAAAACTATTTTTCCCAACAGATGAATGTCCTGTACGCTGTTAATGTACAGTAAAAACAGTAATGGCCCAAGGATTGATCCTTGAGGAACGCCGATGTTTATAGTGCATTCCTGACTTTTATACATATTGTTAGTTGTAATAATACGCCTGTTGAAGAGATAATTCTTTATCAATAGCTTGAAGTTGTGATGGATTCCGTATATTTCGAGTCTCTGAAGCAGGATGTCGTGGTTAATGGTGTCAAAAGCCTTTTTCAGATCCACGAAGATTACCGCTACATAGTCGCCCTTACCCAATTCATTGTTGATGAAATGTACTGCATCTAATGTTGCTGCTAGTGTACTACTGTTTTCTTGAAAGCCATATTGAATTGGCGTCAAAATGGAGTTAGTCTTAATAAATTGAAGCAATTGTTTTTGAATGGCTCTTTCAAATATTTTACTTAGGACACTTGTGACAGCTATTGGGCGATAATTGGATTTGTTATTCCAGTCCATAAATCTGGCAACAAGTGTTATGTAGATAATTATCGCCCAATTTGCATTTTATCAGTTATTCCCAAGATATTCGAAAGCATTGTTACCGACCACATTACTCCAATATTAAGGTCTCATATTCTTCCCAACCAACATGGATTTTCTAAAGGCAAATCAACAACAACTAATTTATTAACCTACTATAATTATATTTCAGCGTCATTTTCAGAGTTTTCTCAGGTGCATTCAGTATACACTGATATAAGTAAAGCTTTCGATAAGATTAATCATATTCTTTTAACTAAAAAATTACAAGCTTGTGGCATTCTGGGTTCATTGCTTCGCTGGTTACGTGACTACATCACTAACCGTGAGCTTATAGTTTGCCTCAATAAACCCGAATCTCAGCCGTTTACTCCCACCTCAGGCGTACCTCAAGGTTCACATTTGGGCCCTCTACTTTTTTTAATATTTATGAATGATATTGGCTCTATCTTTCAAGATGTTGAATTTTTACTCTTCGCTGATGATTGCAAGATTTTTAGGAAAATTAATTCCACTAACGACATTTCCATATTACAATCCAACTTAAATAGGTTTGCCGAGTACTGTAATCTTAACGGCCTAGAACTAAATGTTAACAAATGTCTTTATATCACATTCAACCGCACTAAACTAGATATTCCTAATACGTACATTCTAAAAGACTTTCACATCAAGCGAGTAGATATTGTTAAGGACCTTGGAATTTTATTTGACTCAACTCTAAGCTTTGCTCCACTTATAGCTCAAATAACCAATGATGCTAGACGCATGTTGGGTTTTATTAAACGAAGCACTATTGATTTTCGGAATACGATTACTCTAAAGATTTTATTCACTTCACTAGTCAGAAGTAAACTCGATTACGCTTCCTTGATTTGGTGCCCATTATTTCAAGTGCACTCTAACTCTATTGAAAGGGTGCAAAACAACTTCTTGCGGTACATTGCTTACAAACTCCACATCAATTGCTTAAACACAAATTATTCAGAAATTAGAAGACTTATTAATATTACGTCAGTAGAAGTTAGAAGAATTATGACTGACGCTGTATTCTTATATAAACTTTTAAACGGCCGTATCGATGCTCCAAATCTACTTGGCGAATTATCTTTTCGAATACCTTCCAGAGCGACGAGAAGCAGAGACATATTTTACGTTTCTAGTTGTAGAACAAAGTTTGGCCAATACACTCCACTGGAGCGAATAAAGAAAATAGGCAATAATCTATGGAACTACCTCGACTGGTTTAATATGTGTGAGTCTGAAGTGAAATCTGTAGTATGTATTGTCTTTGGAACGCTCGATTAGGCTACGTTTGAATTCATTGATCGTTTACTAATGGAATTTTCAAGATGCTGCAATATTTAGTTGGTTTAATTATTATTTTTAAGTTTTCTATTATTCTTAAGTTAGAATTTGCTCAATTATCATCTTTTATAGTTTTTTTTCTTTTCTCAATGAGCTTATGTACTTAGTTGACTAAGTAATAAGATTACATAATTTAATCTTTAAGTTACTGCTACGGCTATAAATTTTTTTTGTATGTTATTTACATTTCTAAAGGACTTACTGTCCGTGAATAAATAAATAAATAATTTTATGGATCTGCTTGATCACCACCTTTGAAGATTGGAGTGATTTTCGCTAGTTTAAGACAATCAGGGAATGTACCAGCTGCTAGGTGCTTATTTATTATTGTAGTTAGAAGCTCCAAAATATGATTTTTTAGAAATTTAATATCCTCCGATGTTATACTATCCAGACCAGTTGAAACCTTTGATTTAAGGTTGTCGATTATTTCAGATATTTCAACAGGACCCGTGAGACGCAAGTGAATTGAAGTGCACATATTAGGCCCAATATGAATACTCGATCGTGATGAAAGTTGTAGTTGCTCGGTGACAAGTGTTCCAATGGTAGCGAAGAAGTTGTTTAACTGCTGTGCTACTTCTTCGGGGTCTGTAATGGATGTTCCATCTATCAACAGTTCTTCTATGCACGTTGAAGATTTGTTTTGTTGTTTAGACAAGAGCTCATTTACTAGCTGCCAATATCTGGAGGTATTTCCGGCTGAAGCTTCAAACTTATTTCTGTAGAAACGTTTTTTGGCCTCCATGATAGCTCGATTCGAATCCTTCTTCATAGATAAATAGATCTGCTTCTTGGACGTGGAGTTTGGATCTGCTTTGTATTTTTTGTAAGCAGTTCGTTTTCGATTTGCAGCATCAATTACATTCCTAGTGATCCAAGATTGTGCTCGTACACGAACTTGTTTTGTTGTTGTTGCTTTAACCTTAGCTTCGGTTATCTTCTCAATCAGCTCATCAAAGTCCGAAGCTGGAGACCCTTGGAGACTAACTATGAAGTTCCTTAAGAAATCTTTATTATTGGTTCTGCTCATCGATATTTTTTTACGCCGTATTTTAGCTTTGACGAGATTTTTGATGGATAAGTTGATTACTTTATGGTCTAAGCCGGGCCAGTCGTCATCATTGTAAGACATACGTTCACTCATGTTTGGATGTTTTATGATCACATGATCGAGTAGTGTTTTGGACGTCATAGTGATGCGTGTTGGCTTTGTCTTGTTAAATACAATTCCATTATTTGTCACAATTATATCGAGATATTCGCTGCATATGGCAGAAGATGTTAAAATATCAATATTTGTATCTGCTACAGTGATTAATTTCTCGATATTCGAATAGAATTCGTCGATATGTTTGAGAAGGAGATGGTCTTCTTCATTTTGTGCTTTTTTGCCCTATATTTGTCGAAAACGAGTCGGTCATATTATTATAGATCAGCACTTGTGACGTGGAGTCGGTCATGGTCTTTTTCACTAGGCGTACCAACTTTGCTGGGATTCCAAACTGCAGCATGATGTTATATAATGCAGTTAGGTTGATGCTGTCGTATGCTTGTTTAAAGTCGACGAATATTTGATGGACATCAATGTTGAATTCCCAGCATTTTTCCAAAATTTGCTTGACCGTACATATTTGGTCAGTTGTCGATCTTCCATGTCTGAAACCACCTTGATATTCACCTACAATTTTCTCAGCGTGATGGGAAATCCTTAACTCTAAAATTTTTGTCAAGAGCTTGTACGACGTACAAAGAAGTGATATGCCCCTGTAGTTTTCGCATCGCAGTTTATCTCCTTTCTTGTGAAAGGAACATATAACGCTTTTTCAACACTCACCCGGCATCGTTTCTTGTTGCCAGATGCGTCACCAATCCATGGATTGCCCTAAAAACGGAAATCCCGCCTGTCTTCAGGAGCTCCGCGGGGATATCATCGATGCCCGGTGCTTTGTTGGGTTTCAAGCAGTCCATGGCCTGTCGGACTTAATCTAATGTAGGAAGGTGAGATGAGGCACTGTCAGGGTATGTGCCAATTAATGATGGCGATTCGTCGGGTGCGAATTTTGTGAAATAAGCAACTGATAACGAATATAATTAACCCGTGTTTTGCTGTCATAAACGTTGAAATTCATGACAGTGGTAATATCTGAAACCTTCCATCATATGAGTTATAATGCATTATTGAGACTAAAGTAAAACGTGGTGTTTGAAACAGTTTGGCCGTAATAAGCAGCTCATGTGGAGGAATATGCACTCAAAACCTGCACGATTCTTCTACTGTTCTTCGAACATTAGTGTTTCTAGCGGTTCAGGTGCGCTAGAGTTTTTACTAATGTTCGAAGAACATTAGTATTAAAATCGCTTCGCCGAAAATTCGTCATATATATATATATATATATATATATATATATATATATATATATATATATATATATATATATATATATATATATATATATATATATATATATATAAGCAAAATAGTTAAGAGAGATAATCTCTGGAGTGGCCGATCCGATTGAGCTAAAATTTTTGGAGAACATAGATGTATGTAACAGGTAGGTCCGTGACTTGCTAGAATTCAGATATCTTAAACCTTTTGGCGACGGCGGGCATTTAAGTGAATTTTCAGGTGATCCTATATTTCCAAGCAGTGTACATTTTTGTTCAAAAAAAGTACTAGAAAAAAAGTAGGCAAGAATTTTTTTTCAAAATTCGATTTGTCATAACTTCTAAGAAAAACAATGGATCATCGTGAAATTTGAAGAGCGTATTGATATAGACTAAAATTTTACACACATGGACTTTCAAGACTGTGCGGGCAACTCTGTAGCTACAGCAGGCTCCTAAACAAAAATCCTTCATATCATCGACCTTCCTGAAACATTTTTGATTTTTGAAAATAAATTCAAATTATTGATAAATTTTGAATTAAGTCCACCAAGTCAAATAACATATTTCAAAATTCCGCAGTAAACAAGAACGGCAACCCGTGATGAAATTACCTCTATTTTCAGCACTCAAAACTTCTGTTCACGAGAACTGACAATCGGATAATGCGATGAATATGAAATTTACAGGGCATGTTGGAGTTTGCTAGGACCAGGTCTGATAGAAGTGATTTTGAAAAACTAGCAACACATTTGGAAAAATCGCTGAGAAAAAAAATGGTTTTTGGCCTATAGCTGCCGATTTAGCCACCAGATTTCAACGAAATTCACGCAGTAGGTGAACCTTACCCTAGAATAGATTCCATAGAAATTTGATTGAAAAATTAGTATAGGGACGCCAGCTTTGGCAATTTGTGTCTCCGAAATATTGTAAATTTGCTCAGGAAAATAGAGATTTTCCCCTATAACTTCCGATGCAGTGACGAAATCAAAACGAAATTCATGTGAAAAGCATATCTTGTTTTGATTGTAATTCTGTAGGAATTTCGTTGAAAAATTATGAAAGGGTTGCCAGCTATGATGGATTTCGTAATTTATTTACATTGCTTTATCGAGCGATAATGTCATAAAATTTCCAAATGGGAATGATCCTGCAATGACAATTAACAACAAATGTTTACGTTTCAAAAATTTAAAAAGTTTGGACGATGGTAACCCTAAAATTTAATTCACTCCTATAACTTACAGCGCAGCCATTCAATCGAAGCGAAATTCATAGGCTGGGTTTAACACAACGTGAAGCAGCTATGGTGCTAGCACATGATTGCCAGCACCGGACAATTTCATAAATATCGCACCAACAGATGCTTCCATTTTCTATTCATAAGCAAACCATTTACAATAAAATAAGCAACCGATATTTAAATGTTCCGAGTTTTGGAAATTTTATTGTTTGTTACTTGAATCTATAAGCAAGTTTATTAGCTTATTCATCTGCATCATCCCCCTTCTATGGTAAGCATAATTTATGACAAACGACTTCGATTATAGAAAAGCACATAAAGATTATATAAAAGCAAAGCATCTAAGTTATATAGCTATATGCTTTTAGAATCGTCAAAAATTGGTGCAACTGCAACAAATTGTTTTTATAATATTATTTTATTTGAATAAAGCTTTTTGCCTTATAGCCTCCAGTACAGTCATGGTATTATAACGAAATTCATATGGCAAATTTAAATTATTGTAGACAATAGGCGCGTTTTATTATACATCCAGAGTAGTGCAGGATATCGCTTTGCACACGAAACAACAACAACATCCAGAGTACAAACACTTGTGAATTCAGTGGAGTTCGTACTCGTGCTCTCTGTGGAACGTATTTCAAAAAGTCATATCAACTGGAATAGTTGGAATTTTCAAAAATTTCCATTTCCATTTCCAACCAGGATAAATAGTCATGCATTTGAAAACGGCGTTGGTTATATGACAGCTCAAATTTTGAAATGACAACTGTCTGACAGAAAAAAACTCGCGTGCTACTCTGGATCGTTTTATTATGCATCCAGGATACCTACTACACTCTGGAAGAAAATAAAACGCAGCTAATATTCAGTAGAAATATAGTTTGAAAATCAATGAAAGGGTTGCCAGCTATGATTGTTTTTGTATTTTTTGACATAGCTTTAGTAAGCGATTTTGTCATAAAGTTTTCAAATCGTAGTGGTCTTGTAGTGAAAATACAGACCAAATACTAAGATCTAGAAAGTTTGAAAGCTCTTGCGAATGATGATGATAAATTTCTTTTTATCCCCATAACTTCCAATACAGTGATCGGATCAATACGAAATTCGCAGAGCAGGTTGACTTCAACGTGAGGCAGATATGACTTATTTTTGGTTTCAGTGCTAGCAAAAGACTGCTAGCACGAGATGTTTTTGTTATTTTCGTACCAATAAATGCTTGCATTAAGTATTCACATCGCAAATATACAGATATAAAATTGACTTTAATCACGCCGATTATTTAAACATACTAGATATTTACAATTCATTGATATGTCACGGCAAAATTTTCTCTGATGAAATATTTCTTGTGTTACCACATCACCGAAAAATATTTATGATGTGACCCCCTGGTAAAAATCTTGCAAAGTTGTCTTGAAAACGCGTTTAACATCATGTCGTCGAAAACAATAAGTGTTGGTTCTATTGCATTATTCACAAACTCTTCAGGAACCGTGTATAAATATTCGATATTTTTAAAACCTACTTTTGCTGGAAAACTTGAGTATCAGTATTACACCAAATAACCCTCTTCACCCGCGGCTGTAGTAAAGAGTCATTTCTAACAAGTGTATTCATAAAACTTGTCTTTCCCCACCCAGATGGAGTGGCAACAATAATTGTAAATGAATGAATAAATTGCACCATACTTTATTAAATTTTAGCCTAAAAACAAATGTACGGCCAATATTTATACATTTCATTGCTATGAGTAGAAGACAAATTGCTATTTCAAAAAAATTAAGAAGCAAATGTTTAATCTAAACTATAAAAGAAATGTTTGAATAGAAATTTATTTCAACTTTTTAATATTTACAGTTTGCACCTGAACTGCTAGAAATACTAATGTTCGATGAACAGTCACAGACCTGCTCGTAAAAATTTTAAACGACGCCGGGTCACCATTGGTGGTATTGATGATTTACGGCAGGTGAATTTGGCTGATATGAGTGCATACTCATCACAGAATCGAGGCTACAAACTGCTTCTCACAATGACGCTTTTTCCAAGTACCTATGGGCATTGCCAGTCAAAAATAAAACCGCTAATGAAGTGAAAAAAGCAATGCAAACAGTTCACGAACAAAGATATATTCCCAGAAATCTGCAAACTGTTGACGGCAAGGAGTTTTTCAACAAAAAAATTCACCTTATTATGGAAAAGTATGAAACTCGCCAATATTCAAGCATCGATTGTTGGGCGTTTCAATCGAACTCTGAAAGGTATAATGTGGAAAGAACTCAGTATAAATCGAAATTATCATTGGGTTAGTTTACTTCAAAATTCAATTGGCCGGTACAATAGGACAGAACATCGGGCTATTAAGATGCGTTCTATGGATGTTAACACCACAAATGAGGTGGAATTACTTTCAAACGTATACAGAAAAGTTGAAGTAACATCAAAACCCAAATTTAAAGCTGGAGATCATGTATGTATAAGTAAACATAAACACGTATTTGGAAAAGGCTACACACCAAACTGGTCTACAGAAATATTAACGATAAAAGAAGTAAAGAAAACACAACCACGAACATATTCACTTGAGAACTATCCAGAAAATTTAATTCAAGGGAGGTTTTATGAACCAGAGCCAGCTTCAGTAAAACACCATTGACACATATCTTGTTGCCAATATTATAAGGAGAAAAAGAGATGAAGTTTTAGTAAAATGGCTTGGCTTTTCATCTCAGCATTATACATGGATCAGTATTAAAGACGTGCTGCAACCTCTGAAAATTTCAATGAAAATGTTACATTGAAAGCGTAAATATGATCACTTCAAAGCTTTACCAAGCTAAAGATCGATAAAAGAAGGGCACTTAAGTTTGCACAAAGTAGATTCTTTTACACCAACATTAAAGATCATGTAAAATGCTATTTTTGTTCCCTAACAATGAGCGCACTAAACAAAATAACAGATCGCATAGAGAGGGAATATCTACGACTGTCACCAGAATTTTTGATAAACCTAGTACATCAAAAAACAATTCCAAAACAAGATACTACTTCTTCAACACATTAAAATGTTTTGGATTCGGGATAATTTTCGGAAGTGTCATATGTGAAGCTGTTTCTCTGTTCAATTAGTTTTGCATACAAAAATAATAACTATAACCTAGATTATGAAAATGTTCAGTGCTAGCAACACTTTTCCAATGGAGCAGCATTAAGTTAACCATACCAAGCTCATACTTAAATCAACTTATCCTTTGAATTTCGTTCTCACCGCAGGATTTCATCGAAAGTTTCAGCGTCTTAACGTTGTTTGAGGCTGCCATCCGAAAAATTTTTAAAACTCGGAAAATTTAGAAATTGATACCTTATTTTTATTGTAAATGCTTTACATTTGAGTATGAAATTTGAAGCATCTGCTGGTGCAATATTAACGAACATAACTGATGCTGGTTACCTTGTGTTAGCAGCAAAGCTAAATACTTGAATATACCAAATCTGCTTCACGTTTAGTTAAACCTACCCTGTGAATTTCGTTTCGATTGAATCACTGCACTGGAAATTATGCGGGTGAAAAAAATTCTAGGCTAACCACCCTCAACATTTTTCAAGTTTTAAAACGTAAATATTTGTTGTTAATTTTCACTGCAGGATCATTCCCATTTGCAAATCTAATGACATAATTGCTTAGTAAAGAAATGCCATAAAATTACAGAAATTGTCATAGCTGGCAGCCCCGTTCATGATTTTTGTGAGAAATTCCTACAACAATGGGTTTACATAAAGGTCCTATTACTGTATGAACTTCGTTTTGATTTCATGACTAGACCGGAAGTAATAAGGGAAAAAGCTTTATTTTGCTGAGCAAATTTACAAGATTTAGGAGACAAAAATCACCATAGCTGGCAACTCTATTCTAGTTTTTCAATAAAATTTTCAAGCTGATACCACTGCCACAGTGTTGCCTGCATTTCAAAATCAGTTCTATCAGACCTGATCCTAATTAATATCAATATGTCCTGCAAATTTCAATATGATTAAATAAACTGGTCGTCACTTCTCGTGAGCAGAAGTTTCGAGTGCTGAAAATAGAGATTTTGAAAACTTCGATTTGACTTGATTTAAAATTTATCAATGATTTGAAATTTTTGTCAAAAAGCGAACATTTTTCCAGAAGGTCGTTGATTTGAAGGATTTTTTCAGGAGCCTGCCGTAGCTACAAAGTTACTTGCACTGTCTTGAAAATTCATATGTTTTAAATATTAGTGAACATCAATACTCTCTGATCCTTTTACAATAATCTAATGTTTCATTCAGAAGTTATGACACATCAAAATTTGAAAAAAAATCTTTGCCTTATTTCAGGCACTTAGCACCAACACGTGACTCAAAACTTCCAATTCTTTATCATAAGCAACCTGAAAACATAATAAGCTTTCATTCCCAATACTTTTTTTAACAAAAATTTACACTGCTTGGAAATATAGGAGTACTTGAAAATTAATTTAAATGCCGCCGACACTAAAGGGTCTGAGATATCTGAATTCTAGCAAACTGTGGACCCACCCACTGTTAGCATTAATGTGGCCATTCTAAATTTTGAAATTATGGTATATGGCTCCGAAAGAAATGCTAAGAGCAGTGTTAAACTGCAAAATTTGATGCTAAACTCTTTTTGTGTCAAAAGAATTAAAAATCAAGTAGCTTTTCGAGTTTTTTATTTGTGAATAACAAAAATTACAACTTAAACATTTATTTCAAACATATTTGTTAAAAATACTATATAATAAAAAAAATCACTTTAATTTCTTTATTTAAAGTTTATTTAAAGTCAATAAAGCTCATCTTCTTCAGTATCCGAATCGTTTGAATCTGACTCTGCAGATAAATCACTATAGTCGACATAAAAGGAGCTAAGACTTTTAACAATTGAATCTGGTACTTCAAAAATTATGGCAGCATACTCCTAAAGTTTTTGAACTAGATTGCGTAAAGAGGAATATGATTCAGCATATATATTTTAAAACGATTACGTTGTTTATTTTAAATAAAATTTACATGACTAAAAACTCTCTCTACCTCAGCATTAGATATAGGTAATTATAAAAAGTCTAGCGCATCAGAACCGCTAGAAAACTAATTTTCGAAGAAGTTGTCTTTGAGGGATTTCAAAATGTGTGCAGACGTTATACACTTCTTTGTAGTATCATATCAACCATTTGTTACTCAAAAGAACAAATATCATTTTTTGACAGCATTTCCTATTACATAAGTGATGAAAATGCTCAGTGCTGGCAACATTTATCCAACACAGCAGCAATAAGCCTACCACTACATGCTCGTACTTAATCATCCTATCCATTGAATTTCGTTTTTCATCGAAGGATATCATCGAAAGTTTCAGCGATTAAACTATGTCTGGGGCTGCCATCTGAAAAATTCCAAAACTCGGAAATTTTAATATCGGTTGCTTATTTTATTGTAAATGCTTTGCTCATGAATACTAAATGGAAGCATCTGTTTGTGCAATATTTACGAATTATCTGCTCGATAAAGAAATAAAAATAAATTACGAAATTTATCATAGCTGGCAACCCTTTCACGATTTTTCACGACATTTCTTCAAAACTAGATATGCAACAAGATCCACTTACCACGCGAATTTCGTTTTGATATCGTTACTGCATCGGAAGTTATAGGGAAAAAACCTTCATTGTCCTGAACAAATTAACAATATTTATGGGACAAAAATTGCCATAGTTGGCGACTCTATACTAATTTTTCAACCAAATTTCTATGAAATTTATCTTAGAGT
>OX376372.1:134377166-134410060 GCA_947369275.1 Nemotelus nigrinus
TCACATGTCCCTCTTTAACACTGAACATCTTATGAACTGTCATACATCCGTCCGAATACCCATCAATGGGAAGAAGCTGGATGATATACGGAAGCTGCACAGCTATTTGGTGGGGCACGAACTTTACAAGCAGCTGAAAAAGTGGTCAAGAATGGAAGCCAAGGCAATCGAGGACGACCGTAATTCAGAGTAGACGAATAGTGCTACGGGCCCATATTTTTAATACTTATATTATTTTTATCATTCATAATATTATTTTTTGTTTATTCAAATACATGGAGCTACACTTTTAAACAGGTTTTAATTAATATCCATTAAAACAGCTATTATTTTTTGGTTTGATGTAACACATTTCACCAAAGTCAGTGTTGAAACGGGGCATGTGTAAAATTTTAAACTGCTGAGGAGTACATCCGGAAATTTATTTTTCTACACAAATGCTACAGCTACATTCTCAATATTAATATAAATGTTATCGATGCGAAAAAATCGGCAAAAGAAAATTTAGTTAAAAAATGCGAAGTTTTTTTTAATTTACCGAAAATTTGAATATTGTTACATGTCCCCTTTCAACAATGACTGATTCAATTGACGCTTTTTCCAAGTACCTATGGGCATTGCCAGTCAAAAATAAAACCGCTAATGAAGTGAAAAAAGCAATGCAAACAGTTCACGAACAAAGATATATTCCCAGAAATCTGCAAACTGTTGACGGCAAGGAGTTTTTCAACAAAAAAATTCACCTTATTATGGAAAAGTATGAAACTCGCCAATATTCAAGCATCGATTGTTGGGCGTTTCAATCGAACTCTGAAAGGTATAATGTGGAAAGAACTCAGTATAAATCGAAATTATCATTGGGTTAGTTTACTTCAAAATTCAATTGGCCGGTACAATAGGACAGAACATCGGGCTATTAAGATGCGTTCTATGGATGTTAACACCACAAATGAGGTGGAATTACTTTCAAACGTATACAGAAAAGTTGAAGTAACATCAAAACCCAAATTTAAAGCTGGAGATCATGTATGTATAAGTAAACATAAACACGTATTTGGAAAAGGCTACACACCAAACTGGTCTACAGAAATATTAACGATAAAAGAAGTAAAGAAAACACAACCACGAACATATTCACTTGAGAACTATCCAGAAAATTTAATTCAAGGGAGGTTTTATGAACCAGAGCCAGCTTCAGTAAAACACCATTGACACATATCTTGTTGCCAATATTATAAGGAGAAAAAGAGATGAAGTTTTAGTAAAATGGCTTGGCTTTTCATCTCAGCATTATACATGGATCAGTATTAAAGACGTGCTGCAACCTCTGAAAATTTCAATGAAAATGTTACATTGAAAGCGTAAATATGATCACTTCAAAGCTTTACCAAGCTAAAGATCGATAAAAGAAGGGCACTTAAGTTTGCACAAAGTAGATTCTTTTACACCAACATTAAAGATCATGTAAAATGCTATTTTTGTTCCCTAACAATGAGCGCACTAAACAAAATAACAGATCGCATAGAGAGGGAATATCTACGACTGTCACCAGAATTTTTGATAAACCTAGTACATCAAAAAACAATTCCAAAACAAGATACTACTTCTTCAACACATTAAAATGTTTTGGATTCGGGATAATTTTCGGAAGTGTCATATGTGAAGCTGTTTCTCTGTTCAATTAGTTTTGCATACAAAAATAATAACTATAACCTAGATTATGAAAATGTTCAGTGCTAGCAACACTTTTCCAATGGAGCAGCATTAAGTTAACCATACCAAGCTCATACTTAAATCAACTTATCCTTTGAATTTCGTTCTCACCGCAGGATTTCATCGAAAGTTTCAGCGTCTTAACGTTGTTTGAGGCTGCCATCCGAAAAATTTTTAAAACTCGGAAAATTTAGAAATTGATACCTTATTTTTATTGTAAATGCTTTACATTTGAGTATGAAATTTGAAGCATCTGCTGGTGCAATATTAACGAACATAACTGATGCTGGTTACCTTGTGTTAGCAGCAAAGCTAAATACTTGAATATACCAAATCTGCTTCACGTTTAGTTAAACCTACCCTGTGAATTTCGTTTCGATTGAATCACTGCACTGGAAATTATGCGGGTGAAAAAAATTCTAGGCTAACCACCCTCAACATTTTTCAAGTTTTTAAAACGTAAATATTTGTTGTTAATTTTCACTGCAGGATCATTCCCATTTGCAAATCTAATGACATAATTGCTTAGTAAAGAAATGCCATAAAATTACAGAAATTGTCATAGCTGGCAGCCCCGTTCATGATTTTTGTGAGAAATTCCTACAACAATGGGTTTACATAAAGGTCCTATTACTGTATGAACTTCGTTTTGATTTCATGACTAGACCGGAAGTAATAAGGGAAAAAGCTTTATTTTGCTGAGCAAATTTACAAGATTTAGGAGACAAAAATCACCATAGCTGGCAACTCTATTCTAGTTTTTCAATAAAATTTTCAAGCTGATACCACTGCCACAGTGTTGCCTGCATTTCAAAATCAGTTCTATCAGACCTGATCCTAATTAATATCAATATGTCCTGCAAATTTCAATATGATTAAATAAACTGGTCGTCACTTCTCGTGAGCAGAAGTTTCGAGTGCTGAAAATAGAGATTTTGAAAACTTCGATTTGACTTGATTTAAAATTTATCAATGATTTGAAATTTTTGTCAAAAAGCGAACATTTTTCCAGAAGGTCGTTGATTTGAAGGATTTTTTCAGGAGCCTGCCGTAGCTACAAAGTTACTTGCACTGTCTTGAAAATTCATATGTTTTAAATATTAGTGAACATCAATACTCTCTGATCCTTTTACAATAATCTAATGTTTCATTCAGAAGTTATGACACATCAAAATTTGAAAAAAAAATCTTTGCCTTATTTCAGGCACTTAGCACCAACACGTGACTCAAAACTTCCAATTCTTTATCATAAGCAACCTGAAAACATAATAAGCTTTCATTCCCAATACTTTTTTTAACAAAAATTTACACTGCTTGGAAATATAGGAGTACTTGAAAATTAATTTAAATGCCCGCCGACACTAAAGGGTCTGAGATATCTGAATTCTAGCAAACTGTGGACCCACCCACTGTTAGCATTAATGTGGCCATTCTAAATTTTGAAATTATGGTATATGGCTCCGAAAGAAATGCTAAGAGCAGTGTTAAACTGCAAAATTTGATGCTAAACTCTTTTTGTGTCAAAAGAATTAAAAATCAAGTAGCTTTTTCGAGTTTTTTATTTGTGAATAACAAAAAATTACAACTTAAACATTTATTTCAAACATATTTGTTAAAAATACTATATAATAAAAAAAATCACTTTAATTTCTTTATTTAAAGTTTATTTAAAGTCAATTAAAGCTCATCTTCTTCAGTATCCGAATCGTTTGAATCTGACTCTGCAGATAAATCACTATAGTCGACATAAAAGGAGCTAAGACTTTTAACAATTGAATCTGGTACTTCAAAAATTATGGCAGCATACTCCTAAAGTTTTTGAACTAGATTGCGTAAAGAGAATATGATTCAGCATATATATTTTAAAACGATTACGTTGTTTATTTTAAATAAAATTTACATGACTAAAAACTCTCTCTACCTCAGCATTAGATATAGGTAATTATAAAAAGTCTAGCGCATCAGAACCGCTAGAAAACTAATTTTCGAAGAAGTTGTCTTTGAGGGATTTCAAAATGTGTGCAGACGTTATACACTTCTTTGTAGTATCATATCAACCATTTGTTACTCAAAAGAACAAATATCATTTTTTGACAGCATTTCCTATTACATAAGTGATGAAAATGCTCAGTGCTGGCAACATTTATCCAACACAGCAGCAATAAGCCTACCACTACATGCTCGTACTTAATCATCCTATCCATTGAATTTCGTTTTCATCGAAGGATATCATCGAAAGTTTCAGCGATTAAACTATGTCTGGGGCTGCCATCTGAAAAATTTCCAAAACTCGGAAAATTTTAATATCGGTTGCTTATTTTATTGTAAATGCTTTGCTCATGAATACTAAATGGAAGCATCTGTTTGTGCAATATTTACGAATTATCTGCTCGATAAAGAAATAAAAATAAATTACGAAATTTATCATAGCTGGCAACCCTTTCACGATTTTTCAACGACATTTCTTCAAAACTAGATATGCAACAAGATCCACTTACCACGCGAATTTCGTTTTGATATCGTTACTGCATCGGAAGTTATAGGGAAAAAACCTTCATTGTCCTGAACAAATTAACAATATTTATGGGACAAAAATTGCCATAGTTGGCGACTCTATACTAATTTTTCAACCAAATTTCTATGAAATTTATCTTAGAGTAAGGTTCACCTACTGCGTGAATTTTGTTGAAATCTGGTGGCTAAATCGGAAGCTATAGGCCAAAAACCATTTTTTTTTTCTTAGCGATTTTTCCAAATAGCACCACTACCACCGTGTTGCCTGTATTGCAAAATCTATCAGACCTGGTCCTAAGTAAAACCAACATGGCCTGTAAATTTCACATTGATCGCATTAGTCGATCGTCAGTTCTCGTGAACAGAAATTTTGAAAGCTGCAAATAGAGGTAATTCGATCACGGGTTGCCGTTCTTGTTTACCGCGGGATTTTGAAAATGTTCATTTGACTTGGTGGACAAAAGGCAAAATTTATCAATAATTTTTATTTATTTTCAAAAATCAAAAAATTTTCAGGAGACTCGATGATTTGAAGGATTTTTTTTCAGGAGCCTGCTGTAGGTACAAAGTTGGCCGCACATTCTTCAAAGTCGATGCGTGTAAAATTCTAGTCTACGTCAATACGCTCTGAAAATTTCACGATGATCCATTGCTTTTCTTAGAAGTTATGACAAATCGAAATTCGAATAAAAATCCTTGCCTACTTTTAGGCACTCAGCGCCAACACAAGGTTCAATATTTCAAATTCTTTATCATAAACAAACTAAAAACATAATAAGTTTTTATTCCTTATACTTTTTTTAACAAAAGTTTACACTGCTTGGAAATATAGGAGTACTTGAAAGTTCACTTCAATGCCCACCGACGCCAAAAAAGTTACGATATCTGAATTTTATAATCGTCGATCTACCTGTTATATACATCTATGTCCTCCGAAAATTTCAGCTCAATCGGATAAGCCACTCCAGAGATTATCTCCCTTAAGGGGGGAAATACATGTAAAATGGAAAAGAAATTGCTAATTTTAGATTGACTTAAAATATATATATTGTTTATTCAGAAAATTTTTAATATTAAATCCTCAAAGTACATATCTTATAGTAAATGAAAATATTTTTTTAATAACTTTTCAACACAAAATGGAGGCGATGCGAGCAAATGAAAAAAACACATCAAAAACAGCCTCGTACAACTTAACGCCTTTTCCGAGAAACTTGCAACGTTCAGAGAAAAAAAAATATGCTAATGAGATCTATAATTCCTAGGTGAACCAATAAAATTTAGAAAAAAAAACCAAATTTTTACATTAATATTAGATTAAAAAAAAAAATCGATTTTTTTCAAAAAAATCACGTTTTAAACATTGGTAAACTAATTATTTTTCCGAAATCACAAGAAAATGTAGGTTCAACGATGAGATAATACTCTTTTGTACATGTGATATAAATTTTAGCCTAATAGGTTCAATATTTTTTGAGATATCTTGTACGGAAATTGAAAAAGTACTACTTTGATAAAAGCGCGTTTAAAGTTCTAAAGCTCCACCGACCTGGGGAACGCCGCGCTGTCTATAACTGGCTATAACTCGAGAACTAACACGAATATCGCTTCAAAACTTTTTTTGGTATATTTTAAGAGTATTTCAAACACTTTGATGCAATAAAAAAAAAATCGTTTTTGTTTTAGCAGTTACATGTATCTCCCCCCTTAATCATTTTGCTGATAGATATATATATATATATATATAAATATATATATATATATATATATATATATATATATATATATATATATATATATATATTTATATATATATATATATATATATATATATATATATATATATACATATATATATATATATATATATATATATATATATATATATATATATATATATATATATATATATATATATATATATATATATATATATATATATATATTTATATATAAATATATATATATATATATTTATATATATATATATATATATATATATATATATAAAGAAATATGAATTTTCGGCGAAACGAATTTAATACTAATTTTCTTCGAACATTAGTAAAAAGGAACAATTAAGTTTGTCAATTCTTCGAAAGGATTTGTATTTAATGAATCTTTATATTCTTTGACCTCACACCAAAACTCTACAGTCGTTTTGGTGTGCTGCCATGGAAAAAAGGCTAAACTATTCCATTGTTTTTCCAAACGTTCTATTTGTTCAAAAGTATAATCCATATTATTGAAATGTATAATTTTTCTTAGTGAATCCTTAATAATTCTTTATGAGTAACCGACAGAAAAATATTGGATTTATTTTGAATATCCTGCATTAAATGGTAAACGTTGTCGCAGTTCTTCTATAAGTTTTACTAAAAAATGTTTGCAGTCATTTCTTAAAATTACTTCCTCTTCCGTTTTCATTTTGCCATCACTGAGCTGGTTTCTAGCATATTCTTGAAATTCATGGGAGTAATATGGATTTGGCAATAAATATTCTATAGGTGAAGTGAAGGCATCAAATTTTTCGATTGATCTTATTATCCGCTGACACAATGATTGAATCAAAACATATAAATCTTGCAAGACTTTCGTGGGACCAACCGCGCGACTTTGAAATATTTTATTTACATGTTGAACCTCTGATAAAACTGATTTAAGAAACAAAAAACTCTAGCGCACCTGAACCGCTAGAAACACAAATGTTCGAAGAACAGTAGAAGAATCGTGCAGGTTTTGAGTGCATATTCCACAACATGAGCTGCTTATTATTGCCACACTGTTTCAAACGCCACGATGACTTTGGTCTCAAGAATGCATTATAACTCATATGGTGGAAGGTTTCAGATGTAACCACTGCCATTAGTTTCAAAGTTTATGAAAGAAAAACACTTGTTAATTATATTCGTTATCAGTTGCTTATTTCACAAAATTTTGAAAGCAGCATCTCATATAACATCAATGAAGAAAATGCTCAGTGCCTGCAGCACTGTAACTGAAGTTGGTGTTTGAGGCTGCGATCCGAAAAATTTGCAGAACTTTGGGAATTGAAACATTGGTTATTTATTTTCATTGTAAATGTTTCCGGTATGAATACTAACTGTAAGCATTTATTGATACAAAAGTAGCACAACAAAGCCAAGAATATGTCACATCTGCTTCACGTTGTTATACTACATTCGAACTTGTAATAGTATAAAGAAATTTAGGGTTACCTGCAGCAAGTTTTTTCAAATAATCGAACGCTTAATATTTGCTGTTTATTGTCACTACAATATCATTACCAATTGAAAATTCTACGATAAAACCGCTTAATAAAGATATTGCAAACAAACACAAAACCAACAATAGCTGGCAACCCTATCGTGGCTTTTCAGCCGAATTTGATCTGAATAACCTGTTCAGAATATGTTCCATTAATTGTATGAAATTCGTATTGATTTCATGACTGCACTGGAAGTTATAGGGCAAAAAGTTTTATTTTCCTGAGCGATTTTTCAAAACCAAAGACACAAAAATTACCAAAGCTGACAGCACCAATCGAATTTTTCAACAAATTCAATCAAACAGAGTTTAGAGTAAGGTTCAGTTGCTGTGTCAATTTCATGAAAATCTGGTAACTTATTCACATTTCATAGGGCAAAAAACAGTTTTTTTTCTTTGTATTTTTTCAAGATGGCATCACTGGCACAGAATTGCCTATAATTCAAAATCGCTTCTATCAGACCTGGTCCTACTTAAGCCCAATGCATTCTGTAAATTTCAGTTGTATCTGATTATTCTTTCGTGAGTTCCCGTGAACAGAAGTTTTTGATGCTAAAAACACAGGTTAACTGGGAAAGGGTTACCGTTCTTGTCTGACATGCAATTTCCAAAGTTTAACTTTGAACATGTAGATTAAGCAAAATATTTGCATACAGATTGGTTTTATTGTAAGAAACGGACATTTTTTAGGATATTCGATGGTTTGAATGTTTTCACTTCCATATTTTTATTTTTCAAATTTAAGAAACCGAAATTATCATAGCTGGCAGGTCCAACCGAATTTTTCAACCAAATTTCTACTAAGCATGGTCTAAAGTAAGGTTCAGCTACTGTGTGAATTTCGTCAAAATCGAACGATTCAATCAGAATTTATAGGGCTAAAAACAGTTATCTTTTTTAGTGATTTTTCAAGGTGGCACCACTGGCACAGAATCGCCCGCATTTCAAAATCACCTCTATCGGACCTGGTCCTAATTAAGATCAATACATACTGCAAATTTCAATTAATTTTGCTCATTAGATCGTGAGTTTCCGTGAACAGAAGTTTTTGATGCTAAAAATATAGGTAAATTGGGCAAGGGCTACCAGGCGTGCCCGTTATACCATATCAAATTTTTTTTCTTGCCTATGTAAACAAAGCACAAGATTTACATATGAGTGGCTTTTTTTTTAAGAAGCGGCATTTTTTCAAGAGAAACGATGATTTGGAGGTTTTCACTTTCAGTGCCTGCCCTAGCTACAGAGTTGCCAGCACGCTCATCAAAAGCTACACAAATCTACAACTAAATAATACCAATATGTTCTGAAAATTTCGTAATGATTGAATAGCTCTGTCAAAAGTTATCGCAAATTATAAATTTTCAAGTTTTCCCGTTGTCGTTTTAGGCAGCGAGCGCACACATGGGGTTAAAAAATTCCAAAACATTATCCGATTCACATGTAAAACACGTCCGAAATTTATTTCGTCAACTTTAATTTTGCAAAAATTATTTGTGTACGGAATAAAAGGTATATTAAAAATATCACTAAAATGGCCGCCGGAGCCATAGGGTTAAAGATTATTATTTTTTTGTGAGACGTGGCACTATTCTGCATATACACTAATGTGTCCTGAAAATTTAAATTCAATCGGATGGCGCGTTCCTGAGATTTTTTCACTGAAATTTTTTGATGAGAATATATATATATATATATATATATATATATATATATATATATATATATATATATATATATATATATATATATATATATATATATATATATATATATATATATATATATATATATATATATATATATATATATATATATATATATATATATATATATATAGAAATATGAATTTTTGGCCAAAGTGATTTTAATACAAATGTCAAATGTTCTTCTTCGAACTTTAGTAAAAAACTCTAGCGCAACTGAACCACGAGAAACACTAATGTTCGGAGAACGGTAGAAGAATTGTGCAGGTTTTGAGTGCATATTCTACCACATGAGCTGCTTGTTACGGCCAAACTGTTTTAAATGCCACGTTTTACTTTTGTCTCAAGAATGCATTATAACTCATATGGTAGAAGGTTTCAAATATGTATTGCCACTGGCATGAATTTCAAAGTTTATAAGAGCAAAGCACGGGTTAATTATATTCGTTATCAGTTGCTTATTTCACAAAATTTTGAAAGCAGCATCTCATATAACATCAATGAAGAAAATCCTCAGTGAGTGCAGTACTTTAACTGAAGTTGGTATTTCGGGCTGCGATCCGAAAAATTTGCAGAACTTTGGGAATTGAAACATCGCTTATTTATTTTCATTGTAAATGTTTCTGGTATGAATATTAACTGTAAGCATTTATTGATACAAAAGTAGCACAACCGGCTCTTGCTGGCAACCTTTCGGCAGTATCAAAGCCAAGAATATATCACATCTGCTTCACGTTGTTATATTACATTCGAAGCTATAGGAGTATAAAGAAATTTTGGGTTACCTACAGCGAGTTTTTTCAAATAATCGAAAGCTTAATATTTGCTGTTTATTGCCACTACAATATCATTACCAATTGAAAATTCTACGATTAAACCGCTTAATAAAGATATTGCAAACAAACACAAAACCAACAATAGCTGGCAACTCTATCGTGGCTTTTCAACCAAATTTGGCCTGAATAATGCTTATGATAGGTTCCATTAATTGTATGAAATTCGTATTGATTTCATGATTGCTCTGGAAGTAATAGGGCAAAAAGTTTGATTTCCCTGAGCGAATTTTTAAAACCAAATACACAAAAAACTACCATAGCTGGCAGCACCAATCAAATTTTTCAGCGAAATTTCCAATAAACAGAGACTAGAGTAAGGGTCAGCTACTGTGTCAATTTCATGAAAATCAGGTAACTTATTCACATTTCATAGGGCAAAAAGCTGTTTTTTTTTCTTCGTAATTTTCAAGATGGCACCACTGGCACAATGTTAATTACAATTCAAAATCACTTCTATCAGACCTGGTCCTACTTAAGAAAACTACTAGAATCTACAACTAAATAATACCAATATGTCCTGAAAATTTTGTAATGAGTGAATAGCTCTGTCAAAAGTTATCGGAATTTAAAAATTTTCAAGTTTTCCCGTTCTCTTTTAAGGCACCCAGGTCACACATGGGGTTAAAAAATTCCAAAACACTATCCAATTCACATGTAAAACACGTTCAAAATATATTTTGTCAACTTTATTTTTTCAAAAATTATTTGTGTACGGAATAACAGGTACATTAAAAATATCACTTAAATGGCTGCCGGTGCCAAAGGGTTAAAGATTATTAACTTTTTACGAGACCTGGCACTATTTTGCATACACACCAATGTATCCTGAAAATTTCAGTTCAATCAGATGGCGCATTCCTGAGATTTATTCACTGAAATTTTTGATGATATATATATATATATATATATATATATATATATATATATATATATATATATATATATATATATATATATATATGTATATATATATATATATATATATATATATATATATATATATATATATATATATATATATATATATATATATATATATATATATATATATATATATATATATATATATATATATATATATATATATATATATATATATATATATATATATATATATATATATATATATATATATATATATATATATATATATATATATATATATATATATGGTTGCTCGGTACGCTGGTCTGTCCAGATCAGAACTGCATTCACTCGTTACCCATTGTTTGTATGATCCAGTGACAGTACGCAACTTGGTAAGCTGGGAGGCCGATGGGAGCTAGGATCAGGAGAGGACGTGCCTAGATATAAGGATTGAAAGGGGGGGGGGGGGCTCTGACGATACGTACAACACATTAAGATGAATATTTTTTAAGTACTATTATTTCCGATTCACGGTTATTCAGTGACCGATTTTATTTACAATTTGTCTTTAATAGTTTCAAAATTCGTTAGATCGACGTTAAGAAATTAATTCAAAAGTCTCTAAAATACAATAATGTTTAGTAAAGTCTATCTTCGAGTTTCCATTTACGAATATGTGCAAGTACAAATTAAGTTCAATATCAAATGCTCATTAAAATGCTGGTTGAAATATGCATTCTGAATTCGTTCAAGGGTTTTGTTTAGATATTGGCAACAGTGCAATTTTTGAGATTGGACGTTTATATAATTTCCCGTTAGAAAGAGTTGTCACTACTCTGACCAAAGAGTCCTTTTCCGGATGCAATTCTACTATTCAAGCCAGCGGCCATTTATTGGACGATAAATTTTCACCTTTAACTAAACATATATCACCAACGCAAGGTTCAACTTCTTTAGCAAGCCATTTTGGACGAGCCTGCAGACACGATAGATATTCATCTTTCCATCGTTTCCAAAAAGTTTGGATCATTCGCTGCGTGTATTTCCATCTATTAATATAATCAATTTTTTCGTTTAACAAATCATGTTCTGGTGGCATCAATAAGGGACCACCGATAAGAAAATGTGCCGGAATGAGAACTTCGACATCCATAGCATCATCTGACAGGGGACACAAAGGTCGAGAATTCAAGCAAGCTTCTACTCTGATTAATACCGTTGACATTTCTTCAAATGTAAGTGCGGCTTCTCCGACAACTCGACGTAAGTGTGCTTTGATCGACTTTACCCCTGCTTCCCATAACCCCCCGAAATGAGGAGAAGCTGGGGGATTGAAATGCCATGTCATATTATCATGAGCGACTAATTCTGCAGCATGCATGTTATTTTTCTCTATTATCTTACGTAATTCAATATTTGCCCCTACAAAATTGGTTCCGCAGTCACTATAAACGTGACTGCAGAGTCCTCATCTTCCTGTAAAACGCCGGAAGGCCGCCGGAAGCCAAAAAGGCTGACGTAGTGAGATCACTAACAAACTCGATATGAATGGTTTTAACAGCAAGGCAGATAAAAATGGCGATGTAACCTATAAACCTTTTACCACCTCGACCCCGACAGTCACGGTATTCAATAGGGCCGCAATAATCCACACCGGTGTGCGTGAAAGGCCTAGATATATTAACTCGGGGAGAAGGTAAGTTGCCCATCAACTGTCTCAATAAAACTGGCTTTGCTCGAATACATCTTATACATTTATGCAGTTCCCTTTTAATGCTGGTGCGAGCATCTAAAATCCAATAACGTCTCCTAGACGTATTTAATACCAATTGGGTTTGACCGTGGAGTGTAGTAAGATGAATTTCCCTTATCAAAAGTTCGACAAATTTTCCATTTTTAGGTAAAATGATAGGAAATTTCGCATCATAAGTTAAATTGGCGTTTGTAAGACGTCCTCCAACTTGCAATATATGCTTGTCGTCTAAGAATGGATTCAATTTTATTAATTTGCTATCCTTGCTCACCTGCTCACCCTTCTTTAACCTTCCTATTTCTAACTTAAATTCTGTTTGTTGTACATATTTGATCCAAAACTCCATTGATCGACTAAGTTCCATTGTAGTTAAGAAATCTTGACCTTGATATCGTTTCGATGTATGGTCGAAAAAACGAAAACAGTATGCAGTCACGCGTATCAAACGATTCAAGGTCGAAAACTTATTCAATAAGTCATTCAATTCGATATTGACAATACTAATTACACTTATTAATGTTGTTTTTCTAAGTTCTAAGTTAACATCATCAATTTCAAAACCTCCAAATTTCTAGAAAATTCTTATTTTGTTTTAATTATTCACAAACTACAAAACTTATCTTGTTCCAACGAAGTTTTTCAGACAAAGAGAGCGAGAATCCGTTAGTTTTGCTATTTATACGATGTTTCCGAAAATTTACAGTTTTAAGCAACATTTTATCAATTACAATCCAAAGTTTAACATATTAACAAACTTCAAGTTTTCAATCCCAATTGTAACATTTTAACAAACTTCAAGTTTTACTTTGCGAACTAATACTACAAATTACTTTACAATTGCTGTAAAAGAGTAAAAGAGATAACAAGAGTTGTCGAGAACATCAGGCGAATTGACAATTTGACAAGTCTCCATTGTGTACAATCGGTGACAGCGACGGTGACAGCAGGTAAGTCAATTTGTTTATTTTAAATTTATTTCACTAATAAATTTCCTTTTAGGTTTTAATTCGAACACACTCCCCCCGCTGGTCTGTCCAGATCAGAGCTGCATTCACTCATTACCCATTGTTTGTATGATCCAGTCACAGTACGCAACTTGGTAAGCAGGGAGGCCGATGGGAGCTAGGATCAGGAGAGGACGTGCCTAGATATAAGGATTGAAAGGGGGGGGGGGCTCTGACGATACGTACAACACATTAAGATGAATATTTTTTAAGTACTATTATTTCCGATTCACGGTTATTCAGTGACCGATTTTATTTACAATTTGTCTTTAATAGTTTCAAAATTCGTTAGATCGACGTTAAGAAATTAATTCAAAAATCTCTAAAATACAATAATGTTTAGTAAAGTCTATCTTCGAGTTTCCATTTACGAATATGTGCAAGTACAAATTAAGTTCAATATCAAATGCCCATTAAAATGCTCGTTGAAATATGCATTCTGAATTCGTTCAAGGGTTTTGTTTAGATATTGGCAACAGTGCAATTTTTGAGATTGGACGTTTATATAATTTCCCGTTAGAAAGAGTTGTCACTACTCTGACCAAAGAGTCCTATTCCGGATGCAATTCTACTATTCAAGCCAGCGGCCATTTATAGGACGATAAATTTTCACCTTTAACTAAACATATATCACCAACGCAAGGTTCAACTTCTTTAGCAAGCCATTTTGGACGAGCCTGCAGACACGATAGATATTCATCTTTCCATCGTTTCCAAAAAGTTTGGATCATTCGCTGCGTGTATTTCCATCTATTAATATAATCAATTTTTTCGTTTAACAAATCATGTTCTGGTGGCATCAATAAGGGACCACCGATAAGAAAATGTGCCGGAGTGAGAACTTCGACATCCATAGCATCATCTGACAGGGGACACAAAGGTCGAGAATTCAAGCAAGCTTCTACTCTGATTAATACCGTTGACATTTCTTCAAATGTAAGTGCGGCTTCTCCGACAACTCGACGTAAGTGTGCTTTGATCGACTTTACCCCTGCTTTCCATAACCCCCCGAAATGAGGAGAAGCTGGGGGATTGAAATGCCATGTCATATTATCATGAGCGACTAATTCTGCAGCATGCTTGTTATTACTAATGTTCGAAGAAGAACATTAGTATTCAAATCACTTTGGCCAAAAATTCATATTTCTCTATATATATATATATATCATCAAAAAATTTCAGTGAAAAAATCTCAGAAACGCGCCATCCGATTGATTTGACATTTTTAGGACACATTGGTGTATATGCAGAATAGTGCCAGGTCTCAGAAAAAGTAAAAAATCTTTAACCTTTTTGCGCCGGCGGCCATTTTAATGATATTTTTAATATACCTTTTATTCCGTACACAAATAAGTTTTGCAAAAATAAAGTTGACGAAATAAACTTTGATTGTGTTTTACATGTGAATCGGATAATGTTTTGGAATTTTTTAACCCCATGTGTGCGCTCGCTGCCTAAAAAGACAACGGGAAAAATTGAAAATTTTTAAATTGCGATAACTTTTGACAAAGCTATTCAATCATTACCAAATTTTAAGGACGTATTGGTATTATTTAATTGTAAATTCGTGTAGCTTTTGATGAGCGTGCTGGCAACCCTAAAGCCAGGGCAGGCACTGAAAGTGAAAACCTTCAAATTATTGTCTCTCTTGAAAAAATGCCGCTTCTTCAAAAAAAGGTCTTTCATATGTAAACTTCGTGCTTTTTTTTTACATAGACCGAAAAAAAAATTTGATATGATATAACGGGCACGCCTGGTAACCCTTGCCCAATTTACCTATATTTTTAGCATCAAAAACTTCTGTTCACGGAAACTCACGATCCAATGAGCAGAATTAATTGAAATTTGCAGACTGTATTTTTCTTAAATAGGACCAGGTCTGATAGAAGTGATTTTGAAATGCGGGTGGTTCTGTGCCAGTGGTGCCATCTTGAAAAATCACTAAAAAAGATAACTGCTTTCAGCCCTTTAAATTCTGATTGAATCGTTCGATTTTAACGAAATTCACACAGTTGAAAAATTCGGTTGGACCTGCCAGCTATGATAATTTTGGTCTCTTAAATTTGAAAAAATAAAAATTTGGAAGCGAAAATATTCAAATCATCGAATATCCTAAAAATGTCCGTTTCTTACTATAAAACCAATCTGTATACAAATTTTATGCTTTATCTACACATTCAAAGTAAATTTTTGGAAATTTCATGTCGGACAAGAACGGTTACCCTTTCCCAGTTAACCTATATTTTTAGCATCAAAAACTTCTGTTCACGGTAATTCACGAACCAATAATCAGATACCATTGAAATTTACAGAATGCATTGGACTTAAGTAGAACCAGGTCTGATAGAAGAAATTTCGAATTGTGGGCAACTCTGTGCCAGTGGTGCCATCTTGAAAAATTACAAAGAAAAAAAAACTGCTTTTTGCCCTATGAAATGTGAATTAGTAACCAGATTTTCATGAAATTGACACAATAGCTGCACCTTACTTTAGACTCTGTTTGATTAAAATTTGGTTGAAAAATTCGATTGGTGCTGCTAGCTATGGTAGTTTTTGTGTCTTCGGTTTTGAAAATTCTCTCAGGAAAATAAAACTTTTTGCCCTATAACTTCCAGTGCAGTCATGAAATCAATACGAATTTCATACAATTAATGGAAGTTATTCTAAGCATTATTCAGGCCAAATTTGGTTGAAAAGCCTTGATAGGGTTGCCAGCTATTGTTGGTTTTGTGTTTGTTTGCAATATCTTTATTAAGGGGTTACCCCCACTTGCAACTTTGAGATTTTTCTAATTTTTTTTGTTGCATTTTTTTTAAGTATAACTATCTGAGAATACGTCCTTCAAATTTCAAGTCGATCCGAAAAGAATCAACTGAAATATGAGCGTTGAAAGAGAAGAAACTGTTACTTAAACAACCGTTCCTTGTACTTATAAGCACGTTTTTCTCGAAATAACATTTTTGAAGTCGGTGACCAAAATTACTCTAAAACTACTGAGCCGATTTTTTTGAAACTTGACATGTTTATTTAATACATAACAATGTAGTGTTTGATCGTTCGGTTTTTCTTTTTTATAAAAAATGGCTGTTTTATAGCAAAAAGACGACCGTTTTTTTAAGTGAAAATCGAACCATTAACTTTGACTGTCCGCCATTTTGTAAAAAATGGATATTATTTTAAATCCTTCGATGAAACACTAGTTTATACTGTTACTTAACTAAATACATCGCTATTCTTTGCTTCAGATGACCCAGTTCGACACAATGTTGGTCACCGCAATATGTGAAAATTAAAATACCATTGTTTTTACGGCCATTTGTAATTTAACGGTGTAATATTTTTCAATAAAAAAATTACTGAATGGTGCTTAATGTATGGTCTTTAAGAAAATATAATAGTCGTTTAAAAATATTTCGTAGTTTTCTTAAAAAAAATTCATGAAAATGACCTATTTTTTTCCGCTACAAGTGGGGGTAACCCCTTAAGCGGTTTTATCCTAGAATTTGCAATTGGTAATGATTTTGTAGTGACAATAGACAGCAAATATTAAGCTTTCGATTATTTGAAAAAACTCGCTGCAGGTAACCCTAAATTTCTTTATACTCCTATAACTTCGAATGTAATATAACAATGTGAAGCAGATGTGATATATTCTTGGCTTTGATACTGTCGATAGGTTGCCAGCACGAGTCGGTTGTGCTACTTTTGTATCAATAAATGCTTACAGCTAGTATTCATACCGGAAACATTTACAATGAAAATAAATAACCGATGTTTCAATTCCTTTAGTTCTGCAAATTTTTCGGATCGCAGCCCCAAACAACAACTTCAGTTACAGTGCTGCAGGCACTGAGCATTTTCTTCATTGATGTTATATGAGATGCTGCTTTCAAAGTTTGGTGAAATAAGCAACTGATAACGAACATAATTAACAAGTGTTTTTCTTTCATAAACTTTGAAACCCATGCCAGTGGTTATATCTGAAACCTTCTACCATATGAATTATAATGCATTCTAGAGACCAAAGTAAAACGTTGCATTTGAAACAGTTTGGCCGTAATAAGCAGCTCATGTGGTGGAATATGCACTCAAAACCTGCACGATTCTTCTACTGTTCTTCGAACATGAGTGTTTCTAGCGGTTCAGGTGCGCTAGAGTTTTTTATTATCTTACGTAATTCAATATTTGCCCCTACAAAATTGGTTCCGCAGTCACTATAAACGTGACTGCAGAGTCCTCGTCTTCCTGTAAAACGCCGGAAGGCAGCCAAAAAGGCTGACGTAGTGAGATCACTAACAAACTCGATATGAATGGCTTTAACAGCAAGGCAGATAAAAATGGCGATGTAACCTTTAAACCTTTTACCACCTCGACCCCGACGGTCACGGTATTCAATAGGGCCGCAATAATCCACACCGGTGTGCGAGAAAGGCCTAGATATATTAACTCGGGGAGAAGGTAAGTTGCCCATCAACTGTCTCAATAAAACTGGCTTTGCTCGAATACATCTTATACATTTATGCAGTTCCCTTTTAATGCTGGTGCGAGCATCTAAAATCCAATAACGTCTCCTAGACGTATTTAATACCAATTGGGTTTGACCGTGGAGTGTAGTAAGATGAATTTCCCTTATCAAAAGTTCGACAAATTTTCCATTTTTAGGTAAAATGATAGGAAATTTCGCATCATAAGTTAAATTGGCGTTTGTAAGACGTCCTCCAACTCGCAATATATGCTGGTCGTCTAAGAATGGATTCAATTTTATTACTTTGCTATCCTTGCTCACCTGCTCACCCTTCTTTAACCTTAAATTCTAACTTAAATTCTGTTTGTTGTACATATTTGATCCAAAACTCCATTGATCGACTAAGTTCCATTGTAGTTAAGAAATCTTGACCTTGATATCGTTTCGATGTATGGTCGAAAAAACGAAAACAGTATGCAGTCACGCGTATCAAACGATTCAAGGTCGAAAACTTATTCAATAAGTCATTCAATTCGATATTGACAATACTAATTACACTTATTAATGTTGTTTTTCTAAGTTCTAAGTTAACATCATCAATTTCAAAACCTCCAAATTTCTAGAAAATTCTTATTTTATTTTAATTATTCACAAACTAAAAAACTTATCTTGTTCCAACGAAGTTTTTCAGACAAAGAGAGCGAGAATCCGTTAGTTTTGCTATTTATACGATGTTTCCGAAAATTTACAGTTTTAAGCAACATTTTATCAATTACAATCCAAAGTTTAACATATTAACAAACTTCAAGTTTTCAATCCCAATTGTAACATTTTAACAAACTTCAAGTTTTACTTTGCGAACTTATACTACAAATTAATTTACAATTGCTGACTAGTAAGAGTAAAAGAGATAACAAGAGTTGTCGAGAACATCAGGCGAATTGATAATTTGACAAGTCTCCATTGTGTACAATCGGTGACAGCGACGGTGACAGCAGGTAAGTCAATTTGTTTATTTTAAATTTATTTCACTAATAAATTTCCTTTTAGGTTTTAATTCGAACACACTCCCCCCGCTGGTCTGTCCAGATCAGAGCTGCATTCACTCGTTACCCATTGTTTGTATGATCCAGTGACAGTACGCAACTTGGTAAGCTGGGAGGCCGATGGGAGCTAGGATGAGGAGAGGACGTGCCTAGATATAAGGATTGAAAGGGGGGGGCTCTGACGATACGTACAACACATTAAGATGAATATTTTTTAAGTACAATTATTTCCGATTCACGGTTATTCAGTGACCGATTTTATTTACAATTTGTCTTTAATAGTTTCAAAATTCGTTAGATCGACGTTAAGAAATTAATTCAAAAGTCTCTAAAATACAATCATGTTTAATAAAGTCTATCTTCGAGTTTCCATTTACGAATATGTGCAAGTACAAATTAAGTTCAATATCAAATGCTCATTAAAATGCTCGTTGAAATATGCATTCTGAATTCGTTCAAGGGTTTTGTTTAGATATTGGCAACAGTGCAATTTTTGAGATTGGACGTTTATATAATTTCCCGTTAGAAAGAGTTGTCACTACTCTGACCAAAGAGTCCTTTTCCGGATGCAATTCTACTATTCAAGCCAGCGGCCATTTATTGGACGATAAATTTTCACCTTTAACTAAACATATATCACCAACGCAAGGTTCAACTTCTTTAGCAAGCCATTTTGGACGAGCCTGCAGACACGATAGATATTCATCTTTCCATCGTTTCCAAAAAGTTTGGATCATTCGCTGCGTGTATTTCCATCTATTAATATAATCAATTTTTTCGTTTAACAAATCATGTTCTGGTGGCATCAATAAGGGACCACCGATAAGAAAATGTGCCGGAGTGAGAACTTCGACATCCATAGCATCATCTGACAGGGGACACAAAGGTCGAGAATTCAAGCAAGCTTCTACTCTGATTAATACCGTTGACATTTCTTCAAATGTAAGTGCGGCTTCTCCGACAACTCGACGTAAGTGTGCTTTGATCGACTTTACCCCTGCTTCCCATAACCCCCCGAAATGAGGAGAAGCTGGGGGATTGAAATGCCATGTCATATTATCATGAGCGACTAATTCTGCAGCATGCTTGTTATTTTTCTCTATTATCTTACGTAATTTAATATTTGCCCCTACAAAATTGTTTCCGCAGTCGCTATAAACGTGACTGCAGAGTCCTCATCTTCCTGTAAAACGCCGGAAGGCCGCCGGAAGCCAAAAAGGCTGACGTAGTGAGATCACTAACAAACTCGATATGAATGGTTTTAACAGCAAGGCAGATAAAAATGGCGATGTAACCTTTAAACCTTTTACCACCTCGACCCCGACGGTCACGGTATTCAATAGGGCCGCAATAATCCACACCGGTGTGCGTGAAAGGCCTAGATATATTAACTCGGGGAGAAGGTAAGTTGCCCATCAACTGTCTCAATAAAACTGGCTTTGCTCGAATACATCTTATACATTTATGCAGTTCCCTTTTAATGCTGGTGCGAGCATCTAAAATCCAATAACGTCTCCTAGACGTATTTAATACCAATTGGGTTTGACCGTGGAGTGTAGTAAGATGAATTTCCCTTATCAAAAGTTCGACAAATTTTCCATTTTTAGGTAAAATGATAGGAAATTTCGCATCATAAGTTAAATTGGCGTTTGTATGACGTCCTCCAACTCGCAATATATGCTTGTCGTCTAAGAATGGATTCAATTTTATTAATTTGCTGTCCTTGCTCACCTGCTCACCCTTCTTTAACCTTCCTATTTCTAACTTAAATTCTGTTTGTTGTACATATTTGATCCAAAACTCCATTGATCGACTAAGTTCCATTGTAGTTAAGAAATCTTGACCTTGATATCGTTTCGATGTATGGTCGAAAAAACGAAAACAGTATGCAGTCACGCGTATCAAACGATTCAAGGTCGAAAACTTATTCAATAAGTCATTCAATTCGATATTGACAATACTAATTACACTTATTAATGTTGTTTTTCTAAGTTCTAAGTTAACATCAGGAACACTAGCTATTTTAGGCCAAAGATCTGTTGTCTGCACTAGCCAGGCAGGACCATTCCACCATAAACGATTATTTAATATATTCTCACACTCTATGCCTCGAGATGCTAAGTCGGCCGGATTCTGTTTTGAAGGAACATACTGCCATGTAGTATTTCCGACAGATTCGAAAATGACCGTAGTTCGATTTGCGACGAACGTTGTCCAGCGGGTTGGATGTCCACGCAACCACGCTAAAACAATTTCAGAGTCCGCCCAAAGCCAGATTTTAACGTTTGGCAAGATGATTGTCGTTTTGACCTTTGCCATCATCTTCGATAATAAAACGGCTGCACACAGTTCTAACCGTGGAATCGATACCAGACGAATAGGAGCAATCTTAGTTTTTGAGACTATGAGATATGAACATGTACTATTACCATTTCTACAAACTAGATATATTGCCGCAGCATACGCTTTAGTTGACGCATCACTGAAGCCGTGCAATTCAAATTTACATTCTTTTGTGTAATTTATCCAGCGAGGTATTTACAAATTTTCAATTATAGACAATTTATTTTTAAATTTTGTCCACATTTCATGAATATTTTTCGGCAAAGGTTCATCCCAACCTAATCCCTGTAGCCATAAAGACTGTATGATAATCTTTGCGGTTATTATTATGGGAGCCAGCCATCCAAGTGGATCAAACAACCTGGCTATGTCCGAGAGCAATTGCCGCTTAGAATGCACATCTTTATTCCCATTCATTTATATTCGATAACTAAATTGATCCGACAAAGGATGCCACATAATTCCTAACGATTTATAATTCAAATCTAAGTTTAAATCAAGTGACGTTTGCATCTCAATATCTTCTTGTGATATTCCTTCAAGTATTCTCACATCATTGCTTACCCATTTTCGAAGTGGGAATCCGCCAGCAGCTAATAAATCATGCATCTCCTTCCTTTTGTCTATAGTTTCCTGTAAACTTTGTCCACCGGGGAGCAGGTCATCAACATAAAATTCATGGTTTATAGAATGAGACGCATTAGAATAATTTTGACGTTCATCTTCAGCTAATTGTTTAAAGGTTCGAATTGCTAAAAAGGGCGCACAAGTCACTCCAAAGGTAACTGTAGTAAGCATGTACTCTTGAATGTCATCCTCCTTATTGAATCTCCATAAGATTCTTTGATATTGAGCGTCTTCATGGTGTATCTTTATTTGCCGATACATCTTCGCGATGTCAGCCATGAAAACAAACCGATAACGTCGCCAATTCATTAAGACTGCTAACAAGTCATTTTGTATGGCCGGTCCTGTTAGCAGTACATCATTAAGTGAAACTCCTGAGTTTGTTTTTCTTGACGCATCAAACACTATTCTGCAACTGGTTGTGCTGCTCTCTTTAAAGACTGGATGATGCGGCAGATAGTGAGCTAAACACTCAATTTTACCATTTCTTATAATATGCTCTTGCATAATGTCGACAGGATGCATGTGTCCGAGATCTAAATATTCTTTCATGCATTGACTGTATTTTGCCTTTAATTGCTTGTCCCTTTCAAGGCGTTTTTCTAATGATAAAAAGCTTGAAAGAGCAATGGCTTTCGAGCTACCCAATGAATTTTTCAATTCTTTACTCTTAAATGGTAACCGCACTGTATATCTTCCTGACTCATCTCGCCGAACATTTTTCGTATATAGCGATTCACACAATTCGTCATCTTGAGATTGGACCACCTGTGGTATAACTTCCTCTAGTTCCCAGAATTTCCGCAACTGTGCGTTGAGTTCCAAATCTTCGCTAATTTCAACCTTGAAGCTTTGTACAGTGTTGCGCGAGTTAATGACTAACATTCTTATCCATGAGAAAATAATGATAAGCTCATGGCAGAAAATGCCAATGATAGCATTCTAAGTAAACAACATCGTAACATTATCTAAATATGGAAATATTGAATAAGCGATAATGTGAACATGAGCCCATGCAAGCGTAAATATGATAACGCATATGAACTCATGGTATGAAGATAAGAATAGACGATAAGGAAAAGATATAAATACTGCATACGAGCATTGTAGCGGCATTCCTAATTCTTAGTTGTACCATGATTGTTACTTCTACTATAGTATCTGTCATGGACTAAAGAGCTATAAATAAAGGAATCATTTATTTGTTAACCAAGTATTTTATTCTTTATAAAGTATAGGTGAAGCAGGTAAATTATTTGGGGGCTCAACCGGGATACGAGGCAAGTATCCTGCATCATAAGCTGTAACAAGTTCCTGAATCAACCTTCCACAAGTACAACCGAATCTAAGGCACGTATCAGAAGCAAGGACGAACAGCGATCAAACTTGAAACTCGTATCCAGCCAAAAAATCTACAGCTATCTGACAAACACCACAAGGACCAGGAAATCCATAGCAGATTCAACATATGGTGCATATCATCAGAAACTGAGAACGTCATACAACATTCCCGGACGGCAAAAAAGAGGGAATCTCGACTGTGCAGAGCATTATCATCCGAAATCAAGGAAAGTTACCCTGCTACAGCGAACAACAACGAAGAAGAAAACAGGTTAGTACAAAACCCTACAAAATAAAAAAATCTATTACGAAGAAGTTATTGTGTGCAAACCGTGAATAATAAAGTGAATAATAGTGAAAAATAATATAGAACGAATTAGTGCGTAATAGATCATAAGAAGAAGTGAAAATTGTAAAAAATTAAGGGTATTCAATACACCCGAGCAGAATTTTAAGAGAATTCGTTCCCTTCCACCATTTATGTGAGAAGGATAAATAACAAGTAGACTCATTGCAAAGAGTGACAGAATTTTAGGAGAATTCGTCACCACCCGTCCTTTATACGAGGTGGAAAATAAGAAAATAATTAAAAGAAAATACTGTAAACGCACGAAATAAAATTTTCTCGAAAACGAAAAAATTAATAAAACATATAACAAAACGTAAATCAGCGAGCAATAAAATGGAGTTAACTCGCATTTCAGCAGAATGCGATGCATTAAAAACTCAAGTATTACAAATGCAATCAAAAATTGATGCACAGAACTTGAGGTTACAAGAGATGGAAGAAACGAACCTATCTAGTCCCATGAGTGACTATGAGGATCAATTATGTCAATACGACAGTTCCACACAAATCAATGTAAATATATTCAAGAATTTACATACCTTCTCAGGAACTGAGTCAGAATACAGACCTTGGAGAAAAATGGTCTTATTATTACACAACTCAGTCAAAACGTTTCAGAATACTAACATATATCGTGAAATATTATTAATCATACGCTCCAAAATAATCGGTTCAGCGGCAGAGGTCCTAATAAACAATAACACGAAACAAAACTTCGATGCAATAATTGCACAATTAGACTATACTTATGCCGACAAAAGACCCTTATACGTTTTAGAGAACGAAATGTCTGTTCTACGACAAGGCGCACAAACGCTTGAAGCGTTCCACAACAAAATAAACTTACAATTAAATCTTGTAATAGCTAAAGTCGAAATGACGTATCACAATGAAGATGCAATTAAGGCTCTAACGACCGAAATGGAATCAAAAGCCATTCGAACGTTTATCGCTGGCCTAAACAGCATAGCCACCAGGAACATGCTCTATGGACAAAATCCTAGAACACTGAGTGAAGCGTATGCAGCCGCCCAAACGATGTTCCATGACACGCAAGTCCATGGACTCGATAATCATTTCCATACAGGATATAGACCACGTCATATACCGTTTCAGCAGCATCACAGACATTACAACCCGCCGATAAATAGAAGAAATGATTTCCAGCCAAACAGAAATTCTTTCAATAACAATGAACAACGACCCGAACCGATGGAAGTAGATTCATCAAATCACTTCAGAAGAAATAATAATAATTTCAATAACAGAAACAATCAATTTCATAATAATAATAACAACTTAAAACGAGAAAGAGAAATGTCCTCACAGAAATTCAAACACCCGCAAAAAATGCATCGAATGAATGAAACAAATCATAACAATAGTGAGTCGTTAATAAACAATATCCCAGATGAACGCGAAGAAATTGACGGGAGTACTTTTTTAGAATTTTGAAAGGCTTACCACACCTTAAATTAAAGACGCGATCGGATAGTAAGCCATTAGAAATTTTCATATTATTAGACTCAGGAAGTACTAATAATTATATAAATCCAAACATAAAATTAGGAAAAAAAGTAAAACTAGATGTACCCATTGTAACTTAGACAATGCATGGGACTTCAAAAATCTTCTATAAAAGAATAATAAATATTTTAGGTGAAAACGTCACATTCTATGAATTAAATGCATTAAAAGAATACGATGGTATATTAGAATTTGATGGTTTATCAAAGTTACGAATAACCTTCGACTTAGCAAATTTTAACCTAAAGATCTTTACAAATAAGAAATCAGTAGACTCCCAAGAAATAAATTTTACAATTCATGATGAAACTTATACAAATGAAATTAGGGAAATTATGAGAAATAATTCGTATAACGAAACCTTACCCTTCACGACGACTATAGAGGCAACTATACGCACAAAAGACAATAACCCTATCTGGACAAAGCAATATCCTTACCCGTATAATAACAATGAATTTGTCAACGAGGAAATAAATAAACTATTACAGAATGGAATTATAAGGCCAAGTAAATCACCTTATAACTCTCCGGTCTGGATCGTACCAAAGAAAGGTACCGACGATAAAGGTAACCCTAAAAAGCGACTAGTGATAGACTTCCAAGAATTGAATTCTAATACTATTACGGACAGATATCCTATCCCAGATGTCAATATGACAATACAAAATCTAGGGAGAGCAAAAGTCTTTTCAACGCTCGACCTCGAGTCAGGATTTCATCAGATTAAGATAAAAAAGGAAGACATTGAGAAAACTGCTTTTTCAATAAATGGAGCTAAATATGAATTCGTAAGAATGCCCTTTGGATTGAAAAACGCACCTTCGATATTCCAAAGATGTGTTGATGACATATTGCGACCATTCATAGGCAAGTTTGCTTATATTTACATCGACGATGTATTAATATACTCTTCCTCACCCGAAGAACATATTAAACATATCGAAATAATTATAAACGTATTAAAGAAAGCCAACATGAAGTTATCCGCAGAAAAGTCTCATTTCTTTAAATCCGAAGTCGAATATCTAGGTC
This sequence comes from Nemotelus nigrinus, assembly GCA_947369275.1. Taxonomy (NCBI): domain Eukaryota; kingdom Metazoa; phylum Arthropoda; class Insecta; order Diptera; family Stratiomyidae; genus Nemotelus; species Nemotelus nigrinus. The sequence goes on from OX376372.1 coordinate 134,403,557, forward strand.
ACATAATACGACATAATAAAATAACTGTTGACCCAGCAAAGATAGAAACAATAAACGAATACCCAGTACCTACAAACCTAAAAGCATTAAGAGGATTCCCATATTACCGCAAATTCATAAGAAACTTTGCGCAAATAGCTTAACCACTGACTATCCATCTTCAAGGAGAAAACGCAACAATAGGGAAAAATAAAAGTAAAAATGCCATAATAAAACTAGATAAAGTAGCCATAGAAACTTTCGAAGAATTAAAAAGCAAACTACGAGAACAAATAGAGTTATACCAATCTGATTATTCAAAACCATTCGAATTAGCAACGGATGCAAGCAACATTGCAATAGGAGCAGTGTTAAGCCAAAAACGGAAACCTATAACCTTTATATCACGAACTTTGAGCAAAACAGAGCAAAACTACTCGACTAACGAAAAAGAACTACTAGCTATAGTTTGGTCTCTACAAAAATTGCGCAATCACCTATACGGCATTGCAGATTTAACGATCTATACGGATCACCAATCTTTGATATATTCCATATCAAGCAAGAACTCAAATACGAAATTAAAGCGATGGAAAAACCTCATAGAGGAATATGGCGCAAAACTCGTATATAAGCCAGGAAACCAAAATGTAGTAGCAGATGCATTATCAAGACAAGAAGTAAATAATTCAACTGATCACAGTATACACTCAGAAGAAAGCTCTGGTACGGAACATATAAAAACCACATCAAAGGCAACGAATACATTTAAAAATCGAGTAATATTAAGAGAAGGAAGTAATGAAAATGTAAAGCTAACTCAACCATTCCGAGGATATACCCAATGGGAAATCACATTTGCATCAATAAATTATGTGTTACGACAATTAAAAACGATACTAAATCCGAAAACAAAAACCGTATTTCATACAGATCTCGAAACATGGCACAAAGTAAAAGACCCAATATATCAGAATTACACCACATATAAGAAAGTATTCTCACAGAAATATCTCATCGTCGAAACAGATGAAGGAAAACAAGCATACCTTATACGAAAAACACACGATAGAGCACATCGCAACATGAAAAATAATATAATTGAACTCCAAGCGAAACACTTTTGGCCAGAAATGAAGAAACAAGCTCATCTATATGCAAAAAATTGTGAAAATTGTCATATAAACAAATATGAACGCCACCCGAAGAAACATATACTAGGAAGAACTCCTTTACCACTAAAACCAGGCACACATATCCAAGCAGACATTTTCCATATGAATAATCAAACATATATATCCTGCATCGACAGATTCTCTAAATATACGTACTTTCATTTTATACCCAACAAACTAAATATCCCCGAACATTTAAAACAGATATTTCGAACAATATTTCCTAAAATAACACACCTCACTACGGACAATGAAAGCATATTTACAAGTAGTACCACCAAGAATATACTACAAAATTTAAATATTGAACATTACTTAACACCGGTACGACATTCCACCACAAACGCTTCGATCGAACGAGTACATTCAACTATCATCGAACTTACAAGACTTCTTAGTACCCAAAATAAAACAAACCCACAAGATGAAATCTATAATGCAATCCACGAATATAATAATACTGTCCACTCAGTTATAAAACAGAAACCTATAGATGTCCACTTTAATCATGATAAATATGCAAATATATCTGAAATATTGAAATCATCACAAGAGAATATGATACGGCATGAGAATAAACATAGATCTTATAAATCCTTTCAGCCGAACGACACAGTGTATGCACGGAACAACCAACGCAACAAGGCCAGTAAAAGATTCATTAAATATATAATACAAGAAGACCGTGGGGACACGATTCTCACTACCACGGGGAAGATCATCCATAAGGATAATTTACGGAACCATACCACAAAACAAAATGGAAACAACCAAATGGATAATGCTAACACTAGTAATATACAAAGTACAGACACTCAATGTAACTAACGTAGGAAACAAAAACTTTATCCTAATACAAGGAGACCACGCATATACGTTCCAAGAAACTAAACTCTTATTCCATATAGTAGAATTATCCCAATATAAAATTGCATTAAAATTGCATCATTTATTACAATTGCATAAACACATATTAAGGAAAGGAACAAACCTGATAGTATAGACATACATACCATAGAAAGAATTGAAACTTTACTTGAACAATTAGACGAACATAGACAGAAACGTTCTATAGACTTCTTAGGGACTATTATAAAGTTCATCACAGGAAACCCTGACAACAATGATCTATTAGAAATAAAAGGAGCATTGAACCAATTGATCACGAATAACGAACAACAAAAAGCCATAAATTCAAACTTTAATAAACGATTGTCAGAAATTCAAGAAACTTTAGCCCATTACTCATTCCTTTTAAACGAAATATACCTGAATTTACAGAATGTTATGGAAGCCATTAATCTTGCCAAGAACAATATTGTATTATCGTCCATACTCAAAATTAAAGAAATAAAAAATATAATAAAAAGTGAAAAAATTCGAGTACCCATAATTAATGTCTTAGAGTATTCAAACATCTATGTTATGAGAGTTCACGAGAACATAATATTCACATATAAATACCCTGTAATCGAAAATCGAATAAAATTTTACGAAATTATAACAATCGCACATACCTATGGAAAATATGTAATGTACCCATGCATTGGAAAAAATGAAACAAATTATATTGCTTTAGAAAATTGTAAGAATTATTTGAATGTAAACATATGTAAAGTAAAGAAAACAAATGACAATTGTACTATTCCAATGTTAGAAAATAAGAAAGCATATTGTAAACTCATACAAGAGAATGACAAAGAATTTGTAAGACTCAACCCAAAAACGAAAAAAAAATAAAAAAAAACCAAAAAAAAAAAAAATCAAAAACAGGAAAACATATTTTAAATAATGAGTTAAAAATAGGAAAATACCTAATTGAATTCGACCAGAATGTAACAATAGATAATGAAACTTACGAAAATCATGAAAGAAGAGCACTTGAAACATTGCATAATTTTGAACATAACGAATTTATATTACCAATACAAAAGAATCCAGTAAAAAGCACTCTAATATTGATCACTACAGCCATAGTAACTTCACTTATAATATTCCTATTAGTAAAAATCTTGAAGAGATATAACGAATATAAAAGAATCAAACTAGAAAAAGAAAAACGTAAATTATACTTGCAAATTTTAAAAGATAACGGCATTGAAAGTGAGGACACCTTATTTTAACAACGGGGGGAGTTAACATTCTTATCCATGAGAAAATAAAGATAAGCACATGGCAGAAAATGCCAATGATAGCATTCTAAGTAAACAACATCGTAACATTATCTAAATATGGAAATATTGAATAAGCGATAATGTGAACATTAGCCCATGCAAGCGTAAATATGATAACGCATATGAACTCATGGTATGAAGATAAGAATAGACGATAAGGAAAAGATATAAATACTGCATACGAGCATTGTAGCGGCATTCCTAATTCTTAGTTGTACCATGATTGTTACTTCTACTATAGTATCTGTCATGGACTAAAGAGCTATAAATAAAATAATCATTTATTTGTTAACCAAGTATTTTATTCTTTATAAAGTATAAGTGAAGCAGGTAAATTAACTTGCGTGTACCCTTCATCCACTTGCCCAAATATAACCCAACCTAACTGAGTGTCCTGAGCTATTGGTCCAGCCGCTAATTGTTTGAACCGTCCAACCACAATTTTAGACACTACATCTGCACCTTACAGGATATCGACCCGACTAGGGCGATCAAAAAATGGGTCAGCCAAATTAAGCTGTTTTAATTCATTCCAATCCCCCGTGTACATTGCACGAGGTGGAATCATATTTGTCAACCTATCCATAATTAATGAATTAAATTCTAAGATCTTATTTCCTGAAATCCTCATTTGAAGCTGTATTTCACCCTTGACTTTATGGTCACTTGAATGTCCTATATCCGACACTATAACGTTTGTTGACCTTCTCTTTATTCCCAACTGCTGAGCTGCTGCTTCAGTAATCAAGCTAACTTGTGATCCTTGGTCTAACAGCGCACGCAATTGAATAGGACCACTCTGCGAAATCAGCTTGACCATAGCAGTGGCTAGTAAAACTTCTCGACGTCGGTCGATGGCAGATGAAACATGCACCTCCCGAATTTGTGAATAATTTGGTTGCTGACTCAAATTATTTCCGTTTTCCGACCGATCTCTATGCAAGATGGTATTATGGGCCTTTCCACAACGTGCACACTTAAACTTGCTGGGGCAATTGCGGACAAAGTGTCCCGATTTCAAACAATTCAAGCAAAGTCCATTTGTTTTTACTAGTTCAAATTTACTTGTGTGTCACGCCTGCCGAAATTGATCGCAAGCTGTCAATCTATGTGGTGATTTGCACTGATTACAAAGGATGGGTGATTGTGTTTCCAACGAATGAACAGTTCGAATTTGTGCACTGTTCTTCACAAACTTTGCCTTCGAAATCCCTGACGCTTCGAGCGCCCGAAAACGTTGATGCAGGAATGTTTTTAGTTCTTCAAAGGCTGGCAGATCTTTCCTTAACGCCTGCCCTTGCTCCCATAATTGTCGTGTTTCTTGCGGCAATCTTTGAGCTGTCAAATAAACGATCATCGACTCTCCTAAGTTTCCTAACTTCATAGCTTCTAGAGATTGTACACATTCTACTGTACAATCTAATAGTGTTTTCAACTCTGAAGCTGATTCTGAAGCACCTTTTATGTTAAATAAAGCATTAAATTTTGCGTTGAGCAACACACGTGGGTTGTCGTAGCGATCACTTAACAATTTCCACGCTGAATCGTAATTGGTTTCGGATACAGCCACATGTTGCAAAAGATTTCCGGCTTCTCCAGAAAGACTACATTTCAAATAATGCAGTTTTTCCACTTTCGATAAAGTGGTTCTAGAGTGAATGAGAGACACAAACAGATCCCGAAAAGTCACCTATTTTTCATAATCTCCCTTAAATGTAAGAAGAGTGATTCGTGGCAGTCTAAGTTCTGGTTCGTCAACCTTGACTTCAGACTTGCCATCAACCTCTTGAAGACTCGACCCAAGTGCTCCCTGTAACAAATCTTCTAATTCTGACTTAAAACTCAAGTGAGTTGTAATAAATTGATCGTAATCTTGCGCGAAATATGGTGGATTTAACTCCTTTTCATCACTTAATTGATTTAATTTTCTCATGATTAGAAATGAATTTACTGTATAGTGTCAGCAGGCTTGATAGCAAGTTTTGCAGATACGATACAGTTTTTCTTGACTTTGAGTCTTTACGAAAGTTGGTGTTCATTTTACCCAACTGATCCCGAAGCAGCCTTTGCTGCGAAACCAAATTTGAAATTGTAAGAGCCATTTGACGAGCTCAGAAATCACCCTGTTGATCAACGTTGGCCTTGAACGACTTCGAATGAATTTTGATAACGAATGAATTCACTGTCCACGCAATGTTAATAGATATGTGCGATATGAATTATAGATATAAGTAATATAAGTAGATATGTGCGATATGAGCAGCATATTGACGAACAGTTAACCAACTGTCCTCCTACCTATAAACGAACGATAATACCGTAAACTTTGCCGTAACCAACGGTTTTAATCACGATGCATGACGCGAATTTATATGTTCATTTGAAGTATGATTGAAAAAATTTAAATTACGAACACACTTAACACACATAGATAACATGCAAATAAGGAACTTACATGTGGACTTGCCCAATTTCCAAGAGCGATGAACGATGCTCCTCAATGTATCCACCCAGATATACGACAATAGATCCGAAAATCAGAACTTCGATATAAATTGATTCCAACAATATTTCCACCAAGATATACGACAATGAATCCGAAAATCAGAACTTCGATATCAATTGACTCCAACAATATTTCCACCAAGATCCGACAATGAATCCAAAAATCAGAACTTCGTTATCAATTGACTCCAACAATATTTCCACCAAGATATACGACAATTTATCCGAAAATCAGAACTTCGATGTCAATTGACTCCAACAATATTTCCACCAAGATCCGACAATGAATCCAAAACCAGAACTTCGTTATCAATTGACTCCAACAATATTTCCACCAAGATATACGACAATTTATCCGGTTCGATGGACCATGTGTACATTTCAAAACCTCCAAATTTCTAGAAAATTCTTATTTTATTTAAATTATTCACAAACTACAAAACTTATCTTGTTCCAACGAAGTTTTTCAAACAAAGAGAGCGAGAATCCGTTAGTTTTGCTATTTATACGATGTTTCCGAAAATTTACAGTTTTAAGCAACATTTTATCAATTACAATCCAAAGTTTAACATATTAACAAACTTCAAGTTTTCAATCCAAATTGTAACATTTTAACATACTTCAAGTTTTACTTTGCGAACTAATACTACAAATTACTTACAATTGCTGAC
>OX376372.1:134410260-134460857 GCA_947369275.1 Nemotelus nigrinus
ATATATATATATATATATATATATATATATATATATATATATATATATATATATATATATATATATATATATATATATATATATATATATATATATTGTCACGGTCGATCACGCCGCGAGCCGTACCGGTGGCAGATAGAAGTTCATGCTAATTCATTGACGCGGACACGCTTGCGGTAGGGAGTCGAAGGTTTGTTGCAAAACTAGGTAAACGTAAGATAGGTAATAAGAAATAAGAAAGAATAAGAAAATAAGAAATAATAATGGTAGGTCATAGAGCTGTATCACAAATGGCATCGAGTCGTGGAGTAGGCTTCGAGTCTCGGCGAGCCCTGACAAGAACGGCCAACATCAAAACCAAGGCGCGCACTCGTCAGGACCCGACATTCCTCAAGGCTGATAGTGGGGCCGGGGTAACTGCCATGTCAGCCGCGATATTAGGAAAGAAAAAAAGGGGAAAATCGGCGTAGTACTCACCTGTCAGTATCGGACACAACGTCGAAACGGATCGAATCACTTCGTTACCTTCGCCTACAAGAATAATCACTAAGGCCATTGTTCGTCGCCTCATCGTCGTGGATGACTGCCAGCAGCAGACTCGGTAAAACACCGTCATAATGAGATCATAAATCCTCTAAATAAGCTTCATCCGTTGGTCCTGCGGTTGATTTCATCGTTCCGTAATGGGCTTCCGTATGCGTGATAGAAATTTCTTCCATTGTCGCTCTTCGAAATTTAATGCGTCTGCATCGGTCGAGTAACCTCAATTCGGCACACCTCGCCCGGAGACTTTAGAAGCGTTGCGGACATTCGGATTGCTCTGGAAACCACAAGCATCCATGCCGTCTTCAGTACCGTCATCATCGTCACCTACAAAAATACCGAACATAAAAACTGTCGCGATAATCATAACACAATAATCATGCAACAAATTCTGCCGGTCTGATTATTTGGGAACCAAACAAATGTCGCAGAATCCGTTTCCCGGGTTATTCGCACTCAATTCACAGGATTCATGCGGCCGTCAGGAACCGTAGTCGTACGTTGTGATTTTCGACCTCGAGATTTCACCAGTAGCTGTATAATTCAACCGAAATAGTGAACCATTGACCACTCGAAAAACCAAGCCGCGGCGTAACGAAAGAAAGATACGATTTTGACAGTTCGTATGTCAATTGCAACCGGGCGGAACGCCAGAGGAACGGACCGCGTTCCGAGATGTACCGAAGCGTTGCCATACCTATGTCTCATTAAATCGAGCGCAATGCCAGGTGCAATGACCGAATGCACTTGGGCTGCACATGCAGATTGCGGCAATGCACATTAATGAAGAAAGTGCAATGACCGGGCATCGAATGCAACGACCGGAATGCATTTGAAATGCATTGTGATATCTTGTTTTCCCGCCAAACGGACAATTTAGGATCCCGTCTAAGCGGGATTAGAAAGCGGAGCCGAGGTTGCTTGCGAGGTGATGAAGGCAAGGATCGCTCTTTTTTTTGGATGGACGTGGTAAGAATCAGACGTAGCCTGACTATCGTATTCAAATTATAAACGGAAAATTTCGATATTTCATATATCCGTATCTGGCGTGGCTCGAAGAGGAAGAGGAGCGAAGATCGTAATCTTTTTGCGGATGAGTATGAAGATCTCGGACGAACGATAGGCGGAATAATTGACAAAGTCTGAAGTAAATCGTTGGCGTAATCGAGGTGGCGAGGTCGATAGGCTGTAACAAAAGGGGTCCTGGCGTTATATGATAATGAGAACGACGTTAAACGTATCGACGGAGCGGATGGTGTAGCGAATCGGCGAAGAGGAAGAAGTAGTGAATTTGGCGCAAGATCGTGGCACAGATAATTACGAGAATATTGGTTGCGGTGCGAGCAGGCTGAAACATCCGTGCGGGAAACCTGGTCCGGAAGCAGACGTTCGAGCGCATGAGGGTCGATCAACAACAGTAGTAGGATTCTGAGTAAGTAGGTTAAGATTAGAAGTGTACATAGTGTAAGCTTAAGTGAATATCCAAAGCGAGCAAGTAGCTAGATAAATTTAAATCGCGGCGCCGTTTCGTAATTTGTAAATAGTGTTAAATTAACGAACTACTCTAGGAAATAAAACTATTGTAAAGAATTGTGAACGCTGGCGTGTTCTTTCGGGTTATTTTCCTTCCGCTAGTGCAAGAAGCCGTCGCAATACTTCTTGCTTCCGGGCGACGGACGATAATCGGTTTCGGGATTGGGAAGCGAGTGGCGCCCACCCACCCCCATCTCCGGTGAGTTCAGGCTCCCGAAACTGACCCCCTTCGACTTTTTGGTGCTAGAAGGGGTGAGCAGACGTGCGAGAGTTTTAAAAATAAAACAAAACGTAACAAATTGGCGCCCAACGTGGGGCCATAACGGTGAATAACGGGGAAATCGGTATACAACGGTGCTCGGAAAATTTTTCGTTTACCAAGTCCCAAATTGTGGGAAGGCACGTGTCGAAGTAAAATCGTATCTAGAGGTGCGAAATCGTTGGAATACTATCGCGAAAACTTTGGTATTAGACTTGAAATTGAACTAATCGTGTATCTATTCGGTTTTTTTTTAATTTGAACTTGAATTAAGCGTGAATTATTTACTTTTACAATTGCAAGTTATGCGCAAATATCTAATTTACGTAAGTGAGTGCAATTGAATTTACTACACGGTTTTCCTTCGGGTATATAATAAAAGGGAACTGTTACATTGCATATTTAAAGATATAGACATATAGATACTTGAATTCTGATGAATGAATGAGTGAGAGTGATTGTGTTTCTTGAATTCTTATACGAGTGTGTAGCGTGTGTCGGTTTTAGATAGTACATAGAAGTACGGATATCCGAGGCGAATTTTGGTGAAGGAGAAAATTGCGAGTCGGTTTGGTCCTACAGTATAGCGGGAACTGCGTTTTTGTAATAAAGGAGTACTTTCGGTAGCTGCAGGGGTTCTAGTTAAAATTTCTTTCTAGGTTCTATTTTATTTGGTGAATTGTTTTAAATTTTATTAGGACATAGGCTGAAATAGGTCTTGCGGTAATTCGGTTACCTGCATAGTGTTATTTTCTTATACTTTTAATCATCGAAAAAATTTTTTTTTTGCAAGAGCCACGCTATTAGCCTGGTGAGTGTTTCTTTTTGGTACGGGGGTGGTGTTTGGATTTAGTGAAAATGAAAATTCTGGTGGACCGTTTGAGTAAAGATGAGCTTACGTACGAGCTAGCCATTCGGGGATTCGACGCTGATACTGTAGACAATATGCGGAAGGCATTGAGGGCGACGCTGAAGGCCGAGGCGGAGTCGGACACGTCATATGTAGAAACGGACTATCCGTTTGACTTCGAGACGGACTGCCGGGAACTAGAGGCAAAGGTAACGGAGGCCGAGGAGCTGGTGGAAAAGGTGATGGGCAGCAAAGCATCCTTAGAGTTCCTGAAGGCCAAAGTGAGGATTGAGTTCGGGTTCCGCAGGCTGGGGAACGTGAGGGCCATTACCTTGGAACAGAAAGCGAGCATGAAGAAGCTCCGGAACAGACTCATTCTGGCGATGGGAACATTAGCGGAGAAGGTCGAAGATCCCAGCGAAGATGAGACTGAGCAAAGTAGTAGAACGCCGGAGGCATCCACGGTACAGCAGACGAAGGTGGTGAATCCGGCGGAGGTGGCCAAATGGGGGCTTAGGTTTAGCGGAGATGCGAGCGGTTCCGTCAACGCCTTTTTGGAGCGCGTTGAGGAACTGCGTCAGGCTCGAGGCCTGTCAAAGCAACAATTGTTTACGTCGGCAGTAGATCTTTTCGAGGCCAAGGCTCTAATATGGTTTCGCGCAAATCGCAACTTGGTGTCGTCTTGGGATGAGCTGGTTACTGAGCTCAAAGCGGAATTTCTGCCCTCAGATTATGAGGATCGTCTATGGGACGAAATTCGCAGGCGCACACAAGGCGAAAACGAGTCTGTTGGAGTATATGTGGCAGTTATGGAGCGCCTGTTCAGCCGACTGAGGTCGAGTTGCTCAGAGGAAGAAAAGCTGCGCACGTTGCGGCGAAACATAGCTCCGTTCTACCAGCAGCAATTGTCTCTTAAGCAAGTTACATCAATTGCGGACTTGGTGAGGATGGGTCGTACCCTAGAGGCTACCAGAGCATCGGTAGCGGCATTCGTGCCGCCCACTACGCGGACTAGGCGCTGTTTGGAGCCGGATTTGGCGTACGTGGGAGTGGAAGGCGTTGATCGAGTCGCCTCTATGTCGAGTGGAACGCGCATCCAATGTTGGAACTGCAAGCGAGACGGACATATGTCAAGGGAATGCCCGGAGCCGCGAAGATGTTTCGGATGCGGTCGCCAAGGGGTAATGCGGTCGGCATGCCCGAATTGCCAGCTGGGAGCTAATAACCGGGAAAATCGGTCACGGCCGAATCCTCCGGTTGCGGGAAACGGGCGTCGTGTAGGCGAAGGTAACGAAGTGTTGCGGGAAACGGGCGTCGTGAGCACCATGAAGAGGCCGCGCCAGGAAGATCTACAGCCGAAAGTGGATTATGCTCTCGTTAGTACCAGTCAAGACAGCCGTCCGCACCTGCAGGTGGAAATAGAGGATTGCGTCATGGAGGGACTGTTAGACTCGGGAGCGAGTAGGACGATTATCGGAGGGAGAGGATGGTCTCGGTTGAAAGCGAAAGGTGTAAAGTTGAACGAGAATGGAATTGGTGAAGTTCGGCTGGCGAATGGCATGATGTGCTCGGTATTGGGGGCTGTGCAAGTGAAGTTTTCATTGAACGGTCGGGAGCATAATTTGGAATCATTGGTGGTCCCGTCGATTCCCCAAGAAGTGGTCTTAGGGATAGACTTCTGGAAGTGTTTTGGGGTGGTGCTCGATATGAAGGGCAGGCAATGGACGTCCATTGCGTCTGCAGAGCTGGTTACTGGAGGGGCACTTCGAGGCCGAGATTTTTTGTCTGTTGAGGAGGCCGAGACGTTGTCGAGGTTGTTGGGCGAGCAATTCGGTTTGATGGGAGAAGGGCTGGGTCGGGCTAAATCCGTTGAACATATTATCAAAACGTCGGCGGCCCCTATTAAACAACGATACTACCCGGTCTCACCGGCAGTACAGCGGCAGATTAATAAGGAGTTGGATGACATGATACAGATGGGGGTGGTTGAGCCCTCGTCCAGTCCGTGGTCATCTCCTATCCTACTAGTACGCAAAAAGGACGGCTCGTATAGGTTTTGCGTAGATTTTCGTAAGGTCAACGCGGTATCGGAAAAAGATGCGTATCCTCTTCCATACATCTCGAATACTTTGGACAAGTTGAGAAATGCCAAGTATTTATCAACTCTAGATGTCAAGTCGGCATATTGGCAGGTCCCGATGGCAGAGGGTTCGCGTCAATTTACGGCGTTCACCGTGCCCGGAAGAGGACTTTTTCATTTTCTGCGAATGCCCTTTGGGCTGCACAACTCTGGAGCAACATGGCAGCGTCTCATCGATACCATTCTCGGTCCGACGTTAGAACCTTTCGTATTCACCTACCTCGATGACATAATCATTGTGACAGAAACGTTTGAAAAACATATAGAGATCCTCCAAGAAGTTTTCTTGAGACTGAGGGAGGAGGGTTTACGACTCTCTAAAGAAAAGTGCCAGTTCTGCAGGGCACAACTAAAGTATTTGGGTTACGTTATCGACGTAGAGGGCCTCAGGGTAGATCCTGAGAAGGTGTCAGCGGTGAACGTATTTCCTCGACCAATTTCCGTAAAACAGATTCGCCAACTCCTCGGGATTGTATTCTGGTACCGTCGTTTCATCCCTGATCATGCGACGATGGTGGCTCCATTAAGCGACTTGTTGAAGAAGGGTCGCAAGTTCGTATGGTCCAAAGAGTGCGAGAAGGCGTTCGAAATGTGCAAGCGCAAGCTTACGACGGCGCCGGTATTGGCATGCCCGGACTTCGATCTGCCGTTCAAGGTGCAAACGGATGCATCGGACGTAGGCATCGGAGCAGTGTTGAGCCAAGCTCATGCTACCGGTGAGAAGGTCATATGCTATCTGAGCAGGGCATTGTCGAATCAGGAAAGGAAATATTCTGTGACCGAACGAGAATGCTTGGCAGTGCTATGGGCGGTCGAGAAATTTCGGCTCTACATAGAGGGGACACACTTCTATGTTATTACTGACCACCATTCTCTGGTCTGGCTGAATAACCTCAAGGACCCTACGGGCAGATTGGCTAGATGGGCAGTGAGGTTACAACAGTTTGACTTCCAAGTGATCCATCGGAAAGGAAAAGAACATTTGGTGCCGGACGCACTTTCACGAGCCGTAGTCAACGTTGATAGTGTAGATACCTCTCAAGTTTCAGAGCGTTGGTATTCGGGTATGATAGTGAAGGTGAGGGAGAACCCCGACAAGTACGAGGGCTGGAAGGTCGTAGGGGACACGCTGTGGAAACACCTGCCTGGTCGCGAGCAAAATGGGGAAATCGCGAACGGTTGGAAGAGGGTTGTGCCGAAATCAGAGCGTGGAGATATCCTCAAAAGGTGTCACGATGATCCGAAGGCGGGACACATGGGGTTTGCCCGAACGGTGGGTCGAATCACGCAAAGTTTTTATTGGCCGCAAATGCGGGCAGATATCCGCAAGTATGTGAGATCCTGCAAGGTGTGTCAGTCGTGCAAGGTGGAGCGGAAAGCACCGAGGGGTTTGATGGCCAGTAGGGCTGGCGAGGCGAAGTGACCATGGGAAATGATTTGCATGGACTTGATAGGGCCGCTACCCAAGTCAACGCGCGGCTACTCATATATTCTGACAATTTTGGATTACGTGACGAAGTACTCAATCATACTACCGATGCGAACTGCTACAGCATCGGCGGTTTTCCGTTTAGTAGAGGAGAATGTACTACTGATCTTTGGAGTACCGAAGGTTATAGTATGCGATAATGGAGTGCAGTTCGCAGGCAAACAATTTCGGAAAGCGGTGGAAGAATATGGAGCGCGGGTGAGCTATACGGCCCTCTACCATCCTCAGGCTAATCCAGCTGAGCGTCGTAACCAGGACATAAAATGTATGTTACGATGCTACGTTGCCGACAATCACCGCTCATGGGACCTATACTTGGCAAAAATTGCGTGCGCCCTGCGCACTTATCGGCACGAAGTAACGGGTTACTCTCCTTACTTTTTGAATTTCGGGAGGGAGATGGTAACCTTCAGGGAAGAGTTGGAGCCCCCAGGGGGTGGGCAGACGGATTTCTCTCCAACGAAAAACGCGGAGGCCTTGGAGGCGATCCGCAAGGAAGTTGTGCTAAGAATGCGAAATGCAGCAAAGCCGAGCAAGGGACGTTACGACTTACGCCGAAGAGATGATACCTTCCAGGTCGGGGACTTCGTGTGGAAGAAAAATTATGTTCTGTCTGATGCTACTAAAAATTTCGCAGCGAAATTGGCTCCCGCATTTATCGGTCCTTTCAAGATTAACAAGAAAACCTCAGCGTGGACTTTCAAATTGTTGGATGGAAAGGGGAAACCTGCGGGGTTATGGCACGCGAAGGACCTCAAACCGTACATTGAAGGTGAGGATAGCTAGCAGAGCGAAAGCTGAACGTTGAGCAACGCCTCAGACGTTAATACGATTAATATATTAGAACTGTGAAGTGAGCATTGAATTACGTGAGAGTTAAGGCAGTGAACACAGGTTCAGGGAAGATTAGTGTTAGGTTAGTTTAAAATTGTAGTAAGCGGTTAAATAAATAATATATAAAAAAGCGCAAATTATAAAGCTTACCAAGCGATCGGGGTGACTTGCGTTTTTTTTTTTGTAGTAAGGCTACGTATCGTTCTATTCCTTTATGGTAGCTATTTTTTTTTTTCTCTTTTTCCTTCATTTTTACCAGCTTTTGGAGACATGTCAGGTGGTGTTGGTTCGTAATGTAAGCTAAAATAATAAAGAATAGGATGAGCCATGGTAGGATACCGTAATTGAGTGTAAGTTAGGTGGAGGTAGAATAGTCTTACATGCGTTTAGGGAGTTAGCTCAGCCGTAATGTATAGGGTACTAGTATTAGTCGGTAAATGGTAGTCAGTAAGTTTAGAGTAGATTTAGCCTAGGTTAGTAATACAGGGATAAGGATAATGTGGATGGATTGAAGAAATCGGATGTTAGAAAACATATGGTGAAGGGTAGTTAAAAGTAAATCAAGTATGAGGTTACAGTTGGGTTTCGAGGGGTTAGTTCAAAGCTAGATTTCGAGGGGTTATACCTAAATTGCTGCTAGAGGGATATGTAAAAAGAAATTAATAAATAGAAGAGCAAATACCCTAAGTCTGAGGGGAATCCCGTGTCGGTCATCTCTTTTAGATTTTCTGTGAGCGTGGTTTTTTTTTCTTGTTTTTCGTTCCGGTTTGATCTTCAGTCGATGAATCGTTCATGTTCCTAAAATCGAGATCGTTTTGCATTAGAATCTTGGATTGCAAATGAGCGGAGACCAACACCAGTTTAAACAAACACATACATCAAGAAATCAAGCGAGAAAAGGTTAGGGTAGGAAGAAAGGGGCGCGGGCGGAAAAAGTAGGATTGAATGTGAGGCGGAATGAGTGTGGTGTGGTTCTAGGTCCATAAAAATCAGAATACAGGTACCCGGGAGATACCGATGTTTTCGTGAACGAACGCGACCGAACTGGAAGAGTAGTCAGCTCAATCGGTTTCCGAGTATCGATTTCTCATTTAGAGTCGGAACCGCGGTTGAATCGGGAAAGAAATAGTCGAGAATTTCGACGAAATTCTCTGAAGAGAGGGGGGTGTCACGGTCGATCACGCCGCGAGCCGTACCGGTGGCAGATAGAAGTTCATGCTAATTCATTGACGCGGACACGCTTGCGGTAGGGAGTCGAAGGTTTGTTGCAAAACTAGGTAAACGTAAGATAGGTAATAAGAAATAAGAAAGAATAAGAAAATAAGAAATAATAATGGTAGGTCATAGAGCTGTATCACAAATGGCATCGAGTCGTGGAGTAGGCTTCGAGTCTCGGCGAGCCCTGACAAGAACGGCCAACATCAAAACCAAGGCGCGCACTCGTCAGGACCCGACATTCCTCAAGGCTGATAGTGGGGCCGGGGTAACTGCCATGTCAGCCGCGATATTAGGAAAGAAAAAAAGGGGAAAATCGGCGTAGTACTCACCTGTCAGTATCGGACACAACGTCGAAACGGATCGAATCACTTCGTTACCTTCGCCTACAAGAATAATCACTAAGGCCATTGTTCGTCGCCTCATCGTCGTGGATGACTGCCAGCAGCAGACTCGGTAAAACACCGTCATAATGAGATCATAAATCCTCTAAATAAGCTTCATCCGTTGGTCCTGAGGTTGATTTCATCGTTCCGTAATGGGCTTCCGTATGCGTGATAGAAATTTCTTCCTTTGTCGCTCTTCGAAATTTAATGCGTCTGCATCGGTCGAGTAACCTCAATTCGGCACACCTCGCCCGGAGACTTTAGAAGCGTTGCGGACATTCGGATTGCTCTGGAAACCACAAACATCCATGCCGTCGTCAGTACCGTCATCATCGTCACCTACAAAAATACCGAACATAAAAACTGTCGCGATAATCATAACACAATAATCATGCAACAAATTCTGCCGGTCTGATTATTTGGGAACCAAACAAATGTCGCAGAATCCGTTTCCCGGGTTATTCGCACTCAATTCACAGGATTCATGCGGCCGTCAGGAACCGTAGTCGTACGTTGTGATTTTCGACCTCGAGATTTCACCAGTAGCTGTATAATTCAACCGAAATAGTGAACCATTGACCACTCGAAAAACCAAGCCGCGGCGTAACGAAAGAAAGATACGATTTTGACAGTTCGTATGTCAATTGCAACCGGGCGGAACGCCAGAGGAACGGACCGCGTTCCGAGATGTACCGAAGCGTTGCCATACCTATGTCTCATTAAATCGAGCGCAATGCCAGGTGCAATGACCGAATGCACTTGGGCTGCACATGCAGATTGCGGCTATGCACATTAATGAAGAAAGTGCAATGACCGGGCATCGAATGCAACGACCGGAATGCATTTGAAATGCATTGTGATATCTTGTTTTCCCGCCAAACGGACAATTTAGGATCCCGTCTAAGCGGGATTAGAAAGCGGAGCCGAGGTTGCTTGCGAGGTGATGAAGGCAAGGATCGCTCTTTTTTTTGGATGGACGTGGTAAGAATCAGACGTAGCCTGACTATCGTATTCAAATTATAAACGGAAAATTTCGATATTTCATATATCCGTATCTGGCGTGGCTCGAAGAGGAAGAGGAGCGAAGATCGTAATCTTTTTGCGGATGAGTATGAAGATCTCGGACGAACGATAGGCGGAATAATTGACAAAGTCTGAAGTAAATCGTTGGCGTAATCGAGGTGGCGAGGTCGATAGGCTGTAACAAAAGGGGTCCTGGCGTTATATGATAATGAGAACGACGTTAAACGTATCGACGGAGCGGATGGTGTAGCGAATCGGCGAAGAGGAAGAAGTAGTGAATTTGGCGCAAGATCGTGGCACAGATAATTACGAGAATATTGGTTGCGGTGCGAGCAGGCTGAAACATCCGTGCGGGAAACCTGGTCCGGAAGCAGACGTTCGAGCGCATGAGGGTCGATCAACAACAGTAGTAGGATTCTGAGTAAGTAGGTTAAGATTAGAAGTGTACATAGTGTAAGCTTAAGTGAATATCCAACTACTCTAGGAAATAAAACTATTGTAAAGAATTGTGAACGCTGGCGTGTTCTTTCGGGTTATTTTCCTTCCGCTAGTGCAAGAAGCCGTCGCAATACTTCTCGCTTCCGGGCGACGGACGATAATCGGTTTCGGGATTGGGAAGCGAGTGGCGCCCACCCACCCCCATCTCCGGTGAGTTCAGGCTCCCGAAACTGACCCCCTTCGACTTTTTGGTGCTAGAAGGGGTGAGCAGACGTGCGAGAGTTTTAAAAATAAAACAAAACGTAACAATATATATATATATATATATATATATATATATATATATATATATATATATATATATATATATCTACATATATATATATATATATATATATATATATATATATATATATATATATATATATATATATATATATATATATATATATATCTATATATATATATATATATATATATATATATATATATATATATATATATATATATATATATATATATATATATATATATATATATATATATATATATATATATATATATATATATATATAAATATATATATATATATATATATATATATATATATATATATATATATATATATGTCATCAAAAAATTCCAGTGAGATAATCTCGAGAACGCGCCATCCGATTGAACTGAAACTTTCAGGATACATTAATGTATGTGCAGTATAGGTCCAAATCTGACTAAATTTCAATTATCTTTAACCCTTTGCCGCCGACGGCCATTTTAGTGATATTTTTAATACACCTATTATTGCGTACAAAAATAATTTTTGCATAAAAAAAATTGCATGTGAATCGGATAATGTTTTGGAATTGTTTAACCCCATGTGTGCGCTGGGTGCCTAAAATGAGAACGGGAAAATTTTAAAATTTTTAAATTGCGGTTACTTTTCACAGAGCAATTCAATTCAATTTTTAATATCCGTTTATTTCAGCGTTATTACTTATATTAACTACAATGAGCATCTTAGCTCAGCATCATTTATTGGAACCACTGCCATTGAACGGGAGAGCGTTTGTTAAATCAATGGGACAAATGTCTTTCAGCCACAGTCATTGGAAATTGATAACTAGTATCGACATTGAAAAACTGCAGACCAACCTAGAAAAAATTCGAACTCTTATTTTAATTGTCAAATCTTTGTGCGACAATGCCACAATACAAAAGCAATGCTTTACATTGTTATCTGAAATCGAATACACAATAGCCACCCTTCATAACAATGATCGCAGCATCCAATCTCTAATCCATAGTAATAGACAAAAACGGGGTCTCATAAATGAAATCAGTAAATTATCATGTAGCAAATAGATATTGGCCGTGGCCAGGCGAGCCGAAGTTAGACGAGGCCGCTAACATGTAGACGGCATTTGACAGCTCGTCACGAATCGCCTTGGCTCGTGCCCAAAACCCATTCCGATCGGAAGTCGCACGAGCGCCTGTGACACCTGTCAAAGTCGCTTGTCTGGACCGTCCACACACTCGGCTCGCCTGGGCTCGGCCAATATGTATTTTTCACATCAAACTTATTGTTTGGAATGTTAGATAAGACGACGGAATTTACTATGAAAATAAACCAAACACTTTAGAGAGACAATCAGAGCAAGCATTGACTGTTTTAGAGAAGCAAACCTCGCTATTTCATTCTACCTATGAACTTCTGCACCGAAAAGTAGATACTGACAACTTTAGCGGATATTAAGTTGGGAGTGGCCTTAGCACAACTTAGAACCAGACCGAAGTCCAGAACCAAGAGTGCTAAGGTCATAAAGTGAAATGGCTCATGCCATTCAAGAGGCAAAACAAAAAAAAAAGAATTGCCCCGAGAGCAGGGTGCCCTAGAAATGGCCGTGAAGGCCCCTCGTCCGCATTAGCGGAGCACCCTTTAACCAACCCCGACGGATGCTGGGGTGCCGCTTTGCTAGCTCGCTGCGGCTGGGGTGGGTTCTTGACAAAATGGGGATGGTTTGCTCTCACGAAAACGGGATGCTACGTATTATTTCATCCGTCATAATACTGTAGCCGCAAACTGGTATATAAAATACCCAGGGACCAAAAAGGGGGCATAGCTCCGTAAAGGAAACCACCCATGGCTCTGCAACATGGGCTGACTAAGCAGACCCAGTGCTCGTGACAACGCACGGAGCCAGAACATTGAAAATCTAAACGGGAAAATAGGAAAAAAAATGCTACCTCTCTTTACAAGGAACCCGGGTGAGGCAGACAGCCCCGGGCCCCCGATGGCAGTGGAGCCTGACCCCGATGGTCTGGGGTCCTCCACCCTCTGACACTGGCCATAAAACTTCAAAAACAATTCAAAAATCTAACAAAATTCCGGAAACTACTCGTTTGGCCAGTGTCCCTCCCTTTTGAGATGCTGTAAAATTCACAACAAAACCACTACTTAATCATCTGTAGGCCAGCCAGGCCATGCGCGGACCCTGAAAAGTAAGAAGAACTTCTCGGGCTTCCGCCCAATAAGAAGGCCACAGGTTTATATTTCAACAATCCATATGGTTATTATTTTTCAAAATTAAATTACACAATGATAGTAGTCTAAGAACTTTAAACAAAGTCCGACGTAATTCAAAGGCAAACCATTTCATTTAAATCTTCAATATGAGACCCGATATTCACAGGATACGATGTCAACTTGAATCGAGACCTTACTTTATTTATAAAGAAAAAGATAAAAATAAGAAAAGGAACAACAAACTTGGCTTTTCTTGTTTCCTATTTATCAACCGGAGGTTGTATTCACGTAGGATACGTTATATAAATGTTTTCTTATTATTTATTAGTAAAGGATTTTTTTTTTGTTTTTTTTTTTTTTTTTTTGCTACAGATTGTATTCATGATCTTATATTCGTTCACTTAGAAAGAGTAATAATCCCAAATTTTTAGTCTATTCCAAACATGTTTTAGCACTTGATTCTGATGATGTAAAGTGTTGTGTCATTAAAATCATGCATACAACTCCTGCCCGCTTAATCTGTCTTATTCACTCCATAAATGCTTCTGCACTTACTACATTTACATTAATCTTTTCCTCCCATATTATCCATATAGTTATAAAAGAGAATCGAAAACGAAATTCTCCATCACAAACAATCTGGTTGTTTACTGTTTTATCCTAAAATGAGCTCATTTTATTTTTACAAACATAAAGCAAGCAATAACGTGTGTAGCCTTTTGAAAATATAAAAACCAGTACTACTATAATATTTAGTTTCCATACAAAAAAAAATGATTTGCTGTAACTTGCGGTTTTGGTATGGGGTTTCTGACTTTTCAGCACATTCTGCTTCTTCAATATAATTACATGGTTCAAATGATGAGAACCCAAATTATGTCTCCTAGACAAGTGTTTAACTCGAAATTTAGCAAATATAAATTGATGGAACTATCACATAAAAATTGAATTTCGAAATATCATAAAAGCATTCTTTTCAAATTACTAGCAATCAAATTGAGGCGTAACGCCGCACAGGAGTTATTTAATCTACTAAAGTTATTTCAATTTCTTCCAATTACAAATTCTTTTACTTGCTTTCACTTTTAAGCTTTCATTTATTTTTCGATCCCGATTGATGTCGCTCTGTTTTGTCTGAAAGTATTACTTGAACTTAAGAGAAACCAAGCATATTGAAGAGTCGGGTGTATTGTGCGATTGTTTTGCATTCGACTCTGCAGTTATTTTCACAAAAAAATTACAATTTGAAATTTACGTTATTCGATTTCCTTCTTAGTATTACTCCTACTAAACTGCTCCAAATCTGCCCAAAAATATCACCGGTTGAGCCCACCCAGCTAATGGACCGTTAACTTTCCAAGAACTATCACCCACTTCTTCATACGCTTTATTAATCGCCGTCTTTTGATCTACACAAATGTCGAAGATAGTGCAAACAAGCTACTTTGTAGATATGTGTATCGACAGGGACTGCATTTAAATGACCAAGGGACATTAGACGTATTCAACCAGTCCTCGCCCCCCTGCCGATGATGAAGCTTACTGCTTTCGATATGTAGGCAGCTCAATAGCCCAATTTAGCTGTATGTAAGTTCTGTTCAAGCTGTGATAGATTTAACTCGTCTAGCTTCGAAAGCGCGTAATAATTTGTGTCTCGATAGTAGCATATTTTCCTTCCATAGTCCGCACACAATTTTTCCCCCCATCGACGGTAGTTGGTTATGGATTTAAAACACGTATTGCTAAAAAAAATTAGTTGCACTTTGTTTGAAAAGATCGTATGCCGGTCTCCATTTCTCATAACACTCCTCCAAGTTGACAACTAATTGTAACTCATTTCGTAGAAAGGTTTCATAATACTCACTCGAATTGGATAGGCCCCCTCGTGACCTCTCACCGACAATGACTCTGGAGCTTAGCTGCGTTTCACCTCCTTGTGACAACATCCCAAAAACAGCCACGTATTACACCAGTCCACTCTTCGACGAATGCCAGTCAATTGCTGTGGGATACGCCGCCGCAAAGCATGCATCGTCATCCATTCTAAGAGCACAGCTTGCTGCAATTTGGCTTATAGCAAAAATACCGTCCATGCGCAACTCCACATCCCACCTCAATAAAGCAACGCCAAAACTATTGCACAGCCGAGACACCACAGACTAAACGACACGGCACTCAGATTTCTTTAAGAACTGTCAAACGTTATGACGATTTCTCCGTCCACATTTCTATCTTTAAACACTTTAGCACTTATTCCCCGCACCATGTGTTCACCTACTTGCATCTCAAGGAGTAGTCAAAAGTTCACTTGCCAACATTAGTGGCGGGAACACGTTTTTATGCGTCGAAGGAACACTAACTTAACTTGCGCAACAGTGAATCCTCTCTGTGCCTACAGCCATCACTTGCAACACCCCCGAGTTTCTTCAAAAAAATGTCCTTCTTCAAAAACAAATCCTGCAACCGTTCAATTATCCATCAATTCTGCCCGCCACGCCAAAAGCGGCCGCCCGTCGCTACGTCTCCTAATAGACTGCCTCGAGCTTATCAGCTCCAGCTCGCAAAATGCCAGTTCGAGTCGCAAAACAAGATCCCGTTAGAACTTGTTGCTACTCGAATTCAATAATAAGGTCGCCGGGGACGTACGGGACTTATTTTTGTGCGATTGAAATGTGGTTTCAATCGCAAAATGTTGTAGCGTCTCCGATCCATACAGTGTGGGTCGGAGATGTGTGACCAGTAATTTTTGAATGAGAAATATAAAAATTACTGGATGCTACAACACAGATCTTTCCACAAGGGCAAGTGCGTGGAAAGTGCTGAAGGATGGATGTAATAGGTGAAAGACAATGACGTGAACAGGTGATCAAGTCTTTTACTATCCAATCTTTTAGATTTATTGCGTGAACTAGTGAGCAAATAAAAAGGAGTAAATATCATTGTGGGAAATTTCGTGAACACGTATGCTAAGTTAATGACGAAAGTATCTTTGATAGAGGAAATGGTGAACCAGGTGAACATCTCTGGATACTTTCTATTTGCGGCAGGAGTGACACCTGAAATAGGCGCAAATGGACGATCTCCAAATGAAATTTGGAAACAGATCGTGAACTGGTGAACTAGTGGGTATATCACTTAGTGATGTCTTTCGCGTGAAAGACGCCCACTGATCGTCCATTTTGATCGGCCAGCTGGTAATAAGCACCGCCGATCTTCTTAATTATCTTACTAGGTAAGAACTTCCGGTCCAGCTTTGCATTGTAGTGCGCGGCTGCGTCACTTTGCCGGAAGTTGCGCCTGTAGACCACTTCGCCAGGCTGGTATGAAACCAACCTGGAACGAAGATTATAGGCCTTGGCATTGCGAGACTGGGCTTTGGTGGTGAGGTCACGGATGGACTGGCGTAGGATTGCCAGGTGGTCAGGAGGTGGCAGGGTGGTCTCGGGGTCATCCAAAAGATGCAGTTGCCGCAAAAGATGGTAAGTGCGGCCATGGGTGACCATAGGTTGCCCGAAGACTGCCTGATAGGGCGAAGTCCCTATCGTCGCGTGAGGTGCTGAGCGCAACGCGCAGGTTATCTCTGGGATTTTGGCGTCCCATTCCTTTTGAGCAGGATCAATATAAGACCGTATTGCTGCCAGTATGGAACGATTAAGACGTTCTGAGGCATTGGCTTGAGGGGAATACACGGCGGTGAAGGTATGTCCGACACCGAATTCCTGTAAGAAGGTTTGAAAAATAGACGACCGAAATTGTACAACATTATCTGTTACGACACTCTCCGGGACTCCAACAAGGTGAAATACCCTTTTCCTCAGGGTGTCAATAACTGCTTTCGCAGTGAATTTACGAAGCGGCTCAACGAAGGGGAATCGCGAAAGATGGTCGAGGACGATGAGAGCTCCAATGTTGCCAGACTTGGACCTAGGGTAGGGGCCGATAATGTCAATGTACAAGCGCTGGAATATGCGCTCGGGAACGGACTGCAGCGTCATTGGTGGACGAAGGGTGTGTGAAGGGGCTTTGGTGGTTTTGCATGTAAGGCATGATCCCACATAATCACGCACTTGAGCGGCCATTCGTGGCCAATAAAACCATTGACGTAGTCGCCCGAGGGTTTTGGCCACGCCACCATGCGCACTCAAGGGTGGGTCATGAGCTCCCTTCACTAATTCTGCCGTCATTTCTGACGGCACCCACAACTTCCAGGCCAACTGGTCTTGAAGTCCGTTTCCGGTCGCATACTCAGTCCGCTTGTACACGAACCCGTCTACAACTTTTAGGTCCGGCAGTTGGTCTTGTTCTGCCTGGACTTTAGCCGCCAGCTCCGTATAGGAGGCACTTTTGAAGTGGGGCGACTCTAAGTCTAGCTCCATTGGAGTCTCCTCGCCTTCTGCCGGCATCAACGCCTCGGCAGAGAACATGCGCGACAAGGAGTCCGGCACTACGTTTTGGCTTCCCTTTCGGTGGACAATCTTGAAGTTGAAACCTTGAAGTTTCAAGGCCCACCGGGCTAACCGTCCATTAAGGTCGGGTTGGTTCATTAGCCATTTTAGGGAAGCATGGTCGGTCACGATTTCAAATTCGTGACCTTCCACGTAGGCACGGAACTTCTTGATTGCCAACACCGCTGCCAGACATTCTTGCTCAGTGACGGTGTAGTTTCGCTGAGCGGGATTCAGTTTGTGGGACATATAAGCGATGGGGGCTTCAGCTCCGTCTTCTGTGCGCTGCACCAGCATGGCACCGACTCCATGTTGACTTGCGTCACATTGGATGGAGAAGGGCTTGTTGAAATCTGGGCTGTGCAGCACTGGGGCTGAAGCAAGGCTGTGTTTCAATTGCTTGAAAGCATTTAGCCTCTCATCGGTCCACACAAACTGACTCCGCTTAGAAAGCATGTCTGTCAGTGGTGTTGACAATGACGCATACTCCCTGACGAAGCGCCGATACCAACCGCAGATTCCTAGAAATCTTCGGAGTTGCTTCGTGGTAGAGGGGAGGGGGAAATCCATGATAGATTTCACCTTGTCAGGATCGGTCTGGATAGTGCCCCCACCAACAATGTGGCCAAGGTACTTGACGTCTCGCAAGAGGAACTTACTCTTTTCCACATTGATGGTGAGGCCAGCTTGTCTCAAATGGAAGGCGACCTGATGAAGTACCTGAAGGTGCGCGTCGAACTCGTCGGTGATCACCAACAGGTCGTCGAGGTACACGAATACCTGGTGCTTAAGTTTGGGCGGAATTACCTTATCCATTAGCCGTGACATCGTTTGGGGTGCATTACACAACCCAAACGGCATCACGACAAAATGGTAAAGGGGTCGACCGGGCACAGTGAAGGCTGTCTTCTCCTTCGACTTCTCCTCTAAAGGTATCTGCCAGAAGGCATCCTTTAAATCAAGGCTAGAGATGAAATTTGCCTTAGGGAGTCTGCTGAGAATTCCATCAATCAGCGGCAAAGGATAGGCATCCTTCACTGTGACCGAATTGACCTTCCGGGCATCCAGGCATAAGCGTACTTTCGAGGGCTTTACCACCAACGTTACCGGCGAAGACCATGCACTCTTCGACTCTTCGATTACGCCCAACGCTAACATCCGGTCAATTTCCTGATATAGGAGCTTTTCGACAGCTGGTGACACAGAGAAATGTCTCTGTTTTATAGGTTTCTGGTCACCAGTGTCGATTTCATGACGGATGAGCGTAGTCTTTCCCAAGCCCTCCACAGCAAACGAAGGAAAGCAAGCAATCGCAGACCGAAGTCTACGATGCTGCTCCTGTGTGAGAGGGTGGGCGCAATCGTCGAGTGCGTCGAGGCTGTTGGTGGTGTCGACCCGTGGTGGTGGCGCAAACAGGTCTGTGGCCAGGGCGAAAAGACGGACGAAGTCCACTCCCAGATAGAGATTCTGACTGAGAGTGGGTATTATCCACAGCGTCAACGTCTTGGTGAGCCCCCGGAACGTGATGTCGGCTGATACTCGGCCTACGGCTTGGTGTTGTGTGCCGTCAGCTGTTTTCAACCCGAGAGAAGCTCTTTTCCAGGGAAAAGCGTTCCTCTCGAGGAAGGAGCGGGCTAGATCAGCCGCCATCACGCTCACGTTGGCTCCCGTGTCGATCAAACCCGATGTTAGTTGGCCGAACAACAGAACCTGAGCGTACGGTCGAACGTCACCTGGAGGCACGTTCAACAGAGTCGCACAATCCAATTGATAACGCCAACGACGGAACTGAGCGTAAAAACGCCTCATTCTCAACGTTGAGCGTTTAGGTGTTTTAAGGTGTTTGTGAATGGTGTCAATTTCGGAGTTAAAAATTCGGTTTCGGACCGCCGTGTATTTCCGCCATCTAATGTGGTAGGGCAGAAAAGCCAAAGGTGTAGGAGGCTCTGCCTGTAAGAGTGGGATCGATAAGGTAGTAGAGTCCCCACTCGGCTGAATACTAACATCATTGGTGGTTGGGCCTAGGGAATTTGGAGACAGATCATCAGTCCTGTCTACCTGCTGGAACGGGGTGGAGCTTGCTTGCCCTGTGGGAGGCGTGAGATCTTGTTCCGCGCTCCCTGCGGTCCGTTTTTTGTTTGGCAGTTCACACAATTAGGTTTATATGTGTCTGCCTTTCCGCAGCCATAACAGAAAATTGTTCTGGGCTCCAAACAATCGTCGAAACGGTGTCCCACTTGCTTACAGTTCCAGCAAGTAGGCAGGACCGTGACCGCCTCCACTCCAGGTTCTTCCGGGGAATCCTCATATTGGTCCAGCGGGTATTCCTCACGTAGTTCTTCTGTAGCATGTCTCCATTGGGAGGATCGGCGTCGACCTCCAAGCTCCATCTCAAAGTTCTCCGCACGGATGACGGCCTGACGGAGCAGACGAACAGAGGGAAGGTGTATTTGTAGCAGACCACGACGGATTTCTGGCAACAAATTGCGTCTAAGAATGTCAGCTAAATCCGCGTCAGCAATAGGGCGCTGTAGCCGGTCAACAATCTTGTAGACGTCCGCACTAAAATCGTCGAATGTTTCTTGAGGTCGCTGTTTCCTTCCTCGTATCTGCTCCATCAGGTCGGCATCCGTGAAGCGATCAGCGAAATGGTCGCTCAGGGCCGACTCCAAATCCCTCCAATTGAAATCACGTCTCGAATTGTAAAACCGCCAATACCAATCAGCGGCAGGTCCAATCAAAAGTAAATGCATATGCTGGCATAGAACATTAAAATTTCCGCCCAAGGTGTTCCTGGTAAGAGCTGCTACCCTGTTAATAAAGACTTCCACGGGCATGGAGGATTCACGACCCGAGAATTTTAGTCCCCACCCACCAATGATGCTTGCCACCTTATCGTGGTGGAACTGGACATTATTACCACGAGGGGTGCGAGGTGAGTAGGATCGCGGCACTGGAACAAATGATTGTGCGCGAGGGTTCAGTCTTGGCGACTCTACATTCCGAGTCCGGGACGGAAGGTTCAATTGGGCCATGCGCTCCAGCATCACACGCATGCCGTTCTGCAATTCGTTAATCTGTTGTTGAAGTCCGCTTAAATCTTGAGGCACTATAGAGCGCGCTCCTGCGGCTTCTGACGTCACATCTGAGATTGGGGACGCTTTTGATGACGGGCCAGGTGGCTGAATTAAACCTTCCGCCCCCGACTCGGCCTGTAAATCAAAGTCCCTGATTTCCACATCTTCATTGCTTCTCATGCCTCGGGTTCTTACTCCCGGCCGCTGGGTTTTGGGCCGAGCCCCTCGTGGCATAGATGTTGCAGCAGTGGGGGCCTGTCTGGCTCCTAAGGGGAGACTCAGTGGTCCACGGCACAGCGGGCAATCAGTGCGGTTTCTGAGCCATTGCTCCAGGCACGATTCATGAAAAGTGTGTCCACACTTTGTGGTATATGTGTCCTGGGCAGCAGCGAATGACTGCTGGCATATGGAGCACTGAGCCTCCACCGTGGTGCCAGACAGATCCTCACTGCTGTGATGCAATGGCATTATCAGTCTGTGATAAATAATTGACAAGTGATGAAAATTCAAAGAAAATGCACGATACTCGTGACTAACGAATTAATTACGCTTATAACTAAGGAGTTGCTGCAAATTCAAATGCAACCCTGTGCACAACGAGTGTGACTAACTCTTCCAAAGAGAAAAATCTTAACAGCTAAGGGCAAGAAAAATGCCAAAAATTCAAAAATATATATAGAATATATATATAGGTGAAAAGGAAATATATAATATATAAATATATATTTATGTGTGTGCACACCTGTGGCGTGACTAACTCTTCCAAAGAAACAATAAAGCTCTTAAAGCCAAGTGGCTAGAATTCGAATGAGAAAGATATAGATTTCAAAAGAAAAGTTTTAAACTTTCCAAGTTAGGATAAAAATTTAATATTTGTCAAAAATTTTAATTTTCAGAAATGGCCTTCTTATTAGACGAAACCCGATCCATTCCTCTCCAATTCAGGTCCGCTGGCTGGCTGGCTTTTGATTTTAAAAAACGCAAGAAATAGAAATTCTAATTATGAAATGTTAGACTGGAACAGTGTGAAAAATTTTAAAAAATTGTCAAAGTAAAGTGGATGTGTGATGGTGAAAGTATTGAAATTTTATACGATTGAAATTTGTAAGTAAAAACTTTAACTCGGGTCGGCTCCTGAAGGGTACCGCCCATTATGGGGGACTGTTTACCCACCCGAAATTCCTCGAAAAGAGAGGAGCAAGGGACCAAAAACAACTATGTTGCTGCTTGACTCAACTTCAGCAAATGGTTCAAGTCTGGCCAAGCTGCAGGGACGTGTAGGCGGCACCACGCCAACCCCACGTAATCCACCACAGCTTGAACCAAACTCAAGCCAAAAGCCGAAGCTGGATCAAGACAGCAAGGATATGAAAAATTTGGGACAGCTTCCCAACATAAAGTGGGGCAGGGGCCCTTCGGTTGACCGGGACAGGAGCGGCGGTAAACCACCACAACCTGTTATCCGCGGCCAACCTCCAGGTTGCACCCAGAGTCAAAAAACTCAATAGGACGAACACAACGAGAAGCTGCCCAAGAGGTAAACTAACTAGGAATTGAATTTAACCGGATAGGACTGGGAAGGATGTTTGCGGCTAGTAGGGAAGAGCGAGCCATGCAGGTCTTAATTCAAAGGGGTTTTGTTCTCTCGAACGAAGTATATCGAATCGCAAAGGAGGCGATTCTAAGACCTGCGAGTGAGAATGGAATTTTTAAGGATTTAAAGACGTGAAGTCTTAAGGGGAGTATGAGTCGAAACTCATAAGTATTTTCTCACTTTTGTGGGTCACCCAAAAACGAGTTTCGGGCCCCACGTTGGGCACCATTTGTAGCGGATATTAAGTTGGGAGTGGCCTTAGCACAACTTAGAACCAGACCGAAGTCCAGAACCAAGAGTGCTAAGGTCATAAAGTGAAATGGCTCATGCCATTCAAGAGGCAAAACAAAAAAAAAAGAATTGCCCCGAGAGCAGGGTGCCCTAGAAATGGCCGTGAAGGCCCCTCGTCCGCATTAGCGGAGCACCCTTTAACCAACCCCGACGGATGCTGGGGTGCCGCTTTGCTAGCTCGCTGCGGCTGGGGTGGGTTCTTGACAAAATGGGGATGGTTTGCTCTCACGAAAACGGGATGCTACGTATTATTTCATCCGTCATAATACTGTAGCCGCAAACTGGTATATAAAATACCCAGGGACCAAAAAGGGGGCATAGCTCCGTAAAGGAAACCACCCATGGCTCTGCAACATGGGCTGACTAAGCAGACCCAGTGCTCGTGACAACGCACGGAGCCAGAACATTGAAAATCTAAACGGGAAAATAGGAAAAAAAATGCTACCTCTCTTTACAAGGAACCCGGGTGAGGCAGACAGCCCCGGGCCCCCGATGGCAGTGGAGCCTGACCCCGATGGTCTGGGGTCCTCCACCCTCTGACACTGGCCATAAAACTTCAAAAACAATTCAAAAATCTAACAAAATTCCGGAAACTACTCGTTTGGCCAGTGTCCCTCCCTTTTGAGATGCTGTAAAATTCACAACAAAACCACTACTTAATCATCTGTAGGCCAGCCAGGCCATGCGCGGACCCTGAAAAGTAAGAAGAACTTCTCGGGCTTCCGCCCAATAAGAAGGCCACAGGTTTATATTTCAACAATCCATATGGTTATTATTTTTCAAAATTAAATTACACAATGATAGTAGTCTAAGAACTTTAAACAAAGTCCGACGTAATTCAAAGGCAAACCATTTCATTTAAATCTTCAATATGAGACCCGATATTCACAGGATACGATGTCAACTTGAATCGAGACCTTACTTTATTTATAAAGAAAAAGATAAAAATAAGAAAAGGAACAACAAACTTGGCTTTTCTTGTTTCCTATTTATCAACCGGAGGTTGTATTCACGTAGGATACGTTATATAAATGTTTTCTTATTATTTATTAGTAAAGGATTTTTTTTTTGTTTTTTTTTTTTTTTTTTTTTGCTACAGATTGTATTCATGATCTTATATTCGTTCACTTAGAAAGAGTAATAATCCCAAATTTTTAGTCTATTCCAAACATGTTTTAGCACTTGATTCTGATGATGTAAAGTGTTGTGTCATTAAAATCATGCATACAACTCCTGCCCGCTTAATCTGTCTTATTCACTCCATAAATGCTTCTGCACTTACTACATTTACATTAATCTTTTCCTCCCATATTATCCACATAGTTATAAAAGAGAATCGAAAACGAAATTCTCCATCACAAACAATCTGGTTGTTTACTGTTTTATCCTAAAATGAGCTCATTTTATTTTTACAAACATAAAGCAAGCAATAACGTGTGTAGCCTTTTGAAAATATAAAAACCAGTACTACTATAATATTTAGTTTCCATACAAAAAAAAATGATTTGCTGTAACTTGCGGTTTTGGTATGGGGTTTCTGACTTTTCAGCACATTCTGCTTCTTCAATATAATTACATGGTTCAAATGATGAGAACCCAAATTATGTCTCCTAGACAAGTGTTTAACTCGAAATTTAGCAAATATAAATTGATGGAACTATCACATAAAAATTGAATTTCGAAATATCATAAAAGCATTCTTTTCAAATTACTAGCAATCAAATTGAGGCGTAACGCCGCACAGGAGTTATTTAATCTACTAAAGTTATTTCAATTTCTTCCAATTACAAATTCTTTTACTTGCTTTCACTTTTAAGCTTTCATTTATTTTTCGATCCCGATTGATGTCGCTCTGTTTTGTCTGAAAGTATTACTTGAACTTAAGAGAAACCAAGCATATTGAAGAGTCGGGTGTATTGTGCGATTGTTTTGCATTCGACTCTGCAGTTATTTTCACAAAAAAATTACAATTTGAAATTTACGTTATTCGATTTCCTTCTTAGTATTACTCCTACTAAACTGCTCCAAATCTGCCCAAAAATATCACCGGTTGAGCCCACCCAGCTAATGGACCGTTAACTTTCCAAGAACTATCACCCACTTCTTCATACGCTTTATTAATCGCCGTCTTTTGATCTACACAAATGTCGAAGATAGTGCAAACAAGCTACTTTGTAGATATGTGTATCGACAGGGACTGCATTTAAATGACCAAGGGACATTAGACGTATTCAACCAGTCCTCGCCCCCCTGCCGATGATGAAGCTTACTGCTTTCGATATGTAGGCAGCTCAATAGCCCAATTTAGCTGTATGTAAGTTCTGTTCAAGCTGTGATAGATTTAACTCGTCTAGCTTCGAAAGCGCGTAATAATTTGTGTCTCGATAGTAGCATATTTTCCTTCCATAGTCCGCACACAATTTTTCCCCCCATCGACGGTAGTTGGTTATGGATTTAAAACACGTATTGCTAAAAAAAATTAGTTGCACTTTGTTTGAAAAGATCGTATGCCGGTCTCCATTTCTCATAACACTCCTCCAAGTTGACAACTAATTGTAACTCATTTCGTAGAAAGGTTTCATAATACTCACTCGAATTGGATAGGCCCCCTCGTGACCTCTCACCGACAATGACTCTGGAGCTTAGCTGCGTTTCACCTCCTTGTGACAACATCCCAAAAACAGCCACGTATTACACCAGTCCACTCTTCGACGAATGCCAGTCAATTGCTGTGGGATACGCCGCCGCAAAGCATGCATCGTCATCCATTCTAAGAGCACAGCTTGCTGCAATTTGGCTTATAGCAAAAATACCGTCCATGCGCAACTCCACATCCCACCTCAATAAAGCAACGCCAAAACTATTGCACAGCCGAGACACCACAGACTAAACGACACGGCACTCAGATTTCTTTAAGAACTGTCAAACGTTATGACGATTTCTCCGTCCACATTTCTATCTTTAAACACTTTAGCACTTATTCCCCGCACCATGTGTTCACCTACTTGCATCTCAAGGAGTAGTCAAAAGTTCACTTGCCAACATTAGTGGCGGGAACACGTTTTTATGCGTCGAAGGAACACTAACTTAACTTGCGCAACAGTGAATCCTCTCTGTGCCTACAGCCATCACTTGCAACACCCCCGAGTTTCTTCAAAAAAATGTCCTTCTTCAAAAACAAATCCTGCAACCGTTCAATTATCCATCAATTCTGCCCGCCACGCCAAAAGCGGCCGCCCGTCGCTACGTCTCCTAATAGACTGCCTCGAGCTTATCAGCTCCAGCTCGCAAAATGCCAGTTCGAGTCGCAAAACAAGATCCCGTTAGAACTTGTTGCTACTCGAATTCAATAATAAGGTCGCCGGGGACGTACGGGACTTATTTTTGTGCGATTGAAATGTGGTTTCAATCGCAAAATGTTGTAGCGTCTCCGATCCATACAGTGTGGGTCGGAGATGTGTGACCAGTAATTTTTGAATGAGAAATATAAAAATTACTGGATGCTACACAACAAAACATTTTTCAAAATAAACAGAGATATCAAGCAATTAGAAAATATTACAAACAACCATTCTCAGCAATTGTCGCTGTTAGATCAAATATCCATTCACATTCCCTACGCATTACTAATAACCAGGCAATTTGAATCCGAACAAGGCAAAATTATTACAATATTGCAAAGCGCTAGAATGGGTCACATACATCCTTATCTCCAATCTGCCATTCATTTACGTAGTAAACTCTTCGAACTAAGAAACAAAATGCCTACAAATTACCTATTGCCAACTACAAATGGCGAGCTCGATATAGATTTTATTTATAAGACAGCTCGCGTTGTACCTATCAAAAAATAACAAAACACATCATATTCCAAACTCAAGTACCCCTGTGGGACACAAGTTTCTATGCCATATATGAAATTGTACCAATCCCGTTTACAGCTCTATTAAAAACAATGTTAATACACATAGATCGCAAATATATTGCAATAAATAAAGACAGAAAATTGTATAAACTACTAAATGATATCCAAATTAAGGAATGTTTTGTTAAAAATAATACTTACTACTGCCAAAACGAAGGCCTAGCATATAATACAGACAATTTCAAATCATGTGAATTGAATCTTTACAATGAAAAGGAGCAATTGAAAGAATATTGTAGAATCCTAATAATTGATGTGAACAGTCCTGTGTGGACACAACTAGATGCTAATACATATATTATTTATACATTAAATAAATTTAAACTTGAGCTCAATTCCAAATCAGACTCATACTCTTTAGAAATTAATTCATCAACAATACTACATTTTGATTCATACTGTTCCCTAGAAAGTGACTTATTAGAAATAACAGAAAATAGCTATCTTACCAGCAATTTTACATATAACATAGCTTCCTTTCGAAACATAAACATTACCAATATAGCAGCTCAGAACATAAAACTCTAGCGCACCTGAACCGCTAGAAACACTAATGTTCGAAGAACAGTAGAAGAATCGTGCAGGCTTTGAGGGCATATTCCACCACATGATCTGCTTATTACGGTCAAACTGTTTCAAATGCCGCGTTTTACTTTGATCTCAAGAATGCGCTATAACTCATATGGTGGAAGGTTTCAGATATTACCACTGGCATGAATTTCAACGTTTATGAGAGCAAATCACGGGTTAATTATATTCGTTATCAGTTGCTTATTTCACAAAATTTTGAAAGCAGCATCTCATATAACATCAATGAAGAAAATGCTCAGTGCCTGCAGCACTGTAAGTGAAGTTGGTGTTTGGGGCTGCGATCCGACAAGTTTGCAGAACTTTTTGAATTGAAACATTGGTTATTTATTTTCATTGTAAATGTTTCCGGTATGAACACTACAAAAGTAGCACAACCGACTCGTGCTGGCAACCTTTTGCCAGTATCAAAGCCAAAAATACATCACATCTGCCTCACGTTGTTATATTACATTCGAAGTTATAGGAGTGTAAAGAAATTTAGGGTTACCTGCAGCGAGTTTTTTCAAATAATCCAAAACTTAATATTTGCTGTTTATTGTCACGACAATATCATTACCATTTGAAAATTTTACGATAAAACCGCTTAGTAAAAATATTGCAATTAAACACAAAGCCAACAATAGCTGGCAACCCTATCGTAGCTTTTCAACCAAATTTGGCCTGAATAATGTCTATAAAAGTTCCATTAATTGTATAAAATTCGTATTGATTTCATGACTGCACTGGAAGTTATAAGGCAAAAAGTTTTATTTTCCTGAGCAAATTTTCAAAACCAAAAACACAGAAATTTCCATAACTGGCAGCACCAATCGAGTTTTTCAACCAAATTTTCATCAAACAGAGTTAGAGTAAGATCCAGCTACTGTGTCAATTTCATGAAAATCTGGGAACACATTTCATAGGGCAAAAGGCAGCGTTTTTTCTTTGCAATTTTGCAAGATGCCACCATGGGCACAATGTTGCCCACAATTCAAAATCGCTTCTATCAAACCTGGTCCTACTTGAGTCGAATGCAACAAAATTTGAGATAGTATAACGGGCACGCTTGGTAACAGTTGCCCAATTTACCTTTATTTTAAGCAGCAAAAATTTCTATTCACGGAAACTCACGATCCAATAAGCAGAATCAATTGAAATTTGCAGAATGTATTCGCCTTAAGTAGCACCAGGTTTGAAAGAAGTGATTTTGAAATGCGGGCGAGTCTGTGGCAGTGGTGCCATCTTGAAAAATCACTAAAAAAGATAACTGCTTTTAGCCCTATAAATTCTGGTTGAATCGTTTGATTTTGACGAAATTCAAACAAAAGCTGCACCTTACTTTAAGCCACGTTTGGCAGAAATTTGATTGAAAAATTCGGTTGGACCTGCCAGCTATGATAAGTTTTGTGCCTTAAATTTGAAAAAATCAAAATTTGGAAGTGAAAACATTCAAACCATAAAATATCCTAAAAAATGTCCGTTTCTTACAATAAAACCAATCTGTATACAAATCTTATGCTTAACCTACACTTTCAAAGTAAAACTTTGGAAATTAAATGTCGGACAAGAACGGTAACCCAATCTCAGTTAACTTATATTTTTAGCATCAAAAACTTCTGTTCACGGGAACTCACGAGCCAATAATCAGATACAACTGAAATTTACAGAATGCATTGGACTTAAGTAGGACCAGGTTTGATAGAAGCGATTTTGAATTGTGGGCAACATTATGCCAGTGGTGGCATCTTGAAAAATTGCGAAGAAAAAACGCTGCTTTTTGCCCTATGAAATGTGAATAAGTTCCCAGATTTTCATGAAATTGACACAGTAGCTGGATCTTACTCTAACTCTGTTTGATGAAAATTTGGTTGAAAAACTCGATTGGTGCTGCCAGATATGGAAATTTCTGTGTCTTTGGTTTTGAAAATTTGCTCAGGAAAATAAAACTTTTTGCCTTAGAACTTCCAGTTCAGTCATGAAATCAATACGAATTTCATACAATTAATGGAACTTTTTATAGACATTATTCATACCAAATTTGGTTGAAAAGCTACGATAGGGTTGCCAGCTATTGTTGGCTTTGTGTTTAATTGCAATATTTTTACTAAGCGGTTTTATCGTAAAATTTTCAAATGGTAATGATATTGTAGTGACTATAAACAGCATATATTAAATTTTCGAATATTTGAAAAAACTCGCTGCAGGTAACCCTAAATTTCCTTATATTCCTATAACTTCGAATGTAATATAACAACGTGAGGCAGATGTGATGTATTCTTGGCTTTTATACTGGCAAAAGGTTGCCAGTACGAGTCGGTTGTGCTACTTTTGTATCAATAAATGCTTACAGTTAGTATTCATACCGGAAACATTTACACTGAAAATAAATAACCAATGTTTCAATTCCCAAAGTTCTGCAAATTTTTCGGATCGCAGCCCCAAACACCAACTTCACTTACAGTGCTGCAGGCACTGAGCATTTTCTTCATTGATGTTATATGAGATGCTGCTTTCAAAATTTTGTGAAATAAGCAACTGATAACGAATATAATTAACCCGTAATTTGCTCTCATAAACGTTGAAATTCATGCCAGTGGTAATATCTGAAACCTTCTACCATATGTGTTATAATGCATTTATGGCGGCAATGTATCGTTACATTGTCCACAATTAAACGACCGCGCCAGCGTAAGTGCGAGCGTGGCATTCCTCCCGTCGCGATAGCTTTGCACGTAATCTGATACGCATAGCTATCGTCTCGGTCGGAATGTCATGCTCCATCACATGTTTGCAATGTGCGACTCGAGCTCATATCTACGATTCGAGCTCTTTACATGTACACAAGTGCTGACGAGGCATTTGTGTTTATGTTTCTGGCTCGAGCTCTGTACAGACGCACAAGTGCTGACGAGGCATTTGTGCACGCCTGGACAGAGAATCGAGCTCCGTCCCGATACACAATTGCTGACGAGGCATTTATGTGTGTCTGGATGATGAGAAGCTTACGCCTGCGTGGTCAGCACTTATGACCTTCATAAGTGGCCCGCAGGCAGCGATAATTTTCATTCTATCGAAGACGTTCCGGATCGATCTTGCAGTGTAATACGATATTAATTGTTGAATAAAGTTTTTGTTAAAAAAGAGCATAAAGGCGTTTAAGTTGCGACACAAGGACCATACATTCTTGAGATTGAAGTAAAACGTGGCATTTGAAACAGTTTGGCCGTAATAAGCAGATCATGTGGTGGAATATGCACTCAAAACCTGCACGATTCTTCGACTGTTCTTCGAACATTAGTGTTTCTAGCAGTTCAGGTGCGCTAGAATTTTATGTTTTGAGCTGCGATATTGGTAATGTTTATGTTTCGAAAGGAAGCTATGTTATATGTAAAATTGCTGGTAAGATAGCTATTTTCTGTTATTTCTAATAAGTCACTTTCTAGGGAACAGTATGAATCAAAATGTAGTATTGTTGATGAATTAATTTCTAAAGAGTATGAGTCTCATTTGGAATTGAGCTCAATTTTAAATTTATTTAATGTATAAATAATATATGTATTAGCATCTAGTTGTGTCCACACAGGACTGTTCACATCAATTATTAGGATTCTACAATATTCTTTCAATTGCTCTTTTTCATTGTAAAGATTTAATTCACATGATTTGAAATTGTCTGTACTATATGCTAGGCCTTCGTTTTGGCAGTAGTAAGTATTATTTTTAACAAAACATTCCTTAGTTTGGATATCATTTAGTAGTTTATACAATTTTCTGTCTTATTGCAATATATTTGTGATCTGTGTGTATTAACATGGTTTTTAATAGAGCTGTAAACGGGATTGGTACAATTTCATATATGGCATAGAAACTTGTGTCCCATAGGGGTACTTGAATTTGGAATATGATGTGTTTTGTTATTTTTTGATAGGTAACGCGAGCTGTCTTATAAATAAAATCTTTGTGGAGCTTGCCATTTGTAGTTGGCAATAGGTAATTTGTAGGCATTTTGTTTCTTAGTTCGAAGAGTTTACTACGTAAATGAATGGCAGATTGGAGATAAGGATGTATGTGACCCATTCTAGCGCTTTGCAATATTGTAATAATTTTGCCTTGTTCGGATTCAAATTGCCTGATTATTAGTAATGCGTAGGTAATGTGAATAGATATTTGATCTAACAGCGACAATTGCTGAGAATGGTTGTTTGTAATATTTTCTAATTGCTTGATATCTCTGTTTATTTTGAAAAATGTTTTATTGTCAGTATCTACTTTTCGGTGCAGAAGTTCATAGGTAGAATGAAATAGCGAGGTTTGCTTCTCTAAAACAGTCAATGCTTGCTCTGATTGTCTATCTAAAGTGTTTGGTTTATTTTCATAGTAAATTCCGTCGTCAGTATCTAACGTTCGAAACAATGAGTTTGATGTGGAAAATACATATTGGCCGAGCCCAGGCGAGTCGAGTGTGTGGACGGTCCAGACAAGCGACTTTGACAGGTGTCACAGGCGCTCGTGCGACTTCCGATCGGAATGGGTTTTGGGCACGAGCCAAGGCGATTTGTGACGAGTTGTCAAATGCCGTCCACATGTTGGTGGCCTCGTCTGACTTTGGCTCGCCTGGCCTCGGCCAATATCTTTTTGCTACATGATAATTTACCGATTCCATTTATGAGACCCCGTTTTTGTCTATTACTATGGACTATAGATTGGATGCTGTGATCATTGTTATTAAGGGTGGCTATTGTGTGTTCGATTTCAGATAACAATGTAAAGCATTGCTTTTGTATTGTGGCATTGTTGCACAAAGATTTGACAATTAAAATAAGAGTTCGAATTTTTTCTAGGTTGGTCTGAATTTTTTCAATGTCGATACTAGTTATCAATTTCCAATGACTGTGGCTGAAAGACATTTGTCCCATATATTTAACAAACGCTTTCCCGTCGGCAGTGGTTCCAATAAATGATGCTGAGCTTAGATGCTCGTTGTAGTTAATATAAGTAATAACGCTGAAATAAACGGATATTAAAAATTCTTTATTTTCGTCTAGTTTTCAAGAGTAGGATAAAAGGGTTTTCGATTATTGTTGTTAACTTTGCGCCGTTTATTATTGATAAGAATTGTTGAATTTTCTTTAGAGTTAATTTCTACTATTGTATGATATGTGGACCACTCCATAAGGGTTCTAGAGATTTTCTTATATGAATTTTTAACAAAACGATCATTAACATGAAAGTCTAGACTTGCCGCGTTTTTATCGTAATATATTTTTGAGCGCAATTTATTTTTCATAATGTTTTCCTTAGCGATCTCATGCAACTTCTTTAATTTAGTTCTTAGTTCGCTTTATAAAGTTTTCATATGTATTTTCAACAGATCGACATTGTGAAATTGAACTGGGAAGGTTTACTTCGGAGCCAAATAGTATTTTAAAAGGTGTGTAGCCGCTGCATGTATGAGGAGTTGAATTATAAGAAAACATTGCATATGGGATCCACGTGTCCCAGTCAGTTAAATGTTAATCGACATAATGTCGTAAGTAATTTTCAAGCGTTTGATGCGAGCGTTCAAGATCTCCATTTGTTTCGGGATGGTATGCGGTTGAAGTTAATTTCTTCATTTTTAGAAATTTGCAGAGTTCCGTGAATAGTGAGCTTAAAAAGTTAGAGCCCTGGTCAGATAAAACAGATTGAGGTATGCCGTAAAGTGAAAGCCTACAGCATGTGTTTTAATTGTTGGTAGAGGGATTACTGCGGAATGCTTTGTGAGGTCATCTTGAATTGTCAAAATGTAACTACTGCCGGATGTAGAAGTTGGTAATTTACCAACTATGTCAATTGCGACACGTTCGAATGGAGCTGATGATGTTGCAGTTATTTTTTGTGGTAATTTTGTAGTTTTTGATGCCTTATTTATCTGACGGCTCTGACATTTTTTTTATAAATTCGGAAACATCTTTTGTCATTCCGTTCCAGCAATATTTTCGCTTCAACCTTGTTTGTTGTTTTTCAAGCTTCGTTTGCTGGCTCATCTAATTTACTATCGGAACTTTCTACTAAATTCTCCTCTGGAAGACTAAAATTTCTGTTTTGGCTTCGAGCTATGGCATTCACTGGATATCTGCTTAGTGCGTCGGCGTTAGTATTAAGCTTCTCCTTTTTATAGAGGACTTCATAGTCATACTCTAATAGTTTTAGCTTCCATCTCATCAGTCGGGATGATGGATCAGTGAAACTGTTTATGTATTTTAGTGGCATATGGTCTGTTATTAATTTAAAATGTCTGCCGAATAGATACGGACGAACATTTTGAATACCCCAAAGCACAGCGAGTAGCTCTTTTTCTATTGTGAAATAGTTGCGTTCAGATTTATTTAAAGATCTGCTTGCAAAACTTACAGGAAGATCCATTCCAATAGTACCCTGCAATAAACTTGCACTGATTCCACTATTACTCGCGTCCGTGGTTAGATTGAACTCTTTAGTGAAATCGGGGAATTGTAAAATTTGATCGCTAGTTAGGACTGATTTTAATCTCTGAAAAACGCTATCAACCTCAGAAGACCAATTAAAAGAAACGTTTTTTCTGAGTAAATGATTCAGCGGTTGTGCTATTGTAGAGAAATCTTTTATAAAGTGCCTATAATAATTTGCTAACCCTAGAAATTTTTGAAAATCTAGTATGTTTTTCGGCTGGGGATAGTTCACAATACTTTTGATCTTAGCTGGATCAGGTTTTATCCCTCGTTCATTAATTATGTGGCCTAAATAGAGTATTTTCTTACGCACAAGATAGCATTTTTCTGGGCTTGGAGTTAATTTATATTCTCTCAGCCTTTCGAAAACATTTCTGAGTCGGTTATTATGTTCTTCTAAATTTTTCCCATAATAATAATAATAATTTATCACAATGTACTTTTAATTCTGATTCCCTTTTACAGAAGCTTCGCACGTTGGTTGCTACAAAAAGCTGTGGACCCGATGGTATTCCTTCTGTGTTCTTAGAAAATTGTGCTGAAAGCATAGCTCTGGCTCTTCTAATCTTATTTAATAGGTCCTTGTCATCTGGAATTTTTCCAACTCAATGGAAATCCAGCTTTGTGATACCTGTTTTCAAGTCATTTTATCTGTTTATGTATTTTATCTGCTATACAAAATGTTTTTGAATGCTTTGTCCAATTATATTCCATGCATCCCTATACATTACAGTTTAAATATTTTTGAAAATAATTTTCGTGTCTAGCATACACAGATTGAATAGCTCCAAGAATCGATTACTGTTATATATGTCGCGGCAACCTAATCAGCGTGGCTTTTGCACTGGTAAGTCATCCTCTACTAATCTTATATCTTACCATAATTATATTTACAAATCTTTTTTGAATGGATCGCAAGTCATATACACAGATTTCTCTAAAGCTTTCGAAAAACTCAATCTAAATCTTCTCTATAAGAAGCTCAGTAATTTTGGTTTTCACGGCTCTTTATTATGTTGGCTAGATGATTATTTAAGAAATAGGTCTTTGGTTGTAAATGTCAATAATAATTTCTCTAGGAAAATTTTTTCTACTTCAGGTGTTCCTCAAGGCTCCTACTTGGGACCACTTTTATTCTTGATTTTTATCAATGACCTACATATGGTTTTCCAGAATATACAATTCTTACTTTTTGCTGACGACTGCAAACTATTTAGAGCAGTTTCTTCCTATGACGACATAACGATCCTGCAGTCTAATTTGGATAGTTTCTACACATATTGTGTTCAAAATTGCTTGTCTCTCAATCTATCTAAATGTCAATACATTGTTTTTAAAAAAACTAGATCAATGTTTCAACATACATACACCATCAATGGAGTACCTATATCTCAAGTTAATTTGATTAAAGACTAAGGAGTTCTAGTGGATTCTTCCTTGAGGCTTACGGATCATATTAATGATATCACTAAACAAGGGCGCAGAATCTTAGGTTTTATAATTAGGAATACACATCATTTTAACAATATTCAAGCACTAAAATCTCTATTTTTTTCGCTTGTTCGTAGTTAATTGGAGTACAATTCTGTTGTTTGGAATCCTTACTATAAAACTCATTCCCTATCAATCGAAAAGGTTCAACGCAAATTTTTACTTTATATTGGGTATAAACTTCACATCTCTACTGAGGCATTTGAATATCCCAGCATCTTGTCTTTTTACTAATGTTCGAAGAACATTAGTATTAAACTCGTTTCGCCGAAAATTCATAATTCTTTATATAAATATATATATATATATATATATATATATATATATATATATATATATATATATATATATATATATATATATATATATATATATATATATATATATATATATATATATATATATATATATATATATATATATATATATATATGTAAGCAAAATGATTTTCCGAGATAATCTCTGGAGTGGCCGATTCGATTAAGCTGAAATTTTTTGAGAACGTAGATATATACAGTAGGTAGGTCCACAATTTTCTCAAATTCAGATATCCTAAACCTTTTGGCGGCAGCGAGAATTTTAGTGAATTTTGAGGTACTCCTATATTTCCAAGCAGTGTAAATTTTTGTTAAAAAAAGTATTGGGAATGAAAACTGATTATGTTCTAAGCTTGTCTACGATAAAGACTTGAAATTTTTGAGCCGTGTGGTGGTGCCAAGTGCCTCAAAGTAGGCAAGGATTTTTTTTCAAATTTGGGTTTATCATTACTTCTGACAAAAACATTGGATCATTGTGAAATTCGCAGAGCGTATTGACGTTGGCTAAGATTTAACACAAATGAGTTTTGAAGATAGTGCAGGTAACCCTGTAGCTACGGCAGGCTCCTGAAAAAAAATCCTTCAAATCATTGACCCTCCTCAAAAACTTTTGATTTTTGACAAAAAATTCAAATCATTGATAAATTTTAACCTTTTTCCATCATGCCAAATTGAAATTTTGAAAGTTCCGATTTGCACAAGAACGGCAACCCATCACCAAATGACCTCTATTTTCAGCACTTGAAAGTTCTGTTCACGAGAACTGACGACCGGATTATCCGATCATAATGAAATTCACAGGACATGTTGGTATTAGTTAGGATCAAGTCTGATAGAAGTGATTTTGAAATGCGGGCAACCCTGTGGCAGTGGTACCATCTTGAAAAATCACTGAGAAAAAAAACAGCTTTTTGGCCTATAACTTCCGATTCAGCCATCAGATTTAATCAAAACTCACACAATACATGAACCTTACTCTATGTAAAATTTGATGAAAATTTGGTTGAAAAGTTAGGATAGGGCTGCCAGCTATGGTGATTTTTGTCTCATAAATCTTGCAAATTTGCTCAGCAAAATAAAGCTTTTTCCCCTACAGCTTCCGGTCCAGTGCAGAAATCAAAACGAAGTTCGAAGCATTTGGCTCACTTTAAGGTCCATAGTGTGACCCAAATGTCGTAGGAATTTCGTACCAAAATCCTGAAAGGGCTGCCAGCTATGACAATTTTTGTAATTTTGTGGAATTTCTTTACTGAGCGATTATGTCATTAGATTTGCAAATGGGAATAATCCTGCAATGAAAAGTAACAATTAATATTCCCGCTTTAAAAATTTGAAAAGTTTTGAGGGTGGCAACCCTAAAATTCTTTTCACCCGTATAGCTTCCAGCGCAGTGATTCAATCGAAACGAAATTTACTGGTTGGGTTTAACTTAACGTGAAGCAGATTTGGTATATATTTTGCTCTGCTGCTGACTCAGGCTAACCAGCATTAGCTATTTTCGTAAATATTGCACCAACAGATGCTTGAAATAACATACTCATATGCAAAACATTTGCGATAAAAATAAGAAACCAATTTTTAAATTTTCCGAGTTTTGAACATTTTTCGGATGGCAGCCTCAAACAACGTTTAACCGCTGAAACTTTCGATGAAATCCTCCGATGAGAACAAAATTCAAAGGATAAGTTGATTTAAGTATAAGCTTGTTATGGTAAACTTATTGCTGCTTCGTTGGGAAAGTGTTGCCAGGACTGAACATTTTCATAATTTGTGTTATAGTTGTGTTTTGTTGCTGGAGATAAGGAATGGTTGATATGATTCTACAAAAAAGTGTATTATGTCTTTCCACATTTTTTTGTCACCCAAAGACAATTTCTTCGAAAATTAGTTTTTAAAAATGGATACACTCGAGACTCGTAGATGT
The DNA here is from genome assembly GCA_947369275.1 of Nemotelus nigrinus. Classification (NCBI taxonomy): domain Eukaryota; kingdom Metazoa; phylum Arthropoda; class Insecta; order Diptera; family Stratiomyidae; genus Nemotelus; species Nemotelus nigrinus. Next base: position 134,447,599 of record OX376372.1, read on the forward strand.
TACTATGATGCCTCGTTTTTGGTGAACATAGTTAACGGGGTAGTTGATGCTCCTGATATCTTGCAGGAAACCTCACTTATTGTACCAGTAAGATGTACAAGGTCTAATGACCTCTTCCACATTCAAAGTTGTAGTACCAATTATGCGCAAAATTCACCAATTGAACGGTTGAAAGCTATCGAAAACGCTGTTGCTTCTCATTTGGATATATTTAATGTAAATAAAGATAGATTAAAAAAATGTATATTGGATTTGCTATAAACGATTTTGCTTTTTAGACCTAATGAAGTAATTATCTTTATTTTAAATTTAATTTAACTTTAATTTTACATATACAGCTACTGTATAATTTTTTTCTATGGACAGCTGTCGGTTTGTAAATAAATAAATAAATAAATAAACTATTACATCATCTATGTAGACTAAACATTCGAAACCTTGTAGACCAGTTAACACATGGTTCATCATACGTTGGAAAGTTGCAGGCGCCCTTTTCAAACCCAATGGCATACGGGTGAACTCATAATGTCCCGTCGGGATCTTTCAATGCATCTTTCAATGCCATTGGTATTTGGTGAAAACCATGAGCTAAATCAAGCGATGAGAAGTACTGGGCAAAACCCAAACGATAAAATATGTCAGAAATATTTGGCAAGAGGTAAGCGCATAGATATAGAGAGGAATGGATACGAAATGGGCCGAGAGAAATGAAGCAATTTTCGACCTCTGGTGTAGTTGTGTGAGCGAGAGGTCGCAATGTGTTTGTATGACGAGGGCGGCGTGAAAAATTGTAAAATTAAAGGGCAACTTTTTTGGTGCAAATAAAAATTTGTTAATATTGATGTAATGTAATTCACGTCAATAGCGAATCAATGAGTTTCGATTTGCATTAAAACTGTGCTTAGTATTTCAATTAGTTGTGCGGCAGCTGAACAGGTTTTTTTTATGAAAATGATTAGCTCTAAGCAGAGCTGAAGTCTGTTCGCGTACTTTCAGTCACAGAATTTTTGTGAATATTGTGGTGGGGGAATCATGTGGTGGGGGACATTCAGGAAAAATACGAAAACGCTCTGATTGCATTTCCGGAAAAGATTCAGTTGTCGGTTTTTGTGAGAACAATAGTAATTATAAAGTCATTCTAAGTGGTGATAAATTATCGCCACAAAAATATTCGATCTTCAAAACAACATTACGCAAAAATATGTTGCTTGCCGCGCACATTTGGAAATTTTTACTCGCGACACGCGTTTCACATTTTTCACTGTTTTTCAATAGCTCAGACTCTACTGAAATTTACTGAAAGAGGCGAAATTTTCAGCATTGAGTAAAACGAAGTACATAAACGGCTTCATTGCAATTAATTGTAGCACGCGAACAGACCTAATTGTTGCCGTGTTGCCACATAACGCAGATCACTAAGCATAATTCCGTGAAAAAAAACTTCACTTGGATTTATTTGGTAGAGAAATTCTAAATTCAATTTCAGCGCCACTGAGTCACTTTATTAGGCTCAAAAACTATTCAAATAAAACAATCTGAAATAAATGTTTTAATCTAACGAGTATTAAAAAAGTTTCAAATTATATATACACTCAAGACATTTACGCGCAAATAATGTTAGAAAATTCTCGGCATCCACAAAAAACAAACAATTTATAGAGGTTATTGATTTGTGATCTGGTTCCCTTCTAGTCTATAAATCAGCATAGACAACGTATATCGTCTCTAGAGCTAAAGCCGATAATATTTTATTGTATTATTTAAAATGGTACTATTTTGTAATTTTGAAGGTACATTTTTATCCCTCTAAATGCGCTCAAGCTGTATAGCCTTTGTCTGAAAAAATCACTTCACATATCGCGGCGTCTATTTCGACACAAGTTTTACTTGCAATATTTGCTGTGGTAAATTCAAATATTGTTTACCTACCGGAAAAAAGAAATCGCCCTCGCACTGCGTTTATAATCACTATCACAATTCACAACACTACACTTCATTTTGCTCAATACGAATATTAACGCTTCCACTCGCCGTAAATTTTGCTTTCAAAATGTGCGAATACAGATTCTTCGCACATTTCTTGTACGAAATGATCCTTAAGCACATGTTTTTAATTACCTTTTTGCCCGACAAATCGTCCCAACGTCATATACAAAATTCTTCGCACTTTTCTTGTAACAAAAGGATATATTTCTTTCAGGTAAAACATATTTTTTCAAAATTCATGATCCCTTTGTTTTACATTATGTTCCCACCCTACAAATTTGTCCCTACATCGCATGTAAAGTCTTGGCTTTTTTCAACCAAGGGGACGTATTTATTTCAGGTTAAATAGGTTATTTCCCGAAATTAGCGATCCTTTTGTTTTAAATTATCTTCCCACTCTACATATCGTCCCTCCATTGTATGTAAAATAACCGCACTTTTTTGTAACAAACGGACATATTTATTACAGGTAAAATAGGTTTTTCAAAATTAATAAATTATGTTTCCACCCTAGAGATCGTCTTTACAAAGCCCAGGAAAAAGAAAGTAAATTGGTATGCTTGATACGAGAGAGTGGCAAGAGTGGTATACATGTTTTTTTATATGAACGAGCTCATAGATTTGATTGCCATAAATGCAAATTTGATTGCCATAAATTTGATGCCACAAATGTTCGATCGGGTTTAAGTTCGGTAATAGCATTTGGACAGTAACAAATAGCCCAAAGCCTACATTGCTCCGGATACATGCGAAAATTGTATAAAATGCCTTATTTTTCAGCACTTTGTTTAATATTTCTTTTAAGAATACCCAGGCAACACGTTTGATCCATCCTACCATTCACAAAATCTATGTATAGCATAATGTTTCCTCCGCTGTATTTTACAGTGGAAGTAGTATGTTCCCTCCTAAACTCTGTATTAAACATTCGCCGAACATATTGCCGCTTATTAGATTCAAAAACATTAATTTTTACTTCAGCAACAAAAATTATGGACTTCCAGAATTATTTTGGCTTTTTTGCGCACTCTTAAGCGAAACGTTATTTAACAAATCAATTTTTTTTAACTATTATAAGGTTAGCTTCCGCCATTCTGCCCTTTAAATTCGCTTTCTTTTTTGAATTTCGAATAATTTGAGTAGAGACTTTCTTTTCAACTCGTTTGTTCACCTTAATTTGTAAAACTGGGGCACTTAATTTAGGGATTTTCATAATTTTTCTGATAATCCACTTTTTTCACACTCAGATAAGATTTTAGGCCTTTCTGACCGATGCTTTGTTTCAAAAAATTTGGTTGATTTATTTATTGTTATTACATTTCTCACTGTATGTCTTTTATAATTAATTTTATACCTATGACGCAAATAATGCAACAACAATAATATTATTTCTTGATTAGCCACCTTATTCAACGTATTTTCTATTAACATAAAAAAGTAAACTATAGTGTAAGAAATACCATTTAGAAAATTTAATTTGCAGACAAACACAGCCATCAAATCTAAAATTCCCTTAAATTCCCTAAAATAGATATATTTGAAATCAAACTGAAATAAAATTTTCGCGACCAAAACACTTGCTAATTTAATTTCAATCAACCGGTTTGCCTACCAACGTAACATAAAACATCTACATGCGTATAGATCATTTAGCATCATAATCTGCACGCAGCATTCGTAAATAGTAGCCCAAGTCAATTACGAAGTTTACTTGTGCTACTTTAAATCGTTCATTCACACCGGTTTTCATTTTCTTCACCTAAATGCAAACAATTTTCTTCACCTAAATGACGTCAATTCATATAATTGATCAAACTTAATGCCCCTACACGCTATCAAGCTTTCCCCGCCTATGAACAAAAGCAATCAATAAAAATGGCGATCGGGCGGTTTGACACATGTTTTATTTTCGTGTTTTCATCAATTAAAAGTATAAATGTTTAGATTGATCAATAAACAGTGTGAAAGTAAAAAGTGTTTTGCACCAATTACTCATAGGATTTCGCCCTAGAATGTGTGATGTAAGTACAAATTCAATTTGAATCAATGTACCTTTTTTTACCGGATTTAGGATAGAAAGCTTTCGAATTGTGGAAAGAAATGGTTGTTATATGTGTGCAAGCAACATTTTCGACCTCCCCTTACAAAATAATATCAAATTTCATTCAGAAAATTTGATTAATTTTGAAATTTGTGCCCCATTTGACACATATTTTATTTTCCCTGCTATTCCAACTAACCCGAAAATCGACCATGTTCACAACAATAGAAATGTATGGAAATGTTTGTTTACATAGAGAGTCAACAGCGCAGAAGGGTATAGTGTGCGGCATTGAGGGGAAAGCTTTTTTGCAGAGAGTAAGTTGCATATGTAGTAAAAATGCTTCATTCACGTACGGGTTCATGGATTATCATTTCGTGTCCATTCTTTATATGTCTATGGGTAAGCGTCACCAATTGTTATATCGTTCAATCTTCTGTAGTCTACTACCAAGCGATATTTTTCTTGTCCTTGTGTAGGAACAACAAGTAGTGGTGCATTGAAAGGGCTTCTACTCCTTTGAATAACATTGTCTTTTAATAATTGGTTAATTTGCTCGTCAATTATATCTTTTTGACTTTCTGGCAATCTTTATGGCTTTACAAAGATGGGTCCCTTATCTGGCAAGATAGGAATTTCGTGCTCAATAACAGAAGTGGTAGGAAGTACATCACCCTTTAGATGAAACAAATCACTAAATTCTTCGCATAAATTTAGTATAGGTTCCTTTTCTTCTCGGTTTAGGTGATCTGGTAGCTTTAAAAGGTCTCTAATATTCCTTGTTCGGAACAAAGAATCATCAGTTTTGAATTTTTCACTCGGGGATTCAAAACTATAGTTGAGCTGCAGTAGGCTACATTCGTCAACAGTTTCGATTTCCGGTTCAAATTCTGACAACGTAACTGATTCCGTTCTTGTTTAATATATTAATCACGATTGCTCTATTTTTAGGCGTATGCAAAGAGTTCCCGACATAAACTCCATTTAAAATTTCGTTTGAACAACAAATCACGTCCCTATCACTGTCAACATCTATTTTTACATTGCAAATACATCTGGGTGGAATTACGATTTGAGAAGATTTTATTTTATTCGAAATAGAAGGCTGTACATTTGAATGGATATCAACGTATTTGCTAATGTTGGGGAAGTTTGATTTATTTGTATTATAACAAACTTGTGCTTCCATGTCACAAGGAAAATTTCTGCCGATAATGCCAGTAAGATCACTGTCTTATAAACACTTTAGCCTTGCAACGACTTCAAACTTGAAACTTTGATTTAAATTGATTATTTGGCATTTGCTTCTTCCAATAGACTTAAAATGATTGCCTTGAGCATCTTGCAACGTGATTTTCTTGGACGTGTTGATAGAAGTATCAGGTTTCAATTTATCAACATCTATAATACTAATGTCTGCTCCCGTGTCAATTAAAAATTTGCTAGTTTGGTAGGTTTTGCAAATATTTAGCTTCAGATTTACGAAACTGGGGTATGAATTACAATTTTCTAGTCAAATGGATTGAAACGATTGAGCGGTTGGATTAGAATTTTCAGGATCTGTTTGAAATCGGTCGATCGAGTTGTTTTCAGGAATTGCATTAGAGCCTGGATGCCGGTTAGAGTTTCAACGCTTTAGAGCACGATAATCATTAGCAGTATGGCCTGGTTTAAAGCAAAACGCACAAGTAATTTTAATTTGGTTCAGGTTGGATGTGTTTCTAAATTTAACTGGATTTGAAGTTTTCCAATCTCGAGCAATATGACCTGGTTTATTACAAGAGCGACAAATCACTGGTAAAAGACATTGTAATGCTGAATAACCTGAACTTTTGCAACGAGAACAAAACTGACTATGATGTTTCGAATTAGACGGAACGTTTTCCCTACGGCGATTGCTCAATTCTATGGTTTCACGTGTAAGCGCGAATGAAATAGCGTCATTTAATGTTTTCCGAGCACTTTGCTTGAACGATCATTTTTAAGGGATGGCGAAGACTTTCTTCAAAGGCAGAGATTGCAATTGACTGATTGATCGCTATAGTTTCTTTATTAAGAGGAGAACCTTCAACCGTTTTAACTGAATTTAATTGGACTAATAATTTTTTTTATGCGATCACCGAAATTGTTTACAGTTTCTCCCGGATTTTGTTTACAAGAATTTATTTCGTGTATTAATTGTGGTATGGTTTTATGCTCTAAAAACTGTTTTTGGAAATATTGTATAAACTCATTTAAGTTCGCGAAACTATTATATATGACTTGTTCATAAGCGGCACCTCTTAACTTACACTTAAGTAATTTTAAAAACACGCATTTTTCCGCTGAGTTCGTAATCATGTCGTGAACAATTTCACAGCACGCTAAAAAATGATGGCAATTTTCGCTCTCACCTGAGAAAACTGGAATGTTGTCGTTGCACATCTTCTTCCAATCCATGTTAAAGTTTCCGCACGCTGGAACGCTGAGATCTCCTTCAAGGCCAATTGTTGGGCGGTTTTCAAATTTTTGCTGCTCCTCCTCACCACTCGTAAGTCCAATAAATTTTCCGCTCCTAAGTGTTATTCTGCCTGTTGGGTCGGTCATCAAATAATTTGCTATTCTGGAATAATAATAATAATATCAGCGGTATACGGCGTAATCGATACCGTTTTATATCCGTCTGATCCTGTTCGCAGCGCCAGTTGTTAAGTTCCAGATAAAAATAGCCTTTTATAAGATGTTTTCTATCGTGGTTTTTCAACCGAATTCGGCCTGAATAATGCCTGTGATAAGATTCATCAATTGTATGAAATTTGTTTTGATTTCATGACTGCTTTGGAAGTTATAGGGCAAAAAGCTTTATTTTCCTAAGCGAATTTTCAAAATCAAAGACACAAAAATTACCATAGCTGCCAGCACCAATCGAATTTTTCAACCAAATTTCTATCAAACACGGTTTGGATCAAGATTAAGCTACTGTGTTAATTTCATGAAAATCTGGTAATTGAATCAGAATTCATAGGGCAAAAAGGATTTTTTTTTTGTAATTTTTCAAGATGATACCACTGGCGCAAATTTACCTACAATTAAAAACCGCTTTTATCAGACCTGATCCTACTTAAGTCCAATGTATTGGTAAATTTCAACTGTATCTGATTATTGGTTCGTGAGTTCCCGTGAACAGAAGTTTTTGATGCTAAAAATATAGGTAAATTGGGAAAGAGTTACCGTTCTTGTCCGACATGAAAATTCCAAAATTTTACTTTGACTGTGAGAGGTTACATGAGATTTGTATACAAGTTGGTTTTTATTGTAAGAAATGTACATTTTTTAGGAGATTTGATGGTTTGAATGTTTTCCTTTTCAGTGCCTGCCGTAGCTATAGAGTTGCCAGCACGTTCATAAAAAACTATGCAAGTGTGCAACTTAACAATATTAATACGTTCATCAAGTTTCATAATGATCTAATAATTAAATAAAAAGTAATCGCAACTCAAATATTTTCCAAATATCCCAATCTTATTTTAGGCACCTAGCGCAAACATAGGGTTGAAAATTTCAAAAACAGTACCTAATTCACATTTAAAACACGTTCAAAATTTATTCCAAAAACTTTATTTTTGCAATAGTTATTTCTTGACAGAATCATAGGTATATTTAAAATATCACTAAAATGGCCGCCGGTGCCAAATGGTTAAAGATAATAAGCTTTTTGTGAGTCCTGGCACTATTTTGCATACACACCAATGAATCCTGAAAATTTCAGTTCAATCGGATCGCGCGTTTCTGAGATTTTTCCACTGAAATTTTTTTATGATATATATATATATATATATATATATATATATATATATATATATATATATATATATATATATATATATATAGATATAGAAATATGAATTTTTGGCTAAAGTGATTTTTATACTAATGTTGATCTCCGAACATTAGTAATAATGTTCTTCTTCGAACATTAGTAAAAATATTTTGGGAAAAGTCACCGAGCCAATAAAACATGCTGACTGGACGCAGATGTTAGCAAAAGCTGAATATAGTATGAATAATACGCGTCACAGCTTTACGGGTTACAGTCCTAGCGAGCTGTTGTTTGGTATATGCCAGAGAGGCCCTGAAATTGATGAATTGACTGAGTTCATTGCAGACTTAAATGCAGGACCAGAGGAACGAGATTTAGAAGACATGTGAACTAAGGCCCAAGCAGCAATTTATAAATCGCAGCACTATAATAAAGAGTATCATGCGCGGAAAAGTACGCTGGTAAAGAAATATATGGTTGGGGACTTTGCAGTTTTGCGAAATGTAGATATGACTGTAGGGACGAACAAGAAATTTTTACTCAAGTACCGCGGACCATATGTTGTGAGGCAAGTATTGCCTCATGACACATACAGAGTAACAGACGTAGATAATGGCCAATTGACTCAGAGGCCTTACAATGGAATAGTGAAAACAGCTAGGTTGCGAAAATGGAAAACTGTTAGGTTTAATTTGGGTTAGAAATCAGAAGAAATCAATCACATAACACATGTCCAATTTGACGCTGGTTGTGGTCAGCCAATTTAAAATGTGATCACGTCTTTTGCCAAAAGATGTCACTATAGCATTCTAAGTAGTGACCATTAACTCTCAAAAGAAGAAGAAAAACATAAGTAGTAAGGGTGGGGCATTTCTATCGTAAAGCATTATGTGCGTGCGGGACAGCATACATACAAAGAGCTGCCTGCAAAGAGCCAGCTTTAAGCTTCAAAGAGCCAACTTTTCCAAATTAATTCTGCTGTCTGGTTTTCGGTCATCTCGTTCTGGTTCCAAGCAGTGTGTGTGTGCTCAATTTTATTGATTACCGTGAGAGGTTAGGCTTTTTGTGGGCGTGCGTTTTGGTTCCAAGCAATGTGTGTGTGCTCAATTTTTACTTGGATCGCAATGAGTGCGAGGAGCTTATATACTCGATATTGTACAAGAATACGTTTTGAAGTTTTTGTCATTAGTATGCGTCATGCGATAAGATGCTTGGGGTCCCCCGCTGTTTAATACGATTGTGTGTCTATGATTGTCTTGTCTGAAACTTGTCTCGTAGTACTACAACGCTGAATTAGTGTGCATATTTCAAAATCGATATTAATGAGAAAATGAAAGAACTTGCGATACGAAAACAAAAAAGTCTAGCGCATCAGACTAATATTCGAAGAAATTGTTTTTGAGTGACAAAAAAATATGGAAAGACGTAATACACTTTTTTGTTGAATCATATCAACCATTCCTTATCCAAAGCAACAAAACTAAACTGTAACACAAATGATGAAAATGTTCAGTTCTGGCAGTACTTTCCCAACGAAGCAGCAGTAAATTAACCATAACAAGCTCATACTCAAATCAATTTATCCTTTGAATTTTGTTCTCATCGGAGGATTTCATCGAAAGTTTCAGCAGTTAAACGTTGTTTGAGACTGCCATCCGAAAAATGTTCAAAACTCGGAAAATTTAAAAATTGGTTTCTTATTTTTATTACAAATGCTTTGCATATGAGTACGTAACTTGAAGCATCTGTTGGTGCAGTATTTACGAAAATGGCTAATGCTGGCTACCCGGTGTCAACAGCAAAGCAAAATATGTATATACCAAATCTGCTCCAGTAAATTTCGTTTCGATTGAATCACCGCTGGAAGTTATACGGGTGAAAAGAAATTAGGGATTACCAACCTTAACTATTCAAATTTGTAAAGCGTTAATATTTGTTGTTGATTTGCATTGCAGGATCATTCCCATTAGCAAATCTATTGGCATAATCGCTCAGTAAAGAAATTCCACAAAATTACAAAAATGGTCATAGCTGGCAGCCTATTAATGATTTTTGTACGAAATTCCTACCACATTTACTTCATATTAAGGTCCATTTACTGCGTGAACTTCGTTTTGATTTCTACACTGGACAGGAAGTTATACGAAAAAAAGGTTTATTTTTCTGAGCAAGTTTGCAAGATTTATGAGACAAAAGTCACCATAGCTGGCAGCCCTATTCTAATTTTTTAACCAAATTTTCATACAATGTTACAAAGATCCAAGATCCAAGCACTGTGTGAATTTTGTTAAAATCTGACAGATGAATCGGAAGTTATAGGCCAAAAACTTTTTTTTTCTCAGTAATTTTTCAAGATGGTACCACTGCCGCAGAGTTGCCCGCATTTCAAAATCACACCTATCGAACCTGGTCCTAGCTAATACCAACTTGTCCTGTAAATTTCATTATGATCGGATAATCCGGTCGTCAGTTCTCGTGAACAGAACTTTCGAGTGCTGAAAATAGAGGTAATTTGGTGATGGGTTGCCGTTCTTGTGCAAATCGGAATTTTCAAAATTTCAATTTGACATGGAGGGCAAAGGTCAAGGTTTACCAATGATTTGAATTTTGTTCAAAAATCAAAAATTCTTGAGGAGGGTCAATGATTTGAAGGATTTTTTTTTCAGGAGCCTGCCGTAGCTACAGGGTTACCTGCACTATCTTCAAAACTCATTTGTGTTAAATCTTAGCCAACGTCAATATGCTCTGCGAATTTCACGATGATTCAATGTTTTTGTCAGAAGTAATGTCAAAACAAAATTTGAAAAAAAAATCCTTGCCTACTTTTAGGCTTTTAGCACCCACACACGGCTCAAAATTTTCAATTCGCTTTCATAGACAAGCTAAGAACATAATTAGTTTTCATTCCCAAAATTTTTTTTAACAACAATTTACACTGCTTGGAAATATAGGAGTACCTCAAAATTCACTAAAACGCTCGCCGCCGCCAAAAGGTTTAGGATATGTGAACTTGAGAAAATTATGAACCTACCTAGTTTATATATCTACGTTCTCCGAAAATTTCAGCTTAATCGGATTGGCCACTCTAGAGATTATCTCCCTGAATCATTTTACTGATATATATATATATATATATATATATATATATATATATATATATATATATATATATATATATATATATATATATATATATATATATATATATATATATATATATACATATACATATATTTAAAGATATATGAATTTTCGGCCAAACGAGTTTAATACTAATTTTGAAAAAATTGATCATTGCTGAACGAGTTAGCACAAAAATATTTACATCTTGGGTGAACGTTTGAATACATTTGAATTGATTTGCAAATTGAATGCATTCCGGAGCAACAATAATGTATTTATGAAAGCGAAAATGAGATGCTTTGTTACCCTCCCGGTCTAGGGGGGCGAGTTCCGGTTCGGCTCGTTTGGGTCCCGGGGGTAACTCTTCGGAGACGGGTTTTGGGCGCCACTCACTCACCCAATATTGAGCCGAGAGCCGCTGAGTGAGGTTCGGCTCACCGGATACTCCTTCGCGAACAATCACCCCTGCGCTATGGGGCGATACACCTACACGTATATATATGCGAGCGAGCACCTGCCACAAGCAGCCTACTTCGTCGACCACCACTCAAATTTTTCTTAGCCAAAGTGAATGTAAATATGAACTGAACGTGTTTATAACATATAATTTGTTTTTTTTTTCTAAACAAAAGATAAAGTAACTTTTAAAACTTCATATTCCAGTGTTTCTTATGGAAACTACTTAAAATAAAACATTGTTCTCTACATATAATTCTATTGCACAGATTTATGGCTTACCTTGGCCAAAAAGTTCTGCTATACCGGCTGAGTTCTGCGATTCCGGCCTTCGTTACTTCGGCTGCACGTTGTACGAAAGCAAGCAAATTTTCCACATCCGCCTTCGTTACCAAGCAAATTTCCTCAGGCGCCTTCGTTACCACATGCGCCTTCGTTGCCAAGCAGGTTACCACACCTTCCTTCGTTGCCAAGCAGGTTACCACATGCGCCTTCGTTACCAAGCAGATTACCACATGCGCCTTCGTTACCACATGCGCCTTCGTTACCAAGCAGGTTACCACATGCGCCTTCGTTACCACCTGCGCCTTCGTTACCACACCAATGGGTTCACGCTAAGATCACTTCAACTGCACGTTGTAAAAAGACCGAGCGTTCCGAGCTGCATTTTCTATTCCACCCACGAATAGCGGTTCTCCGACACGTACCGCTACTCTCGCTGCTCGTGCCGAATATTCGACATATTCGACCTATTCGACGCCTTCAACATACTCGAATTTCGAATCCATCGTGAATGTCTGCTGCTTCGTCTCACTCCATGGAACCCAGCTGATCTCGGATTTGTGCAGGTGATTGTGATCTAGTTCGCAGTGACAGTTCTCGGGATGTTTATATTTTGAATTGATTGAATTGAATTTGAATTGATTTGAATTGAACTGAATTTGAATTGATTTAAATCGTACAGTGGATTGGGGTGTTTCGCGTATATGCAGCCGTTTCGTGGGTGTTAATATACTGTGGTTCGTCACGATGCGGCTCCGTGGGAGGTTGCAGGTAAGTATGTATGAGTAGGTGCTTGAGGAACATGATAAGTTTATATATTTCTCTTTCAGGTGGTGGCTCACCCGTAACACAGCCAGCTCCGGGATTACCAGCGAGTGGACGCGCAGGCCCTGCTTCAGCCACTCCGTCGGCAGCGCGTCGCTTAGGTTTAATTAGTTTAATTCTTAGTTTAGTCTTATCTCTACGGCATGTAATGTATATATATACTATGTAGCATTATTTTAGCTAAGTGCTAAATCGTCGACATCCGACTAGTACACGACACAAGTCGGATGCGACGTTCAAAACAATATTTGTTAGCCTATCAATTTGAGTGGTGGTTTCGCGGTTTGAACATGGGCAACCCTTCCCGGGAAGGGTTGTTTTTTTTTTCCAAATGTAAACGGCTCGGCATTGCGAGGTGTACGCTCGTACATGCTTGTCGATTGGTCATTGGTTAGGCCTCGGGCTCTTGTTACAACGTAACAACTCCCCCCTTACTGGAAGAGGATTTCCTCGAAATCCGCTTATCTGCGGTATAACGAAATTCGATAGCTATTAAGCCAAGTAGGTAACGCCAATCAGTGCCCGAAGTAAAACTGATAATCCTCATATATTTCCCCATGGAGATTATTTCTCTCCGATTGCCTAACCCTATTTATATAAATACATACGTATAGATATATCCACATACACATCTATACTTGTATATCTTATTCCTACTTCCGGTACATTACTTTTAGCTTGGTTATTGCGGATTAGTACTCTCGCTACCTACCTTTGGCTAACTTCTAATAGAGCCTTACCTGAGGG
>OX376372.1:134461057-134511057 GCA_947369275.1 Nemotelus nigrinus
GCTTGGTACTCCACCCTCATATGTTGAGTTCATGAGAACCGAGCTCGTTCTGACTAGCCCCATTTATCCGAACTGTGACCGAACCTTAGTTTATTAACCCTCCTGTCCCTACCTAACTCAGCGATTGATCTCCGCTTCTTAGCCTGAATCACCACCCTAATTTCACGCTAAACCTACCCCAATAATTTTTCACTAATTAAATTCTAGTAATTCAGTGTCTTACTGATACGAGTAATTAATATTAGCAATCCAAGTAATCTCGTGATCTTAACTAACGCCTAATGAATACCTGTAGCGAATATTATGAATCCAAATAGTTCTGTGCCCTAAACTACCACCTTTTAATTACAAGTAGTTAATATTATTAATCCATTCTATTATCTGATTAGTCTACCTAATTTCCCTAACTAACTCCTAGTGCCTTACTAATCTACCCCGAACTCCAGTAATTTCCCTATTCCTGCTATAATTTTATTAATCCGACTAAGTCCAGGAAAATTTTCGAAACTAATTCAAAATTTCATGGGGTGTTTTGTTTAGATAAAACGCCACGAATACAAGAAGGAAGGAATGTGCGATTGAGCGATCGGCTACCAAGCTGTTTGAATTAAGACCAAATTCTGCGTACCAGGATCGCCAGTGCCAGCGACGCGTCAGGTGGACTCACCTAACTCATCGCCGAGATGATTTAGGTTCTAAGCTTTTATAGCTTAAGGTATTCTGAAAGCGACTTTTCTGTGTTTAGTCTTTAAGGGAAATTGTTAGCGTTACGATTACTATATAAGATTTAGATTCTAAGGCTAGGATACCGGTCTGCCTGCCGATACCGCGTCGCGCTTGTTACGTTCCCACCGTGTCATTAGTGCACATACCGCTTCAGGTCTTTCGCGTGCCAGGTTCCTGCGCTTTGACCCTTCTCGTCCACCAACCTATATGTCCAGCCGGACACGCGTTCACCGATCCAAAAGGGACCCAGATATTCAGGCGCTAGTTTCGCGGAGTAATATTTTGTCGCGTCCGAAATGGTGAAATTCCTTCGCCACACGGGATCACCTTCTTCATACCTCGCATCTCTTTTTCGCAAGTTATAGCGTCTCGTACTCTGCCGGGCTGCCTGTTGCATTTTCTCCCACACTTCCTGACGTACTTTCGTTAGCGCCTCCGCTCTGACTGTGGGCTCTAGACCATCCTGTCCCCCTTCGGGTCGTTCCCTATTTTCGTGGAAAGTTACCATCTCGCGTCCAAAATTGTAGAAATATGGTGTGATTTGGGTCACTTCGTGTTTGTAGGTTCTTAACGCGCATGCTATCTTGGCCAAACTTCGATCCCACTCTCGGTGATTATCAGCTACATAAGAACGCAACATCCTTTTTATATCCTGGTTTCTTCTCTCGGCCGGATTGGCCTGAGGATGGTATAACGCCGTATATTTGATTTCGGTTCCGTATGTCTCAGCTAATCGTTGAAGTAACGTCCCCCGGAATTGGACCCCATTATCGCAAACAAGCCACTTCGGTGCTCCGAACATTAAGAACACTTGCTCTTCTAGCACACGACACACCGCTACTGCCGTTGCCTGCCGCAAAGGGAAGAGCAGGGTGAACTTGGTAACGTAATCTAAGACGGTTAGAATCGTGGTATGCCCCTGGCTGGACCGAGGTAATGGCCCTACCAAGTCCACGCATACCATCTCCCAAGGCTGCCGAGGTTCTCCGCTTCGAGAAACCATGAATCCCGCGGGAGCTTTCCTTTCGACCTTGTTCGCCTGGCAGACCTTGCATTTTCGCACATAGCTGGCTACGTCGGCGGACATCTTGGGCCAATAAAACCTTGTCGCCACTCGACTTAGTGTGCGACTGACCCCCATATGACCTGCCGTTGGGTCGTCATGACACTGGTGGAGTATGGCCTTCCTTTCGCTCTTAGGAACGACTCGTTTCCACGCCTCAGACCCCTCTAGTTCTGGATATCTCCCCGGCACATGTTTCCACAAAGAGTCCTCAGCCACACGCCAGCCCGCGAAGCGTTCTGGGGCGTTTAGCACCCTTTGCTTCATCGTCTCGACCCATGTATCCCTCGCAGTCTCCAGCATTGCCACTTCTCCTTGGGGTAACATCCGTGATAGCGCATCGGGTACTAGGTGCTCTTTACCTTTCCGATGTACAATATCGAAAGGATACTGCTGTAAGCGTATTGCCCACCTTGCCAACCGTCCTGTCGGGTCTTTCAGGTTGTTCAACCACACGAGTGAGTAGTGGTCCGTGACTACCGTAAACTTGGCCCCTTCCACATAAGGCCTCAGTTTTTCCACTGCCCACAAGACCGCCAAGCACTCCTTCTCGGTGGTTGAATATTTCCGCTCAGACTTCGATAGCGACCGGCTAAGGTAGCAGATTACCTTTTCACCGTCTGCCTGGTGTTGGGACAATACGGCTCCGAGACCCAGATCTGATGCGTCCGTTTGGATTGAGAAGGGGAGGGTGTAGTCCGGACAGGTGAGGATGGGTGCGGTCGATAATTTGATTTTCGCCTGGGTGAAGGCGGTTTCACAGTCCTGGGTCCACTCGAACTTCTGGTTTTTCTTTAGCAGATTCGTTAGTGGTGCCGTCATCGTGGCAAAGTCGGGTATAAACCTCCGATACCACGACACCATACCCAGGAACTGCCTTACCCCCTTCACATTCGTAGGCGAAGGGATCTGCGACACGCTCTTGACCTTGTCCGGGTCCACATTCAGCCCCTTCTCATCGACCACATAGCCCAAGTATTTGAGCTGGGAACGGCAGAACTTACACTTGTCACGGGATACTTTCAATCCAGCCTGTCTTAGACGCCTGAACACTTCCCTCAAAATTTCCATGTGTTTGGCAAAGTCTTGGGTTACAACGATAATATCGTCGAGATAAGTGAACACATAAGGTTCCAAGTCGGGTCCCAGAGCCTGATCGATAAGACGTTGCCAAGTCGCCGGTGCGTTCTGTAGCCCGAAAGGCATCCTTTTAAACTGGAATAACCCTCGGTGTGGCACGGTGAACGCGGTAAACTTCTTGAACTGCTCCGCCATGGGCACCTGCCAATAGGCCGACTTTACATCCAACGACGATAGGGACTTTGCGTCACGTAGCTTATCCAGAGTAGCCGACACGTAGGGTAGCGGGTACGCATCATGTTCCGTGACTCGATTCAACTTGCGATAGTCTACGCAGAATCGATACGTTCCGTCTTTCTTCTTCACAAGGATGATAGGTGAGGCCCAGGGACTCGACGATGGTTCCACCATGATACAATGAGAACAAGGTAGTCTATTCCGAGTACCAAAATGCGTTCGTTCTACGCTGGTGACAACTGTGAGTGATTTGCCTTTAAGCCAATGTAAAATTGGGCAACTTCAAGGAGGGCGTTTGGGGTGTTAGTAGAGAAATATTTCAATTTTGATGATCGGGATTGAATGACTAGTATGTGCTTATAAATGTCCAAGAAAATCTCAATGAAAAAGCTATTCTACAAAGCACAATGATGGAAAACCCAATAGCTTATTTTCCTCAAGAAAATGTTGAATGCACTCACTTTAACGAATCATTTAGAGTGTTTTTATGGGTACGATGCTAGTTGTATGTACGTGCGATGTTGGGTTGCAGATTCATGCAGCTCGATAGATGCAAACGGGCATAGATGGAAACGTGCATTGAAAAATTATGATGTACTTGATGTACTTGAATTATGTTCATTGCGGCTGTTGGTCAGGTGCAATTTGAAAATATTGGAACAGTTTGAAAACATGTTGGTATTTTCTTATTAGCATCGCACATTTGGGAAATGCTTAATTGAAAAAGTTAAAAAACTTGTTGTTAAGATGCGGTTTCTTCCAGCCCGGTAGGGTATAAGATGTAAATATGGATTGAGAAATAATGCTGCAGTGAGATATATATGTATGTGCGTATGCATATAAGACATGGCAATGGGCTAATTGAGGATATAAGGTTGTTCAATTATGCGCAAAGTGCATACATATGATATAATTGTTGTTTAATAATTATGTTGATTGACGTTGTTTGTGAGGTGCATTTTCAAGATATCGGTAGAGTTTGAAAATAGATTTGTATTGTGTTATTATGTATGGAAATGCTTTATTGACATATAAACAAGCATTTGAATGGCCAGCGAAAGCGAGTTGATAGTGGCGAAAAAATTAATAAAGTAGATGTTAAGATGGGGATTCTTTCAGCCCGGTAGGGTAATAGATAAATCGGTACAGTTCCAAAATAGATATGTATTGTGTTATTAACACCGCACAGTTTGGAAATGCTTTGTTGAATTTGACCACCGAAAGGATGTTGATTGTGAGCGGGCAAATAATAAATTTGATGTTAAGAAGGTGATTTGTGTAACCGGAGAGGGTCATAGATGCAAATATCCATTTATAAATTATACTTCAGCGAGATATATGTGTATGTGCGTATGCATATATGATAATGCCAATGAGCTAATTGAAGATTTAAAGTTTTTGAATGCTGCGCAAAGTGTATACATATGATTTAATTGATGTATAACAATTATGTTGATTTCGGTTTTTGGTGAGGTGGATTTCGAAGATATCGGTACAGTTTGAAAATATATATTTACATTGTGTTATTAACATCGCAGAGTATGTAAATGCTTTGTTGACATAGAAATAAGCATTTGAATGGCCAGCGAAAGGGAATTGATAGTGGGCGATAAAATAATAAATTTCATGTTAAGGTGCGGATTAATGCAACCGGAGAGGGTCATCGATGTAAATATGAATTGTGAAATCATGCTTCAGTGAGATATTTGTGTATGTGTGTATGCATATAAGGCAATGCCAATGAGTTAATTGAGGATATAAGGTTGTTCAGTTATGCGCAAAGTGCATGCATATGATTTAATTTTTGTTTAATAATTATGTTGATAGCCGTTGTTTGTGAGGTGCATTTTCAAGATATCAGTAGAGTTTGAAAATATATTTGTATTGTGTTATTATGTATGGAAATGCTTTATTGACATATAAATAAGCATTTAAATGGTCACCGAAAGGGAGTTAATTGTGAGGGGAAAACTCATAAATTTGATGTTAACAAAGTGATTTATGTAACCGCAGGGTGTCATAAATGTAAATATGCATTTATAAATTATACTTCAGCGAGATATATGTGTATGTGCGTATGCATATCAGAAAATTACGATAAGCTTATTGAAGATTTAAAGTTTTTGAATTATGCGCGAAGTGTATACATATGATTTAATTTATGTATAACAATTATGTTTATTTAGTTTGTTGGTAAGGTGGATTTTGAAGATAGCGGTACAGTTTGAAAATATATTTGCATTGTGTTATTAACACCGCACAGTACTGAAATGCTTTATTGACTTAGAAATAATAATTTTAATGGCCACCGAAAGGGAATTGATAGTGAGCGATAAAATAGTAAAGTTGATGTTAAGATGCGGATTAATGCAACCGGAGAGGGTCATGGAGGTAAATATGCATTGTGAAATTATGTTTCAGTGAGATATATGCGAATGTGCGTATGCATATAAGTCAAAGCCGATGAGGTAATTGTGGATTTAGGGTTGTTGATTGACATAGAAATAAGAAAAATTAATAATAATAATAAAAATTATCTTGATTGACATAGAAATAAGCATTTGAATGGCCACCGGAGGGGTATGGATCATGGGCCCAGACATTAACATTGTAAATGATATATATTTACAACATTTGATTTGTTTCACTGCACTCAAAGGAATATATGTGCGCGAATGCAACAAAGTATTTACTTGTTCAGTTGTGAATGCGAGCAATTATTTACTTGTTTACTTGTAAATGGAACAATTTCTATTTTCTTTAAAATTAAAGACATCTGCCCGCATTTTAAAACAGTATACCAAACAAAGACACGTTTTATGTTAGAATCGACACCTTATTCATGTCTTGTATGTTTTACAATTTTCAATATTGATATGGTTTTCGCGTACGCCATTATTGTTTTCTAACAACAAAATATATTGAAATAGATATCGGATTTTGTTGTAATAAACATAAAAAAAATATAAGTCTTAGATAAACTGACTTATTTTGAACAGGTTAATATTTCCTTTTAACTAACAACATGACAACGCCAAGTGAGAAACGCATTTGTCTGCGTGAAAAATAAGTTTACCAAATGATTTCATATGATAGGATTCCGCATATTTGCAGACATCAACTAACAAGCTGAGGTGAGTAAAGAATAAACTTTTGATATTCATCTAGCGATAATCGTTGCATTAAGTTTAATAACAATAATTTGTAGTTCAATAATTTGAACAAATTTTATATAAATCGAGCAAAATTCTATATTGCTTTAGTAAATGCAGTACATGTTACTGATTGGAAATAAATACTTGACAAAAGTACGTAATGTTTTCAAATTTCCTCGAAATAAATTACACTTTACGTATGGTAAGTTAAAAATTTATTTGAGGTCCGACCATATTGGTGTGATACATGTAAAATATTGGCTTGTTTCAAAGAAAAATATCCTTGAGTCAAATAGTATTACATTTTATATAATATCAGCTGCTTGAAATTAATAAATTACATTGTTTTCAATGAGAAAAAGTTTGTTTGTCACCAGGTTTTAAATTTTATTTGGTAATATGTTCATTTTTTCTCCAAAACTATAAATATTTATGAGAGTGTATGCGCTTAATATGTTAGTAATTTCAACACTTTTGCAAATTATCGACAACGTTAGTCAATTGATAAAAAGGAAGAAGTACAAACATGGTGCGACTACCTATCCGAAGGAGGACTCTACAAACCAAGCTAAATACTTATGGAAGGAATTGTGCAGCTTAATGCAATTTTTACTAAAATTCATGGGCGTAACTTAAAAAAAAACCCTTATATTTTAGCTGAATTATTAACTCTATCAGGTGACATAGATTTAAGCAAACATGTAAAAAAAACTTTTCTTTAGATGCAAAATCTATTTTCGAATAAGGCAATTAAACTCAAAAACTTTACAAGATACTCATAAAAAATAACAAAGAAAATTCAATAAAACAGTTAACTAGCGAATATTTCTTTCATTATCTACTAAGAACCCTTTGTTCCATAATCATCCACCAAATCGCAATAAGCAGATACAAGATCAGAGACCAGCTTTCCTCTGTGAAGAAATTTCAACCTTCTAGCCATCAGTTTCAAACCAGGAAACATGTGCACCAAAATTTGGAATCGCTAGTTTCATATCCCCGGGTATAAATTTTATTGTTATATTCGTTAATTTAACCAGAAGTTGGGATGAAAAGATGTTCAAGTGGGTGAAATTTTAAATATCTATGAGGAAAATATAAAAAGGCACACCAACACATCATTCATAATATACTAACCTTGTAAATAATTTTCAAAATTGTTTCGCTTATTTACATAATTAGAATTTACACTAAGATAACTATATACAGTTGTTGGGGGGAAATGAACATATTATCAAATAAAATTAATGACTTGGCGCCAAAGAAAATTTTATTCAGTCGAAACAATGTAATTCATTTATTTAAATAAACTTATATTATATAACTAGCAATATTATTTTGTTCATTCATATTTCTCATTCAAACAACCAAATAGTTCACACATATCAGAGCAATAGAACCTATCATAAAAATTACACTAGCCATGAGTAAAGTTGAACTTACCGTATTTTCATAAAGGTTTTTTTTTTCAATGAAGCACATATGTTCCATAAACAAAAGCTCTTCAGTATAACCCCAAAGAAACATGTTGATTGACTTTTATAAAATTTGTTCACATTATTAATGTACATTAAATTTTAACTGAAGAAAATTCATCGGAAAAGTTGATTGTTTAGTAACCACACTTTGTTATTTGATGTTTTCAAATGTGCGGAATCCAATAATATCGAATCATTGGATAAAATTATTTTTCGCGCAGAAAAATGTGTTTTTGATCTGACGTTAACATGTTTTCAGTTAAAAGAAAATACTTACCTATTCAAAATAAATCATTTCATCTAACACTTGTATTGTATTCATTTTTATTGCAATCTAATACGATATCTGATTCAAAACGCGGTCAAAATATATTTTGGTCTTCGAAAACAATAATGGCGTTTGAAAAAACTATGTCAATATTGAAAATGTACAAAACATACAATACATGCAGAAGTTGTCGCATGTAAATGAGAACGTGTCTTTGTTTGCTATACAGTTTGAATGAGAACATATATCTTCAATCCAAGTAATTATAAAAAAAATTTCTTGCATTCACAAGTATGCTAGTAAATAGTTTCTCGCATTTGCGAACAAACAAGTAAATACTTTTTTGGATTCGCGGACATATATTCCTCTGACTGTTGCCAAACAAATCAAATGTTCCAAATCTATATTATTCACAACATTAATTTCTGCGCCAATTATCCAATTTCCACCGATGGCCAATCAAATGCTTATTTCTATGTCAATAAAGCATTTCCTTGTTGTGTAGTGTTAATAACACAATTAAAATCTATTTTCAAACTGTAGCAATATATTCAAAATGTACCTCACAAATAACCTCAACCAACATATTTATCCTACATCTATTAAATCATATGTATACACTTTGCGCATTGTTCAAAAACTTAACATTTTCAATTTACTGATCGACATTTTGTTATATGCATACACACATACACTTACATCTCCCTTAAGCATAATTTATAAATGCATATTTACATCTATAACCCTCTCCGGTTACATAAAACCAGTTGTTAACATCAAATTTATTATTTTTCCGCTCACAATCAACTCCCTTTCGGTGGCCAAACTCAACAAAGCATTTCCAAACTGTGCAGTGTTATTAACACAATACAAATCTATTTTCGAACTGTACCGTAACATCTATTACCCTACCGGGCTGCAAGAATCCCCACCTTAACATAAACTTCATTAATTTTTTGCGCTCTTCATCAATTCCGTTTCGCTGCCCATTTAAATGCTTATTTCTATGTCAATAAAGCATTTCAGTACTGTGCGGTGTTAAGAACACAATTCAAATATATTTTCAACCTGTACCGATATCTTCAAAATCCACCTCACCAACAAACTAAATTGTTATACATAATTGTTATACATAAAGTAAATCATATGCATGCACTTTGCGCATAACTGAACAACCTTATATCCTCAATTAGCTCATTGGCATTGCCTTATATGCATACGCACATACACAAATATCTCACTGAAGCATAATTTCACAATTCATATTTACATCGATGACCCTCTCCGGTTGCATTAATCCGCACCTTAACATGAAATTTATTATTTTATCGCCCACTATCAATTCCCCTTCGCTGGCCATTCAAATGCTTATTTCTATGTCAACAAAGCATTTACATACTCTGCGATGTTAATAACACAATGTAAATATATATTTTCAAACTGTACCGATATCTTCGAAATCCACCTCACCAAAAACCGAAATCAACATAATTGTTATACATCAATTAAATCATATGTATACACTTTGCGCAGCATTCAAAAACTTTAAATCTTCAATTAGCTCATTGGCATTATCATATATGCATACGCACATACACATATATCTTGCTGAAGTATAATTTATAAATGGATATTTGCATCTATGACCCTCTCCGGTTACACAAATCACCTTCTTAACATCAAATTTATTATTTGCCCGCTCACAATCAACATCCTTTCGGTGGTCAAATTCAACAAAGCATTTCCAAACTGTACGGTGTTAATAACACAATACATATCTATTTTGGAACTGTACCGATTTATCTATTACCCTACCAGGCTGAAAGAATCCCCATCTTAACATCTACTTTATTAATTTTTTCGCCACTATCAACTCGCTTTCGCTGGCCATTCAAATGCTTGTTTATATGTCAATAAAGCATTTCCATACATAATAACACAATACAAATCTATTTTCAAACTCTACCGATATCTTGAAAATGCACCTCACAAACAACGTCAATCAACATAATTATTAAACAACAATTATATCATATGTATGCACTTTGCGCATAATTGAACAACCTTATATCCTCAATTAGCCCATTGCCATGTCTTATATGCATACGCACATACATATATATCTGACTGCAGCATTATTTCTGAATCCATATTTACATCTAATGCCCTACCGGGCTGGAAGAAACCGCATCTTAACAACAAGTTTTTTAACTTTTTCAATTAAGCATTTCCCAAATGTGCGATGCTAATAAGAAAATACCAACATTTTTTCAAACTGTTCCAATATTTTCAAATTGCACCTGACCAACAGCCGCAATGAACATAATTCAAGTACATCAAGTACATCATAATTTTTCAATGCACGTTTCCATCTATGCCCGTTTGCATCTATCGAGCTGCATGATTCTGCAGCCCAACATCGCACGTACATACAACTAGCATCGTACCCATAAAAACACTCTAAATGATTCGTTAAAGTGAGTGCATTCAACATTTTCTTGAGGAAAATAAGCTATTGGGTTTTCCATCATTGTGCTTTGTAGAATAGCTTTTTAATTAAGATTTTCTTGGACATTTATAAGCACATAATCATTCAATCCCCGTCATCAAAATCGAAATATCCCTCTACTAACACCCCAAACGCCTTCCTCGAAGTTGCCCAATTTGACATTGGCTTAAAGGCAAATCACTCATTGTTGTCACCAGTGTGCGAATGGGATAGAGATAGACATGCGCAATGGATTACCTTGTTCTCATTGTATCATGAGTAGTGCTATGTTTTTAAATATTCAAATATTAAAGGAGTTTTAAGGGCAAAAGTAGCTGAAATCGGCCAATTTTGGGTTAGAGTGATTTCGGACATAACGGGCCAAGACCTATTGCTGTGATACAAAGATTTCGGTTTTGTAGGGGAGTAAGGGGTTTTTTGGGCATAGTTTCGCAAAAACAGTCTTTACGGCGCTTTCGATGATTGAACGTGGTCGGGGAGTACAATAGTGATATTATAAGGACGAAAAAAATTTTTGATAGGGGAAATTGGGCAAAACCGTCTAAATTTCCAAAATTTTTTTTTTGGTCTAGCATGAATTGGGCGACTTTTCTGAGTTGTTTCGAGCGAAATTGCCATACGAGTTTGGGGAAAAGCGTCCTAGTTTCGAAGATACGACAAAAGTACCTGAAATCGGCCAATTTTGGGTTAGAGTGGTTTCGGACATAACGGGCCAAGACCTATTGCAGTGATGCAAACATTTCGGTTTTGTAGGGGAGTACAGGGTTTTTTGGCCATAGTTAGGCAAAAACTGTCTTTACGGCGCTTTCGATGATTGAAAGTGGTCGGGGAGTGCAATTGTTGGGAAGGTCAAATTTGAATGATCTTGCAATGACAATTAACAACAAATATTAACGTTCCAAAAATTTAAAAAATTTTGGACGTTGGTAACCCTCACATTATATTCACTCCAATAAATTACAGCGCAGCCATTCAATCGAAACCAAATTCATAGGGTGGGTTTAACACAACGTGAAGCAGCTCTGGTGTTAACACATGATTGCCAGCACCAGACAATTCGTAAATATTGCACAAACAGATGCTTCCATTTTGTATTCATGAACAAAGCATTGACAATAAAATAAACAACCGACATTTAAATTTTTCGTTTTTTGGAAAAAATTTCAGATGGCAACACCAGACATAGTTTAATCGCTGAAACTTTTGACGATATCCTTAGATGAAAACGAAATTTAAAGAATAGACTGATTAAGTACGAGCATGTAATGGTAGGCTTATTGCTGCTGTGCTGGATAAATGTTGCCAGCACTGAGCATCATTTGTGTAATAGGAAATGCTGTCAGAAAATTATATTTGTTCTTTTGAATAACATATGGTTGATGTGATACAAGTGTATAACGTCTTCACACAGTTTTAAATCCCTCAAAGACAACTTCTTCGCTAATAAGTTTTCTAGGGTTTCTGACGCGCTAGACTTTTTTTTTCTTTTTACTAATGTTCGAAGAACAATAGTATTAAACTATATATAATATATAAACTATATATAATATATATATATATATATATATATATATATATATATATATATATATATATACATACACATATATATACATATAAATATATATATATATGTATATATATATATATATATATATATATATATATATATATATATATATATATATATATATATATATATATATATATATATATATATATATATATATATATATATATATATATATATATATATATATATATGCGACCGATAAAATCTAGTCATCACTTTGTAGGTTGTGACATTATTTATTTATTTCAAACCAAACAAGGTGTATACATAAAACAAATAACAATTTACATTTTACATTTTCAAGCTTAACTAAAATAAAACATGATAACATTTCCCAGACTTTTGTCTGGTTGTCAATTTGAGGCGGAAATTCCAAGGAAAGGAAATAAAGGATTTAGGAATTCAGCGCTATATTTAAAGCGCTTTTGAACCTGACTTTAGAGATAGACGGGGAATAGCAGTGGGAAAATTTGTTGAATATTTTACAACATCTATTTATTGGCTCTCTGTCACCATAAACTGTGTGGTGCTGGTGTTCATTGAGGAGACGTGTATGCCTAGTCCGTCTTACAGAATTATTGACAGTTATTTTATTGCAAATGCATTCAACGTTAATCAAACCCCTAATCACATCAAAAATAAAACATGAACACAATAACGTTCTCCTTGAAGAAAGTGTTTTCAAATTTAAAAGACAACCTGTAACTATAAGATGCAAGGCTTTCAAAATCATGTGGATGGTATTGATCTCTCAGGGCAAAAAGAACAAACTGCTTTTGGATAGATTCCAGTCTATCGCTATGAATATTGAAAGTAGGATTCCAGACGATGCACCCATATTCGAGTAAAGGACTAACTAAAGATATGTACAGAGTTTTTGTGACCCATATGTTCTTAAATTCTTTTGCGCGCCTCTTAATAAATCCCAGCTGCTTGCTGGCTCTTGCAAGTATTTTGTCGTATTGAAGGTTAAAGCGAAGCTTCTTATCCAGAACGACACCGAGATCTATAACACTATCTACATTCTTCAGCAGCTGATTATTCAGGCGGTAATCGAAATTTACTGTACAGGTTTTACGGGAAAAGCTTATGGAATGGCATTTGTCAATATTAAGAAGAAGTTTGTTTCGTACGCACCATTGCTCAAGCGATAAGAGTTTTAACTGAAGAAATTTTGAGTCAGATTCCGATTGAATAGTATGGTACATCTTGAGATCGTCCGCATAAAAAAGATGTGGAATGTCTGATAGCACCTCCGATAGATCCGAAATAAAAATATTAAACAGAAGTGGCCCTAGGTGGCTTCCTTGCGGTACCCCAGAGGAAACGGTAATTTTTTTGGAGATAAAACCTTGGAATTTTACATGCTGTGTTCGATTTCTTAAGTAACAATCCAACCAATTTAGCAAATTACCTGAGATGCCAAATTTTTGCAGCTTAAATTTCAAAACATCATGGTCGACACGGTCAAAAGCTTTGCTGAAGTCAGTGTATATAGTATCAACCTGACGTCCTTTTTCCATATCGCAAAGCACATTTGAAATCATTATGATGAGATTGGTTGTAGTGGATCTACCTTCTCTGAAGCCATGTTGTTGTTCGTTTAGAAGACGATCAACAACAATTGTAAGTTTTTCGCAAACTATTTTTTCAAACAGCTTTGGTATTGCAGACAAAATGGCGATGCCTCTATAATTTTCAACCGATCGTTTGTCGCCACTTTTAAGAATCGGTGTAAGATGGGAAGACTTCCAGAAATGAGG
The DNA here is from genome assembly GCA_947369275.1 of Nemotelus nigrinus. Classification (NCBI taxonomy): domain Eukaryota; kingdom Metazoa; phylum Arthropoda; class Insecta; order Diptera; family Stratiomyidae; genus Nemotelus; species Nemotelus nigrinus. Next base: position 134,474,910 of record OX376372.1, read on the forward strand.
AAATTTACCGCAATGCAGCGATTTGTTGAAAATTATCTGTAGGGGTGAAATAATCGTTTCTGCACACTTAATTATGAAGCTTGGAGGAAGTAGGTCTGGTCCAGGCCCTTTTTTTTATGTCAAGCTCTCTTATAGCTTTAGTAATGTCCTCTCTAGTTAAATATATTGCATCAGCAATAGACAGCTGAGGTGTTTGGGAAAGTGGCATGTTAGGCGAGCCGCTGAGAGGACAAAAAACTTCCTGAAAATGATCGGCAAAGAAGTCACATATATTCTGTGGGTCAGAAGAAACTAAGTTGTTTTTTTGCATCGATGTGGGATAGCCAGAAGCTTTTCGCTTGGTGTTCACAAAGTCGAAAAAAGTCTTAGGATTGTGAATTATGTTTTCGCCAGCTATATTGACATAGCTTTCATATGCTTCGCGAGTTTTTCTTAAAAATTCCTGAGCTAAGTCATTATATCTTGTCTTGATATCATGGCTAGCATTGCTATTGTTTTTAAGAATTTTATATAGTTTGTTTCTCCGATTCCGTAAAGACCTCAGATTTCTATCCAACCATGGCTCAGACAGTTTGTTGTTTTTTTAATCTTGGGAACGTACTTTTCCACTACATCAAAAACCAATTGGTAGAATAGAGATACTGCTTCGTTCAATTCTAAAGTTAAAAGTGTACTATTCCAGTCAATATTACACAAATGATGGTTAATGCTATCATAATCAGCATTACGAAAGTCATATACAACTGAATTGTTGTACGATTGTAAAGTTATTAGATCAGATATGGATAGCTCGACTGTAAAGGCAGAGTGGTGAAGAGTATTGGAGAAAAGATGCTCTGCGTCAACAGTCGGAGTAGCCACTACATCGTCGTAACTGTTAGTGAAGATAAGATCTAACCAATTACCATTTTGGTTAGAAGTCGGTGCAATTTGCTGCAGATCATTGCTGTAAAATGTACTTACAAGATTTAGATCGGATGAGTCAATAATATTTACTGGAAGAAGGTTGGTGTCGTTTTCATCAGCCGTGAACTTTAAGTTTGGGCGATTGAAATCTCCCAGTACTATAATGTTATCATCATCTTTAAGAGATGATACTAGAGAAGAAATAATTTCTGACACAGCATTATACGCAGCGTCCTCTGAATTAGGTGGGATGTAGAAAGCTCCAATATAAAGGAAACTTTTGGACCAAGATATTCTGATAATTATGTGCTCAAACTGATTATCTGAATTGGTTTCAACCATTTCACTCGACAGGGAGCTATGAGTGGCTATGAGCACTCCACCACCTCTAGTCTGTCCAGTACGGAGATAATTGCGGTCGTTTCTGTATATGGTCCAGGAGCCATCCAGTATTTCTTCGTTTTTATGGCAGTCTTTTAGCCAGGTTTCTGTGAAAGTAAGTACATTGAACTGGCAAGATTTGGCGTCAAGGTAGAGTTTATTTAATTTGCCTCTCATACCACCACAATTGTGGTAAAATAGTTTGAGGCCATCTGATAATGCTTTTTGGTTAGGAACGATACTTGGAAAAATCCTCTCTTGCTCTCTGTAGGTGAGAAATATGTTTTGCGGAAACGTGTGAGGCATAGGTTTTCAGGTCATTTTTTACTTGGTCTGAGGATACTCCAAGCTGTTCGTGGTACCGAGTAAAAAGAAGATTAAGGGAATCAAAGTCAATTGGTAGACCCTCTTGCTGGATCATAATTTTCAAGTGGGTTTTCGTTTTACCCTCGAAACATGCACAATCGCTGGCATTGTGCATGTAAGCAAGGAAGAGACGAACATTGTTATATATTTTACAATCTCTTAGCCGAGAGAGTAGATACCTACTTTCCAGGTCAGCACTAGATGTAATGGTGGCTTTCACATGTGGCGGCAATAACGGGTCTAAAAAGTTAGATGCAGATTGTAATGGATTTCTGGAAGGACTTTGTGAATCAACTACGGTGGTAGTGGATGGTGTGTAGTCTTCACCACGAATAAAATTAGGATAAGAGGAAGATGTTGACTGGGCTAGTCAGTCATTTGTTGGAGATAATAAAAATAGTTCATGTTTCAAAGCCGCTGTTTGACATATCTATGTGCAGGCAAATATATAAGATAAATATTAAGCAAAAATATAAGATAAATATTAGGTGAGAAATTCCTCACATTGGTGACCCTGAACATGACGGAGAATGGAGAATTTGCTGAAGCTACGGATGGCAACCCAGAAGCGGAGCCCGAGCAATCTCGGGATGTGGCAGGAGTCAGAGCGATTTCACTCACGTTACCGCCATTTTGGGCAACCAAATATCGCAGTTGGTTCAGCAGGGTTGAAGCGGAATTCCGATCGTACCATGTCGACACGGATGCAGCGCAATTTTATGGAGTGCTAGGAGAACTGTACACCGCGGCATAAGACCAGGTAAAAGACATTTTGAATAATCCTGCAGCACATGGCAAATATAGTGGAATTCAAAATCGGCTACTGTCTGCGTACGAACTGTCGCAACACGAATTGACGCGTAAGCTCGTGTGTGAACTAGAACTAGGGGACCAATGTCCTTCGCGCGGCTGGCGCTAATGTCACAGAGTCATTTTTGAAATCACTGTGGCTCGAACGGCTGCCGAATAACGTGCAACAAATCATACTCGGGTCGAACATTACCAATCTAGACAACCTAGCAGATTCAGCGAATCAGATAACGTCGGTCTCATATCGGAATAACGTTGAGTCCGTGGTAAACGACACGTGATATGACGACTTGTGCTAGAGATCGCAATACTAAAATCTGAAATAATGCGCGCAAAAACGAATGCGCAGCAAAAGCCTTGTCCAACATGTTCTACATATCGTAGACCGTTTCACTCGGCAGCTTCTGCTCAAAATGCCAAACGCATATATCCAGGCAAGACATTTTCAATATGTTGGTACCACCACAAGTATGGTGCAGCCGTCAGGTGGTGTACGCCACCATGCTCGTTTGAGGACACAGGAAACGCATAAAGTCACTGGCACATCAGGCGGGAGCCAGTGACAACCAACCTAAACGCCTTTTTGTTCATGACAGTGTCACGGAAATGTCATTTTTAGTGGATACAGGGGAAGATGTATCTGTCGTTCCTCGTCCGAAAAACTCCGGAAAAAAACGTCAGAGATAAAGCTATATGCAGCAAACGGTACTCCGATAAATGCATATGGAGTTCTGCTGCAACAATTAGATCTCGGCTTTCGACGTGTAATTTCATGAAAATTTTATGATGCTGATGTCCCTCGCCCGATAATAGGCGCAGATTTTCTTCGCCACCATAACTTGCTGGTGGATATGAGAAAAGGAAAACTACTTGGCGCCACCAGTCTGCTTACGGTGCCGGGTAAGATTTGTCGTTGAAATACGCTAAGCATTTCAACTGTATCCGAAACAAATAAAAAATTGTATCCGAAACAAATATATAAAAATATTAAAAGAATATTCTACACCAACGAATCCTGAAAAATTCGAACCGTTTGCTGCATATAGCTTTATCTCTGACGTTATTTTCCGGAGTTTTTCGGACGAGGAACGACAGATACATCTTCCCCTGTATCCACTAAAAATGACATTTCCGTGACACTGTCATGAACAAAAAGGCGTTTAGGTTGGTTGTCACTGGCTCCCGCCTGATGTGCCAGTGACTTTATCCGATTCCTGTGTCCTCAAACGAGCATGGTGGTGTACGCCACCATGCTCGTTTGAGTACTCCGATAAATGCATATGGAGTTCTGCTGCAACAATTAGATCTCGGCTTTCGACGTGTAATTTCATGAAAATTTTATGTTGCTGATGTCCCTCGCCCGATAATAGGCGCAGATTTTCTTCGCCACCATAACTTGCTGGTGGAAATGAGAAAAGGAAAACTACTTGACGCCACCAGTCTGCTTACGGTGCCGGGTAAGATTTGTCGTTGAAATACGCCAAGCATTTCAACTGTATCCGAAACATCTTCCTTTAAAAAAATATTAAAAGAATATTCTACACCAACGAATCCTGAAAAATTTGTTTTTCCGAGTCCGAAACATAAGGTGCGTCACCATATAGTAACAGATGGCCCACCAGTGGCTGACAAGCCCTGGCGTTTATCGCCAGAGAAACTGAAGATAGCGCGACGCGAGCTCGACTATATGTTGGAGCGAGGGATATGTCGGCCCTCATCAAGCCCCTGGGCTAGCCCATTGCACCTTGTGCCAAAGAAAGATGGTTGGCGCCCATGCGGGGACTACCGTCATCTAAACGCCGCCACGCGCCCCAATCGATATCCACTCAAACACATTGAAGATATCGTATCAAATCTATCAAAAAAAACCGTGCTCACGAATATTGATCTGGTCAGGGCTTTCCACCACATTCCGGTAGCGGAGGAGGATATTGAAAAGACGGCGGTCACCACTCCGTTCGGACTCTACGAGTTTATGCCCATGACGTTCGGTCTACAGAATGCCGCTCAATCATTCCAACGTTCATGGACGAAGTTCTAAAAGGATTAGATAACTGTTGGTGCTACATAGATGATATTTGAATTGCATCCAGCGAACCGTCAGAACACGAAAATCATCTCAGAGCCGTCTTAAATCGACTAAGCCAATACGGCATGGTAATCAACGTGAGCAAATGCCAATTCAGCGTGAATAAGATCGAGTTTCCAGGTCATATCATCGACAGGAATGGAACAAGGGTACCAGAATCCCGGGTAGAGGCAATCAATCAATACAAAAAACCATCGACGATTAGAGAGCTCCGAAAATTTCTCGGAATTATAAATTTTTGCCGACGTTTTCTTAAAAATGCTGCTCTCTGTCAAGTCCCGCTGCATGCTTTACTCGGGGAATCAAAAAAAGGAGACAAAACTCCCGTTCTATGGACTCCAGAGGCTGAAGAAGCGTTTATTAAATGCAAGAGCAGTCTTCACTCCTAGCGCACTACGAGCCGAATCAACCACTAATGTTCGTGACTGATGCATCCAACGTAGCAGTGGGAGCGGTTCTATAGCAGCAGCAAGGAAAACAATGGGTACGATTAGCGTTTTATCAGCAAAAATTGTCCCGTGCTGAAGAAAAGTACAGCGTATACGACCGGAAGCTGCTAGCTTTATTTATTTATTCACCAAAACAAGGTACAAAAAAAAAATCACATATAAAATATCAAATTAAAAGTAAAAGTAAAATGAAAAGGTAAAGTAAAAATAAAAAGTAAAAACAAACAAGTTAAATAAGTAACAAACAAATTAAAAAGGAAACAATTAGATTAATAAATAATAATCAATAAATAAAACATTGACATAAAAGATATAGCTTCATGTTTATAGGTATGGATGGCATGCGATAAAGAGCAAATGACCTATAAATAAATTAGTTAAAAATAGGTAACAAATAAAGTAATTAATAAATGACAAATAATTAAATGAATAGCAAATGACAAATAGTTAAGTGAATTAAAATTTAAATTAAATATACAATACATGTATTTATATTAGTATGGTGGGGGAAAGGGAGAGACTATGAAGAGAGAGCCTTCATAATATTTTTTTTTTAAAGTTGATTTAGATATTAAAGGGGAAAAGTTCTGGCTCTGCTATTGAATAGCCTGAAACACCTATTTATTGGCTCGTTTGCTGCATATGTTGTGTTGTGTTGGTATTCAATAAGCAATCGTCGGGATCTAGTGACTCTCAAGGGCTGATTGAGCACAAACTTTTCTTTCAAGTATGTGACATTAACCACGTCTCTGATGACATCGAAGCTGGCAGATAGCATTAATCTTCTCGACGCAAGGGGTAACAAGTTAATACATTTAAGGCAATATTCGTATGGTGGTCGATTACTGAAATCATAAGGGTTGAAAAGATCTCTCAGAGCGAACAGTAAGAACTGCTTCTGAACAGACTCAAATCTTTGGCTGTGAATTTCGAAAGCCGCAGTCTATGTCATTTCCGACACCTGGTTGAGGCGTCCGACTTTTTTGTTCAAACGGATTACAAGCTGCTCATATACGCGTTCAATCAGAAATCTGATAGAACGTCGCCTCGACAAGTCCGTCACCTCAGTTACGTAAAGCAATTTACGACGGACATTCGGCACATAGCAGGGAAATCAAATAACGTCACCAACGCTTTGTCACGAATCGAGCAAATTTCGATGCCTGCATGTTTCTCGACAAAGGAACTCATCGATTCTCAACAGGCAGATACCAAACTCCAGCAACTATTGGAACACAACGAAACATCGCTCATGCTGCAACCAATCACAATTGAATATCAAGGCAAACTGTATTGCCATTGATCTACAAACAATATTCGTCCTTTTGTACCAAAGGCGCTACGAAGAAAAATGTTTGATATTTTTCAAGAGCCTAGCAAACCCTAGCAAACAGATTTGTATGGATAAACATGCAAAGCGACATCAAGGAATGGGCCCGGACATGTGTTCCTTGCCAGCGGGCAAAAGTGGGACGCCATCATTATAGCCCGATCCAACAAATCTCTATGCCAGACAGCAGGTTCCAGCATATATATTTGGACATCGTGAGACCGTTGTATACCATCTTCAGGATATAAATACTGCCTCATTGTGATCGATTGCTTCTCACAATGGCCAGAAGCGATTCCCCTGTGTGATCAAACAGCGGAGTTGGTCTCAAAAGCATTTGTTAATGACTAGGTGTCACGTTATGGCGCACCGCGGACCATCACGACCGATCAAGGGGCTCAATTTGAGTCAACAATGTTTCGCTCATTGAAAGCCCTCATTGGTTGTAGTAGAAACCGAACTTTGACGTACCATCCAGCCTCAAACGGCCTAATAGGGCGGCGATAATGTGCAACAATAAAAACCCTGCTTGGGTTGATATTCTGCCTACGGTTCTGCTGGGGCTGTGCGTGAGCTATAAGAAAGACATCGGCAGATCGGGCGCAGAAATGCTTAATGGCACGACGCTAAAGCTCCCTGGCGAGTATTTAGTTCCAGCATCAAATGCAACTATCAAACCAAACTGTTTCCTCGACAATTTAAGAGAAACCATGCATGTATTAAGACCCGTTCAAACAACGCATCACACCGACCGAAAAATCTTCAAAAACAAGCATCTTCACACATGTACGCACGTGTTTCCAAGGATGGACTCACTCCAAAAATCTTTGACTAGACCGTACACTGGTCCACACAAAATCCTGAAACGAATTTCGAACGCTCTGTATACCATAGACGAAAAAAAAACCAATCAATAAGTCCACAAAGCAACTGAAACCGACCTTTCTTGAAACGAATTCTACGCTTGCGACTGACGAAGAGCTAAAACGAAAAGCAAACATCATAAAGACTTATCAACCAGCACCTGCCAGACGTCGATTTGCCGCGAGGTTCCCTCACTTGGAGGGGAGAGCTGTGGGGAACTCTCAAGTTCACCACAAAGTGTGTGGTGCGATCGATCAAATCTAGTCATCACTTTGTAGATCGTGAAACTAGTCAGTCATTTGTTGAAGATAATAAAAAAAGTTCATGTTTCAAAGCCGCTGTTTGACATATTTATTTTCAGGCAAATATATAAGATAAATATTAGGCAAAAATATAAGATATATATTAGTTAAGAAATTCCTCACATATATATATATATATATATATATATATATATATATATATATATATATATATATATATATATAAATATATATATATATATATATATATATATATATATATATATCTATATATATATATATATATATATACATATATATATATACATATATAAATATATATATACATATATATATATAATATATATATCTATATATATAAATATAAATATATATATATATGTATATATATATATATATATATATATATATATATATATATATATATATATATACACATATATATATATATAAATATATATATATATATATATATATATATATATATATATATATATATATATATATATATATATATATATATATATATATGTATATATATATATATATATATATATATATATATATATATATATATATATATATATAAAAATATATATATATATATATATATTTATATATCTCAGCAAAATGATTAAGAGCGTCCGCTCACGGGTCGACATTCAATCGACTCGACTGCGACTCGAACTCGAACTCCTTGCGATTTTCAATGTAAATGAATGGAGACCCGCACACGGGTCGACTTGTGCTCGACTCGGACTCGGTGCGACTGCGACTCGCCAGGCACTCGTCTTTCTCGAAGTGTTTGGAACGGGAAAAGTCGAGCAAGACGCGTGATATTTTTTTTCGAGATATATGAAAGTGTTTTTTTTTTTGTATAATGTATGCATTATTGATTATTTTATTTTATGTATTATTATGATTGGTTCTTTGAAAAATATTAGTGTTTCTGGTAACGTATCACGTATGTATTTTTTTATATGTTTGCATAATGTAATGTTACATATTGTAATGTTATATACATGAAATTTTCCTATTTATTTTAATTATGTTGGCCACAAAATAGTTGCACCTATATGCTCATAAAGGTTATTGATTTGTGATCATGGTTCCCTTCTTGTCTTTAAATCAGCATAGATAAAGCAGAGCATAATTGATACGGGAAACTCGATCGTTTTGCGGAATAAGCCGCCAAAAGCAGAATCAAAGTGGAATTGTTTTTGCGGGATGACTAAAATTGAAAATTTTATAGAAAATGTTTTTTTTTTTGACAAAATGGTTTCGAAAGTATGCACTGATTCTCATCAGACTCCAGCTTACAGTGCTTACTTGACTGATGAGACCACTTGCAGTTGGAAATCAGTAATTTTTATTTACGTTAGTTGTGACAAATTTGAACATCTCCGCAAAACGCAAAACAAACGAGTTTGTGTGAGCTGGTGTCTGATGAGAATCAGTGTATACTTTCGAAACCACTTTGTCAAAAAAAAAGTTCAATAAAATTTTCAATTTTAATCATCCCGCAAAAACAATTCCACTTTAGCACCTATATATTTATTCAAGCAACAGCGAAGTGTTTATAATATAGTTTCCTAACAAAGAAACAAGCTTGCAATTTTTCAGGATGAATTTCCACTTACTGGAGAAGCTTTTAGTGAATACTAGTTGTTTCTGCCAATGGCTAATGATTCGATTCGTATTCACATTCTTAGATTATATAGCAGTGCCATCTGCGAGGATAGGAACTTTGCACTTAGAGTGTGGAAGAGAGGCGTATAGCTATTGAATTTAGTTGTCCCTGGGACATGCTTGTCAGAATATAAATGGAAGTGCTTCATATCGGATTCAATAAAGGTCGGATCATTATTACTTGTAGTAATCCATAGTGGGTGAATATAAGTTACACGTGACAAAGCGACATATACTAATAACATACAAGTATATAATATTATTGAAGATCTCTCTAGTAAAATTACTTTCAATAACCGACCAAGACGCACCAGATTTGCAAATCTGCTCAATGAATTCATTGATCACACTACTTATCATATAATGAGCCCATTAATAGGTGCTGTGGAATATTCAATTCTATAAGCAGCCACTACTCTTCGGGGATTACCAAATCAAACTTCAAAAATAACTGGTCCAAAGCCCATTCCACATCCGAACCCGCTTAACTTCCATCGTTATTAGCCCAAATTTAATTAAAATAATGTAGAGTAACTGCTACAAAATTTGTGATGTATTGAAATATTTTTTACGGACAATTAGTATTTTATATTTATAATGAGTAATTGTATTTTAGATTTATATTATGTTTTCTTGTTGTGTATGTTGCCTTGTTTTGTAAAATAAATATATCAAGAAATAATATATACTATTGTTTGTTTGTCAAAACTTCGCGTAGAAAACGACCCATTTCGAGTTCGAGTCGCAGTCGCTTCGATTGCATGTCGACCCATGTGCGGATGCGATTGTCTATTTCGAGTGTGACGTCTACGACGTTTCGAGTTCGAGTCGCAGTCGAGTCGATTGAATGTCGACCCGTGTGCGGAGGCACTTAGAGAGATAATCTCTAGAGTGGCCGATCCGATTGAGCTGAAACTTTCGGAAAACGTAGATGTATATAGTAAGTAGGTCCATGATTTGCTAAAATTCAGATATCCTATTGTTTTTGGCGACGGCAAGCGTTTAAGTGAATTTTGAGGTATTCCTATATTTCCAAGCAGTGTAAATTTTTATTAAGTTAAATAATTGGGAATGAAAACTGTCTATGTTGAAAGCTAGTCTATGTTAAAGAGTTGGAAATTTTGAGCCGTGTGTGGGTGCAGCGTGCCTAAAAGTAGGAAATATTTTTTTTCAAATGTTTATTTGTCATTACTTCTGACAAAAACATTGGATCATCGTGAAATTTGCAGAGCGTATTGCTGCTTACTACAGTTTAACACACATCGATTTTCAAGACAGTGCGGGTAACCCGGTAGCTACGGCAAGCTTCTGAATAAAAATCCTTCAAATCATTGAACCTCATGAAAATGTTTGATATTTGACACAAATTTAAAATCATTGTTAAATTTTGACATTTGTGCATCATGTCAATTTGAAATTTTTTAAATTTCGATTTGTACAAAAACGACCACCCAACACCAAATTACCTCTTTTTTCAGCACTCGAAAGTTCTGTTCGCGAGAACTTACGACCGCATTATCCGATCATTATGAAATTTACAGGACATGTTAACACTAGCCAGGACCAGGTCTGATAGAAGTGATTTTGAAATGCGCGTAACCCTGTGACAGTGGTACCATCTTAAAAAATCACTGAGAAAAAAAAACCGGTCTTTGGCCTATAACTTCCGACATAGCCACCAGATTTTAACAAAATTCACACAGTACTTGGACCTTACTTAAGACAACATTTGTTGAAAAATGAAAAATTAAATGAAAAATAAGAATAGAATTGCCAGCTATGGTGATTTATGTCTCATAAATCTTGGTGCTACCCCAAAAATTCTTTTCACCCGTATAACTGCCAGCGCAGTTATTCACTCGAAATGAAATTTACTGGTTGAGTTTAATTTAACGTGAAGCAGATTTGGTACACATTTTGCTTTGCTCCTCACACAGGGTAACCAGTATTAGCCATTTTCGTAAATATTGCACCAACAGATGCTTCAAATTACGTACTCATATGCAAAGCATTTGCGATAAAAATAAGAAACCAATTTCTAGATTTTCCGAGTTTTGAAAATTTTTCGGATGGCAGCCTCAAACAACGTTTAATCGCTGCAACTTTCGATGAAATCCTCCGATGAGAACGAAACTCAAAGGATAAGTTGATTGAAGTATGAGCTTTTTATGGTAAACTTATTGCTGCTTCGTTGGAAAAGTGTTGCCAACACTGAACATTTTCATCATTTGTGTTATAGTTGAGTTTTGTTGCTTTGGTTAAGGAATGGTTTGATTCGGTTAAGGAATCAGAACCGCTAGAAATCTAATTTTCGAAGAAATTGTGTTTGAGTGTTCAAAAAATGTGGAAAGACGTTATAAACCTTTTTGTAGAATCATATCAACCATTCCTTATCCAAAGCAACAAAACTCAACTATAACACAAATAATGAAAATGTTCAGTGCTGGTAACACTTTTCCAATGAAGCAGCAATAAGTTTACCATAAAAAGCTCATACTTCAATCAACTTATCCTTTGCATTTCGTTTTCATCAGAGGATTTCATCGAAAGTTGCAGCGGTTAAACGTTGTTTGAGGCTGTCATCCGAAAAATTTTCAAAACTCGGAAAATCTAGAAATTGGTTTCTTATTTTTATCGCAAATGCTTTGCATATGAGTACGTAATTTGAAACACCTGTTGGTGCAATATTTACGAAAATGGCGAATGCTGGCTACCCTGTGTTAGCAGCAAAGCAAAATAAAAATTTAATCTGCTACATGTTAAGTTAAACTCAACCAGTAAATTTTGTTTCGATTGAGCCACTGCACTGGAAGTTATACGGGTGAAAAAAATTTGAGGGTAACCACCCTCAAAACTTTTCAAATTTTCAAAGCGTTAATATTTAATGTTAATTTTCATTGTAGGATCATTCCCATTTCTAAATCTAATAGCATAATCGCTTAGTAAAGAAATTCCACAAAATTACAAAAATGATCATAGCTGGCAGCTCTTTCATGGTTTTCTACGAAACTAATACGATATTTGGTTCATATGAAGGTTCTTTTACTGCGTGAACTTTGTTCTGATTTCTACACTGGACCGGAAGTTATAGGGAAAAAAGCTTTATTTAACTGAGCAAATTTGAAAGATTTATGAGACAAAAATCACCATAACTGGCAGTTCTATTCTAATTTTTCAGCCAAATTTTCACCAAATACTACCAAAAGTAAGGTGCAAGTACTGTGTGAATTTTGTTAATTTTTAATGACTGAATCGGAAATCTTAGGCCAAAAATCGTTTTTTTTCTCAGTGATTTTTCAAGATGGTACCACTGTCACAGGGTTGCCCCCTTTCAAAATCAACACTGTCAGACCTGGTCCCAGCTAATACCAACATGTCCTGCAAGTTTCATAATCATCGAATAATCCAGTCGTCCATTCTCGTGAACTGAACTTTAAATTTAAATTTCACTTTGACATGGTGGATAAAAGTCAAAATTTATCAATGATTTAAAATTTTTTATCAAAAATCAAAAATTTTTAAGGATTGTAAATGATTTGAAGGATTTATTTTCAGGAGCCTGCCGTTGCTACAGGGTTACCCGCACTATCTTGAAAATCCATGTGTGCTAAATCTTACTCAACATCAATATTCTTTGCAAATTTCACAATGATCCAATTTTTTGTCAGAAGTAATGACAAATCAAAGTTTGAAAAAAATCTTTGCCTACTTTTAGGCACGCTGGTCCCACACGCGGCTTAAAATTTCTAACTTTTTAACATAAGCAAGCTTAAAACTTAAAAAGTATTCATTTTCAAACATTTATTTAAACAAAAATTCACACTGCTTGGAACTAAAGGAGTACCTCCAAACTCACTTAAACGCTCGCCGCCTCCAAAAGGTTTAAGGCATCTGAATTTTAGATAGTTACGGACCTACTCACTATATACATCTACGTTCTCCGAAAATTTCAGCTCAATCGGATCGGCCACTCCAGAGATTATCTCTCATAATCAATTTGCTGATATATATAAATATATATATATATATATATATATATATATATATATATATATATATATATATATATATATATATATATATATATATATATATATATATATATATATATATATATATATATATATATATATATATATATATATATATATATATATATATATATATATATATATATATATATATATATATATATATATATATATATATATTGTTGTAGCCTCCCTGAAACAATTTTCAATTAAATTTTGAAAAGTAAATAGAAACAAAATACAAACCATACTGGGTAATTGTCATTACTGACAGATCCAGCTGCTCAGCGAAAGCTCTTTGGAATTTCCCATCAATTTATGGCAGCAAAGATGGCGTCTCATGTTTTTACGAACAGGCCTGGTGATGCCCTAATAGTGCGGGAAATAGCGTTCAACAGGGGAATTTTGGAAAGGAACCGCTCTTGCGGTGCATTGAAAAAATTTCCGGACAAAGAAACGAGGGCTTTTGGGGTTCTTTTGGTTTGGAGATCTGAAAAGTAAAGGTTGTACTCGTGGTTGAGAGGTGAAAAAAAATTTGAAATGAAGTGTTAAAAGTATTGGAAAACTAAGTTTGTAAAAAGTGTTTGAAAATTAAGTGCGAACGTTATTTGAAAGGTGATTGAAATTAAAGCAGAATTTCAAATTGAAAAACTGATTTGGGACAAAGTATGTGAAATTTGAAAAGAATTGCAAATTGAAAAACTGATTTGGGGAAAAAGTATGTGAAATTTGAAAGCAGAATTGCAAATTGAAAAACTGATTTGGGACAAAGTATGTGAAATTTGAAAAGAATTGCAAATTGAAAAACTGATTTGGGGAAAAAGTATGTGAAATTTGAAAAGAATTGCACATTGAAAAACTGATTTGGGAAAACGTATGTGAAATTTGAAAAAGTATTGCAAACTGAAAATTGATTTGGGTCTTGATTGAAATTAAAATTGGAGGCTGAATAACTGAAGTGGTAAAGAACGAACCTGCGTGAAGTCAAGAGAAGTTGGTGAACAAGGAAATCGCTGTTGGTGGTGAAGGCTAATTTGTTAGCGTCTGAGGCAAAATCTGTTGCAGGAACCAAGTGGGCAGTTGATCGAGTTGACGATCGGTTAAAATATAAAAACAAGAGGAAAACGAATAAGAAAAAAGTGCACATCATTTTGGGAACAATACAGCTAAGTACATCTTTCTTATATAAGTAAATTTTTATTCGGCAAGCAACTTAACACTATTCGAGTATTTCCGTTTTCTGCATAATGTATGGCGGCATAAGAAAATGATATATTAATTACTTGAATTCTGAATTGCTTACGTTTGGTTATGAATCTCACTTATTACAATCTTGTTCTATTAAATACCATATTTTCATCTATTATAATTTACTGCTACTATTTTCGTGGCCAATTGAATTACTGCAGTTGGATTTGAATATCATATTTCTAGTTTGTATTGAGTATTGAGTACTTTAAAGAAAAAAATATGCTGTATTGACGGCGGCTCGGCTGAGAGGCCGCGGTGCAACAAATGGCGCCCAAACTTCGGCAATATGGTTGGATCGTTCCTATTGTAATGATATAACATCAACATGCATGAAATAAATCAAAGCAAAACAAACAAGTCAAAATAGAACACCATGCAGTTCACTAATATTGTCTACGTAATAGCAGACCACACGCATGTAGGTCAAGTACAATGCTATACACTTGCGCTCAACTGACCATATCAGGCTTCCGAGTAGCGACCATGAATATCCATGCCATATGGTATATTCAAATGCAATGCAGAGTCATGTTGCGATCGATAATAAATTATGTGTCACCATGGCACGCGACACAAATATGATATGTTTTGGTTACAGTGTGAATAAGCGCACATGGCGATAAATCTTGTATATGTTGATTGAGTGGCGCTAGAAATATTGGTCAAGTGTAGCGTGAGAAAGTAGAACACATGTGATTCATATAGAATATTGTGTCATGGGAAATTTATGCGTTATTGATTTATTTCAGGGCATGCTGAGTTTAGATAATAAAATAGGTTAAGTTATGTTTGTAATGTTTTATAAAAATCGTATATAAGGAGTGGTAAGAATGATTGGAAAATAGATTCATTTGAGTAAGCGTGCAATACAATGTTTTATTCTATTGTTGAGTCTCTGCTCTTGCGAGGTTATACTTGCAAAGCATTAACTAAGCACGGCAAATGTCTAAGACTAGCTGTGACATGGTGCCATCATTAACTGCGGCCTCGCCGCTTTGGTAGGTAGAATAACGGTACAATCCATTCTCCACAGTTGAGTTAGACTAACTTTTACTCCACCACAGTAAGGACCCTACGTCGACTCAAACAAACGGAGAAATATCCCAAGGCCCATCAACGAACATATTTCCTGACGACCCCAGCATATTTCATGGCGATTCTGATAAACGGAACTCTGGAATCTACTAGGAAGATTCAGGCAGCTGCGTAGAAGAAGAAGGACAGGTAGAACGAGAAGAATACGTCCCTGAGCCAGTGTCAACTACACCATCCTACTACAAACCCACAGAAATAATTACACCTGGACCCAGACCTAGGAGAATTGAAGAATTCACCAAAAGGAAGGCTGAAGAAGATATCTTAAACACCATCCCCAAACCAAGACGGCCACGTGGAGGCAGAAAAACGAAGTTAAAACGCGAGCGAGCGGAACTACACAGATTAGTACGAATTTCTTTTGGGCAGCAGAAGGAGTACTTCCGGAAGAGACTACGGGAACTCAAAGAAGATGGGAAATAATTGCTCGACGGAGGAGGTAACGGTGATACAGGAGTATCAACAATCTTTAACAACAGCAGCAATTTTCTGTATAGTATTAGGAATATTTTATGTTTATAATAAAAAGAATAAGGAGTATGTAGCTAAAAGGTTAAATAGGAGTATAGATGTATAGCAATAATAAAAAAACAATATATGTGTCTTGATACATGAATTTTAAAACTTTTATTTATGAATGTACGGTTCGTTTTATAAAATTACAGTATTACAATAATTATGTATGGACACTTTAGAAGGTTTAATCTTAGAAAACGAACAGGTTTTGAGAAATTTAAGAAAAAGTTCGAAGAATTTATATAGGTTTGAAACTTTAAAAGAAAAATTGAACGATTTACAGGCGCGTAAAGAAAAATTTAGGAAAACAATCAGCAATTTTAATGACGAAAGCTCTGAGGTTTTAGATATAAAATTAAAGTTCAAAGCGGTATCAGCTATATTGGAGGGAGAAATCTGGCTACAGCTTGGTAAACAAGGATATTCTGCGGAAGACGTCCAACAAGAGTGCGACATCACCGAAGAATTAGAGACTAATTTACAAGTACTAGAAGACAAAGCCAAGATGTCTGAGTTTAGTCTAGAGACTGCCATAAAAATAATTCCTACTTTCGAGGGAAAGTATAAGGAATTAGAATCCTTTCTGGAAATAGTAGAATTACTAAATTCCACATTAACCGCTTCAGGAAAAACCCAACTCATAGATTTCGTCACTAAAGTTAAGCTTACCGCGAATGTGAGATTATCTTTGGTTAACACCTCAATCAGCACTTTTGAATCTTTAAAAAATGAATTATCTAGCAGGTTTAGAAACAATAAAACGGTACCACAGATTCATTCTATGCTCAGTAACATGTGTCAGAACAGATCTTCTGTTACTACATATAAAGATAAAATTTTATCTTTGGTAGATGAGCTCAATCAGTTACGAGTACAAGGGCTGGGTAATCAGGCTACGGAACCAGAAAAGAAAGTTATCGCGCAAATGAACGATACTTATGCACTCACTATCTTTAAAAGTGGACTTAATGACCAGCTGAAAGGCACAATATTTTCAGCTAGGCCCAAAACTTTAGCTGAGGCAGTATCATTAGCGCAAGAGATTGAGACATTAGAATCTCAAGCTACGAGTAGCGTAATGCATATCGGCAATTTTGCAAATAGTAGAAATAACCGTAATCGAAGATACAGAAACAATGGCAATGATAGAAATAGCAATGGTTATAGGGATAGAGACAGTCGAAGAGATTTTAGGAATAAAAGATACGATAACCATAGAAATTTTAATAGAAAAACAGATAACAGATCAAATCATTATAGAGGTAATAATGATAACAGAGATAATAACCGGAGGAATAACAGATATGCCAACAACCATAGTAATCACCGCAATAACAATAATAGAAGCTTACACGTAATTTCGGACCAGGGAAACGCCCTAGGTTCCGGAGAGGAAATGAGGAACCTCCCGGAATAAATAACACGAGTAAAGTATGTAAAATTTACAGAATAACTGATGGCTGCACGAATTACGTAAGAATTTATAATGATGGAGCGAATAGACAACTATCGTTCTTAATAGATATGGGTGCAGACGTATCAATTTGTAAAGTAGGTATATTTAAGGCGTTAGAACATAGAGTGAATAGCAAGGATAAAATTAAGTTAACTGGTATTACTAAGGAAGTAACTACGTCTTTAGGTACTTCGAAATTAAATTTATTAATTGGGAACAAAAGGATAACAGAACTATTTCACATTGTAGACGACAATTTTCCGATTAGTACAGACGGTATTATCGGTAGAGATTTATTAGTTAGTTTCATGAGTAAAATAGATTATGAAACATTCACCATTTCTTTTAGTGTGTCAGATGAAGAAATTGTATTACCCATGGATACAAAACGTCAGAACCATTCGGGAATTAATATATCCGCGAGAACTGAAGCAATAGTTCCGATAAATGTAAGCATCGATGAGGATAGCATTGTGCTGAACGCAGAAATTGAGAAGGGTGTTTTCATCGGAAACACTATTATACCAGCCAAAGGCGTTCGACACGTAAAGGTTCTGAACACAACTGATAGAGATGTAGTCATAAACAACTTCAACGTAGAGGTTGAACCACTAAAAAACTACAAGGTATATGCAGGAAGACAACAGAGAGGTGATCAGAAGCGTTTCGAGAAACTGCTGGGAGTTATAGATACAGATAATTTGGACAAAAGATCTATGGACAGTTTGCTTGAGATAATCAAAGAGTATCAAGATGTTTTTCACTTGGAGGAAGAGAAGTTGACAACAAACAATTTCTACAGACAAAAGCTGCAGATGGCAGACGATAGTCCGGTCTACATTAAGAATTATAGGCTACCTCAAGCTCAAAACGAAGAAATATTACAACAAGTCAGAGACTTAGAAGACAATGATATTGTCGAACCGTCAGTAAGCCCATACAATTCACCACTTTTGGTTGTACCGAAGAAGACTTCAGATGGTAAAGCTAAGTGGAGACTTGTAGTGGATTTTCGTAGATTGAACGACAAAATCATCAATGATAAGTTTCCTTTGACTAGATTGGAAGACGTTCTAGATAAGCTCGGTAGAGCGAAGTATTTCTCAACTTTGGACATGACTAGTTCATTCCACCAGATCGAACTTGAGAAAGAATCTAGACCCGTCACAGCGTTTTCGACCAGTGATGGTCACTATCAATTCAAGAGACTACCATTTGGATTAAAGATTTCGTCCAACAGTTTCCAACGGATGTTGACGATAGCTTTGAGTGGTTTAAGTCATGAGGCATTCCTATATGTAGATGACATCATAGTTTTTGGATGCAGTGTCAAACACCACAATGATAATCTTCGCAAAGTGTTACAGCGAATGCGACAGTACAACTTGAAGTTGAACCCTGGGAAGTGTCACTTTTTGAAATCGGAAGTAGTGTATTTAGGGCATTTGATAACCAGTGAAGGTGTTAAAACAGACCCATCTAAATTTGAGACGATCAGAAACTATCCGGTTCCGAAATGTGCAGATGAAGTACGCAGATTTGTTGCGTTCTGCAACTACTACAGGCGTTTTATTCCGAATTTTGCCGGAATTGCCAAAAGTTTGAACTCGCTATTGAAAAAGAACGTTACATTTGAATGGACCGAAGAATGTCAAAAAGCGTATGAAACACTTAAGAATAAATTAATTGAGCCACCAATTTTGCAATATCCAAATTTCGAAGAACCATTCATTTTAACGACTGATGCATCTAATTACGCATTAGGCGCTGTATTATCGCAAGGTGAAATAGGACAGGATTTACCAATTTCGTATGCAAGCAAGTCGCTAGCAAAGCACGACATCAACAAACCAGTCATAGAAAAAGAACTTTTAGCCATACATTGGGGCATAAACTTTTTGAGACCCTATCTCTACGGAAGAAAGTTCGTAGTTGTCACAGACCATAGACCACCAGTATCTTTATTCACCCATGCAAATCCTTCATCAAAACTCACTAGAATTAGAGTTGACTTATCGGATTATGATTTAACGATTGTGTACAAAAAAGGCAGCATGAACACGAATGCTGATGCTTTGTCAAGAATTGAGTTGGATTCTGACTCTTTAAAAGCATTGATACCTCCAGTTATAGATGAAACAGCAAAGCGTAAACTATTAGCAATTACAAGGGGCATGGCAAAGAAAACAGAGGATAAAAAGCAAGAAACCCGCAGCGAAAGCAACCACGTAAAAGTAGAACCTGATCAATTCTATTGTTGGGATTGCACTAGCTTGTCGGATATCACCGGTGTTATGAAGTTAAAATTTATCCTGCGCAATGATGAAAATAAAAGTATTGATATCGTACGTACGAAAGATATTGTAAAAGTATATTGTAGCGATATATCTAACGTGAAACCAGTTTCCGTTAATGCAAAGCTAACAATAAATAGGGGTACCCGCAGACACAAACGTAATGAGAATAATAGTGATAATCCACATTCAGAACACGTTTTGATTATGGAGAAACTATTAGATTTTGCTAGACGTAACAAAATCCAAGAACTCTCATTATCAAGTGATGATATTATACTGAAGTCTATAGACAAAGAAGAATTTAAGAAAGTATTTAACCTGTTGCAACGAAAAGGTAAAGATAATGCGCATATGAAGCTAAGAATAATGATATACAAGCCACCCGCTAAGATAACGAATAGAGATGAACAGGTGAAATTAATAGAAGAATATCACAATTCACCGCACGGAGGACATTTAGGGATTCGCAAAACTTTGTTAAAGCTAAAACAAAGATATTGCTGGAAGAACATGAACAGTATGGTTAAATCCCACATAAAGAATTGCACACCTTGTCAAATAAACAAACAGGTGAGACACACAAAAGAAGAAATGATGAAAACCGACACACCAACAACGAGTTTTGAAACAATACAAATAGATACCGTAGGTCCACTAAGGATATCTAATAACTATAGATACATATTAACCTTACAATGTGAACTGACTAAATTTGTAGTAGCGTTCCCAATAGAGAATAAAGAAGCACAAACCATAGCTGTAAGAATAGTTAATGAGTTTATATTAAAGTATGGATATTTCAAAATACTCAAGTCTGATTTAGGTACTGAATTTACAAATAAGCTTATGAGCAACATCTGTGATTTGCTAAAAATAAAACAAATATTTTCAACACCATATCACCACCAGACTTTAGGAGTAGTAGAAAGGAATCATCGGGTACTAAACGAGTATATGTATTCGTTTGCTGATGACCAACAATGGGACAAATGGGTTCCATATTACACATTTGCGTACAATACAACCCCAAATGTAGATACAAACTACACTCCATTTGAATTGATTTTTGGTAAACTTCCATACTTACCAAATGACATAGTTGATAGTCAAGATGTAATTTACGATTTAGATAATTATGCCAACGAGTTAAAGGCAAGATTGAGGATGTCGATCAATAGAGCACGAAGTTTGATTGAAAAAGTTAAAATCAAAAGAACAATGAACCAAACAAATATACATTCTTTGAATCCTAAAATGGGAGATTTAGTACTTTTGAAAAATGAAAATAGAAAGAAACATCAACCACCATATAAAGGTCCATATAGAGTATTGGACATGGATCACTGTAATGTCACTTTAGACATAGCAGGAAACCGTAAATTAGTACATAAGAACAGATTAAAACTTTACCACACATGTAACATAAACGATAATGTAGTTAAATAAAAAAAAAAAAAAAATATACATATACGAACCTACATATAGAAAAATTTTGTAATAAAAACGTTCAGAATGATACGCATTATGTTAAGTTAAGCTAAGTAAGCATTATTGTGACTACATGAAAAAAAAAAAAAAATTTTTTTTTTTGAACCTAAAAATAGAAAAATTTTGTTATATTTTAAAATACATTAAGAATGATAAACTTTGTTGTGACTAAAAATAAGAGAATATTATTGTAAAAACCCCTTCTGGGACTATTGAACTTAATGTTTGTGATTAGTCTTCATTTTTTTTTGTTGCAAATGAACCCTAATCAAAAAAAGGGTAAAAGTGTAATGATATAACATCAACATGCATGAAATAAATCAAAGCAAAACAAACAAGTCAAAATAGAACACCATGCAGTTCACTAATATTGTCTACGTAATAGCAGACCACACGCATGTAGGTCAAGTACAATGCTATACACTTGCGCTCAACTGACCATATCAGGTTTCCGAGTAGCGACCATGAATATCCATGCCATATGGTATATTCAAATGCAATGCAGAGTCATGTTGCGATCGATAATAAATTATGTGTCACCACGGCACGCGACACAAATATGATATGTTTTGGTTACAGTGTGAATAAGCGCACATGGCGATAAATCTTGTATATGTTGATTGAGTGGCGCTAGAAATATTGGTCAAGTGTAGCGTGAGAAAGTAGAACACATGTGATTCATATAGAATATTGTGTCATGGGAAATTTATGCGTTATTGATTTATTTCAGGGCATGCTGAGTTTAGATAATAAAATAGGTTAAGTTATGTTTGTAATGTTTTGTAAAAATCTTATATAAGGAGTGGTAAGAATGATTGGAAAATAGATTCATTTGAGTAAGCGTGCAATACACTGTTTTATTCTGTTGAGTCTCTGCTCTTGCGAGGTTATACTTGCAAAGCATTAACTAAGCACGGCAAATGTCTAAGACTAGCTTTGACATGGTGCCATCATTAACTGCGGCCTCGCCGCTTTGGTAGGTAGAATAACGGTACAATCCATTCTCCACAGTTGAGTTAGATTAACTTTTACTCCACCACAGTAAGGACCCTACGTCGACTCAAACAAACGGAGAAATATCCCAAGGCCCATCAACGAACATATTTCCTGACGACCCCAGCATATTTCACTATCTGCTTTCGCGTATAGCTTTGCTTTTACTCTTGCTTTATCAAGCTATGTTACAAGTAGTTCATTGATTATCAATCAGGTCGAGCGGTCGTCAATGCAGCATTGGCGCCCCTCTTGTGCTACTGTGTCTGCTTTAAATGTAAAATAAAACTTGTTTTTACAACAGTTAATAAATGCAGATTGCGGTGGTTATCGAGATGATTAGTCAGAGGGAATCACAAAATATCTCCTAATGATAGGATAGTTTTATGTATACATGAAAACAGTACTGATTTTGTTTGATGGTTATCGCGAATAAATTCCTTGCTGGCATATCTTACCAGCTTAGTTTAGGTCTGTGTCCACCCATTGAGGTGTTGTTCGGTTAGAACTCATTGAGCCAGACTTGACGCAAATGGTTGTGTGATCATCTCGGAGACAATCATAACAATCTGAAGTCCTATATATTTCCTTTCCCATATAATCATTTTGTGTTGAACCTTTAATCCTACTCCCGTCCTATCTCATGTCCCACTCCTGATGGTGAAGGGTAGAAATCATTATTTTTTTTTTGTTATTTATATGCTGAAACTTTTCATCTGTTAAGAAAAGAGAATTTTTCAAGTGATACAAGTTTTCATTTTATTTCCTTGCTAATATACATTAAGTTTATTCAAATTTTTTAATTTTTTTTTTCCTCTCGAACTGTTGATATTATCACATTTGCTCTGCGAAATATTAAGTTTAATTTTTGCAGCTGGATTGGTCCCATTACTGTGTAGAATCTTGTGTTACTTTTTGATGCAAGCATTTTCCTGTTTGAATTTTGGTTTATTCAACATCAGGCGTAATGCGGCATAGAACTAATAGCTGGGATCCCAGCTATACGCCCTTCCAACACCAACTGGAACGCCTGAGCTTATCTCCTTCGGTCGCACAAGCTACTCAAATGGTCAATACTGATCGTCTAGAAAAACTAGAAAAAAGACAAAAACAAGAAAAAAGATCCATCAATCAACCGCACTTGGTGGATCATATAGTTGATTCTGGTAGTCAGGAACCTCCAAGAGTAGCGTTTCGGGAACCTACAGTAAACAATAATGGTTTAGGGGCGAATTTGCCGATGTCCAAATGGAACCTTACCTTTGATGGCTCAAATTCTGGGTTGCCTGCTAGACAATTTATGTTTAGAGTTTTGTCGCTGGCTGAAGACTATCATGTTGCCTTTAAGACTTTGGCAACAGATTTCCATTTATTATTGAGGGGGCCGGCAGCTGATTGGTATTGGCGATTTCGGGAGTTGAATTACCCTCTTTTATGGGGCCACTTGCGCCAAGAGTTTCTGGAACGGTTTAGCTCGTGTCACTCAGATGTAGATGTTCGGCGAATGTTGGATGCACGAATTCAGAAACCTGGGGAAGTGTTTCAGGATTTTTATGATGCACTGGAAGGCATTTCCTTACTATTAACTGTGCCACTTTCTGATCTAGATTTTCAATGTGTTTTATTTCGCAATATGGCGCCAGCACTCAGAGCTCATTTAACTGGAGTTGATTTTCGGTCCACGAGGGATTTAGTTAAACGTTGCTGCATAGTGGAGGCTGAGTGGAAACTTTTGGGGTGGAATGCAGATCGCGATACTCATCGTGCGGTACATAAGCGACCTGTACAGGAGGATTCAGAGGACCGCGGTTACTCAGACTTTAGAACCATACCATCTCGACATCCCATTTGGTACCAAGGACTAGCATCAGCAGAGGCACCCACCAGAACGAGAATCGAAGCATTGCAGACCAGTTCCAACCCCGTTCTAGCTAGGAGTCAACGAGCTGATGGACAAGCAAGTTATCGAGTATGTTGGAACTGCAAAGATTTGGGGCATGGATTTCTTGACTGTCAAGAGCCAGTAAAGCGAGTTTTCTGTTTCGGTTGTGGTAGAGAGGGAGTAGTAAAACCCAAGTGTCCTAGATGCCAGTCGGGAAACTTCGGCAGGAATGCGGTTCCAGCGGAGAGGTCGCGCATTCCTGGCATTTCTCCGGCAACCCGACCAGTTATGACCGAGGCCGCTACCAACGTGGACCCGGAGTTGAGACGGCGACCGTAAATAAAGAAATAAATCGACCAAGTTCATCAAATACAACAGATTCGCAACCCTCTTTATCATCAACTAACTGTAAATTTGAGGAAACCTTCAGGAGGCGTAGGCGTTCGGCAGGGCGGTTCGTACGGTCGTGGCGTTACTTTACCCAGAGGCAGTTTTTGAAACGAGCTTGTGTGGAGTCGATCGTGTCCACACCTGGCGACAATCGGCCTTTTGCGGATATTTATATTAAGGGGCGCAGACTCACAGGCCTACTAGATAGCGGGGCCAGTGTTAGTATTCTGGGTGCAGGAGCACTTGAACTAGTCAATGAGCTGGGTTTGTATGTACACTGCATGCAGACTGCAGTTCGAACTGCTTCAGGTCAGAAGGCGCCCGTACTTGGATATATTAGCACGTTGGTACAGTTTAATTAATAAAACTAGAATGATACGCTTCTTGTTATGCCCCAGTTTGACCAACCAAGTCTATCTTGGCATAGACTTCTGGGATGCATTTAAACTTGTTCCACATTGTTCCGCTATTGAAACTCCAGTTGCAGACTCATGTTTCCACCAATTGTCTCCAGCAGATAAGCAGAAGCTAGAGTTCGTCATACATCAGTTTCCGTCCTTTAATAAAATAGGTCTGGGCAGAACAAATATTCTGTCGCATGCCATCGATACAGGAGAAGCCCAACCTATTAAACAACGTCATTACGCAGTTTCACCTGTCGTGCAGAAACTGATGTATGATGAGTTAGATCGCATGTTGTCTCTGGGGGTAATTGAAGAAAGCAGAAGTGCTTGGAGTTCGCCAGTCACCATCGTCAGGAAGCCAGGTAAAGTGCGGTTATGTTTGGACGCCAGGAGACTGAATGAGGTCACCGTCAAAGATGCTTATCCCTTGCCACTAATTGAAGGGTTATTGGCTCGTCTTCAGTCCACACGATTTATAACAAGCCTTGACTTGAAAGATGCATTTTGGCAAATTCCGCTAGAGGAGAAATCGCGAGAAAAAACCGCTTTTTGCGTCCCAGGTCGTCCCCTGTATAATTTCACTGTTATGCCGTTTGGGCTGTGCAATGCCCCTCAAACAATGTGCAGGCTGATGCATAAGGTAATTCCACATGAATTGCATGATCGGGTGTTCGTCTATCTGGATGATTTGCTCGTAACCAGTTCAACGTTTGATGAGCACTTAGCGCTACTTGCCAAAGTGGCCATCTTGTTAACATCAGCAAATCTGACGATCAACGTTGAAAAAAGCAAGTTCATCCAAAAGGAGATTAAATACCTCGGTTATGTAATTGGTGATGGTATCCTTAAAACCGACCCAGAGAAAGTGTCAAGCATCATAGCCTACCCACAGCCCAAATTGGTTAAGGACGTGAGACGATTCATGGGGATGGCAGGCTGGTATCGACGGTTCATACCCAATTTCGCGGCAATAACTTCTTCGCTTACGGATTTGCTAAAGGGCAAACGTAAGTTCGCGTAAACGAAGGCAGCTGATGATGCCTTCAATCAAACGAAACAACTATTAGTGTCTGCGCCAGTGCTGGTAAATCCGGACTTCTCTCGGCACTTTTACATACAATGCGACGCGAGTGCCACTGGCATTGGCAGTGTCCTTTTTCAAAAGGACGATGATGGTGGGGAACATCCCGTTGCATTTATGTCTACGAAGCTGAATGCCGCGCAACGCAATTACAGTGTAACGGAATTGGAGTGCTTAGCGGCAGTGCACAGTGTGAAGCGTTTTCGGGCATACATCGAGGGGCTGCCTTTCACCGTCATCACGGACCATGCCAGCCTGAAGTGTTTGATGAACCAGAGAGACCTGTCTGGGAGGCTAGCGCGGTGGAGCCTAAAATTACAAGGATACAATTTTACCATCGAGCATCGGATAGGCTCTCAGAATGTGGTACCGGATGCACTGTCGAGGGCGTGCGCTTCTGAGAATGAACCAGTCTGTGAAGTAGTATGTATGCCCGAGCATCACCAGTGGGGAAGCAGTATTCCAAAAAGTTTTTTTGAAGAACCTGAGTATAAACGTTTAATTGCAAAAGTTAACGAGAATCCTGACAAATTCGAAAATCTGATTATCAGCGACGAAGTTATATATATATCATGTGGTTCGAAGAAGAATGAAGACCTGGATATTTCAAGTGTTAAGATATGGGTACCTGATGCCTACAAACAGGTACTGTTAGAGCGTGTGCATGACAGTCCGTTGGGATCTCATTGTGGTGTTCGGAAAACGGTAGAGCTGTTGCAAAGATACTACTATTGGCCGAGACTGCGACAAGATGTGGCGGATTATATTTCAGGTTGCGCAGTATGCAAACAAATGAAGAGCTCCAACACCATCATGAGACGTCCTATGGGCGCGGCTAGAGTAACAGATCGTCCTGTACAGCGTTTGTTTATAGATTTTATGGGCCCTTATCCAAGGTCCAAATCTGGAAATACCCAACTATTGGTTGTACTGGACCATTACACCAAGTTTGTATGGCTTCAGGCTTTACCCAAAGCGACTACGGAGAGTGTGATTAAGTTCTTAAATCAAAATATATTCCTCACGTTTGGTGTTCCTGAGACAGTTCACTCTGACAATGGAGTGCAATTCACATCCAAAGCTTTCTCGGATTTCCTGGTAAATTATGGAGTTGAACACATCCGTAATCCTATATATTCGCCACAGTCTAATGCATCCGAGAGAGTAAATCAGTCGATACTAACAGCTATTCGAGCCTATATAGGAGAAGATCATCGAAAGTGGGATGAATTTTTGGCGGAGTCGTGCGCAGCATTCCGCAATGTCGTACACGGGGCCACCGGGTTTTCGCCCCATTTCCTGATGTTTGGATATCATCCTATCCGGCATGGCTCCGAGTACGCTTTATTAAAGAGCCTGAATGCTTTTGAGGATGGGGAGGTGCTACTCCGCTCCAATAATGACAGGCTACGAATGGTGCACGACCGAGTCAGGAGTAAACTTGCTGAGGCATACACTAAGGGAGCAAATCGATATAATTTGAGGTCTCGGGAAAAGAAACTTGAATTGGGACAAGCTGTGTGGGTGCGGAACCATACTCTGAGTCGTGCAGCTGATCGGTTTGCTGCTAAGCTGGCGCCGAAGTTTTTAAAAGCAACTGTCACACGAAAAATAGGTCAAGTATCTTACGAGCTGGTAGATGAAAAGGGTAAAGCGCTGGGGATATATCATGCGAAAGATATAAAAATATGAGATGAACCAAAAACAAAGAAAAAAAACCCGATTAATGAATAGTGCCCGGCAATATGAGACCTCTCAGGGTCTGGGTCGTCCCCACGATTGTTGTAGCCTCCCTGAAACAATTTTCAATTAAATTTTGAAAAGTAAATAGAAACAAAATACAAACCATATTGGGTAATTGTCATTACTGACAGATCCAGCTGCTCAGCGAAAGCTCTTTGGAATTTCCCATCAATTTATGGCAGCAAAGATGGCGTCTTATGTTTTTGCGAACAGGCCTGGTGATGCCCTAATAGTGCGGGAAATAGCGTTCAAAAGGGGAATTTTGGAAAGGAACCGCTCTTGCGGTGCTTTGAAAAAATTTCTGGACAAAGAAACGAGGGCTTTTGGGGTTCTTTTGGTTTGGAGATCTGAAAAGTAAAGGTTGTACTCGTGGTTGAGAGGTGAAAAAAAATTTGAAATGAAGTGTTAAAAGTATTGGAAAACTAAGTTTGTAAAAAGTGTTTGAAAATTAAGTGCGAACGTTATTTGAAAGGTGATTGAAATTAAAGCAGAATTGCAAATTGAAAAACTGATTTGGGACAAAGTATGTGAAATTTGAAAAGAATTGCAAATTGAAAAACTGATTTGGGGAAAAAGTATGTGAAATTTGAAAGCAGAATTGCAAATTGAAAAACTGATTTGGGACAAAGTATGTGAAATTTGAAAAGAATTGCAAATTGAAAAACTGATTTGGGGAAAAAGTATGTGAAATTTGAAAAGAATTGCACATTGAAAAACTGATTTGGGAAAACGTATGTGAAATTTGAAAAAGTATTGCATACTGAAAATTGATTTGGGTCTTGATTGAAATTAAAATTGGAGGCTAAATAACTGAAGTGGTAAAGAACGAACCTGCTTGAAGTCAAGAGAAGTTGGTGAACAAGGAAATCGCTGTTGGTTGTGAAGGCTAATTTGTTGGCGTCTGAGGCAAAATCTGTTGCAGGAACCAAGTGGGCAGTGGATCGAGTTGACGATCGGTTAAAATATAAAAACAAGAGGAAAACGAATAAGAAAAAGTGCACATCATTTTGGGAACAATACAGCTAAGTACATCTTTCTTATATAAGTAAATTTTTATTCGGCAAGCAACTTAACACTATTCGAGTATTTCCGTTTTCTGCATAATGTATGGCGGCATAAGAAAATGATATATTAATTACTTGAATTCTGAATTGCTTACGTTTGGTTATGAATCTCACTTATTACAATCTTGTTCTATTAAATACCATATTTTCATCTATTATAATTTACTGTTACTATTTTCGTGGCCGATTGAATTACTGCAGTTGGATTTGAATATCATATTTCTACTTTGTATTGAGAAAGACAAAGAAAAGAAAAAAAAACACATTTTCTGTCATGATTGGTGTAAACCAATCCCGGCGGGTTTGGGAAATTAGAAAGAAAAGGATTTATATCACCCATGTGAGTTACTCCAGAATTAATCAGCCATTGAATTGTTTCCTTTTCAATTCTCTCTTTTAAGGATAATTTAATTCGCCTAACTTATGTATAAATAGATATGTTTATAGAGACCTCTGTCTCATAATTGAAATTAAATATTCTTTTTACTTCATTTTCTTTTTCTGCATGTTCTTGGATATTACGATGCTTGAATAAATTTGTTAAAAAGAAAAAAAATAATGATTTCACCTCACCATTGTCTGTACTTGCATGTTTTGTGGTGTAAAGTGTGATGTCCGCGTGCCGTAGCACCAAAAGACTCCTTCTTTTCCAAAGAAATAAACCAAAGGACCCACGCCAGACTGCGTTAGCCGGCAAAATAAGGCACGCTGGGCAAGGTAAAAAGGAGTACTTTAAAGAAAAAATATGCTGCATTGACGGCGGCTCGGCTGAGAGGCCGCGGTGCAACAATATATATATATATATATATATATATATATATATATATATATATATATATATATATATATATATATATATATATATATATATATATATATATATATAAAGATATATATATATATATATATATATATATATATATATATATATATATATATATATATATATATATATATATATATATATATGTATATTTATATATATATATATATATATATATATATAGATATATATATATATATATATATATATATATATATATATATATATATATATATATATATATATATATATATATATATATATATATATATATATATATATATATATATATATATATATATATATATATATATATATATATATATATATATATATGTAGCATAGATTCAAGACAGATCGGTGCGATGAACAACGGAATGGAAGATTAGGCACGGCTTTTCGGGGAATTATAATCTCGTCTAATTTTTTTTATCAGATCTGAGGGTGCGCCTGAAAATTCGGACCCTACTGTGCACGTGATCAATTCGTCGACAAACGTGATAAAAGTAAACACTTTGTTTCCTTTTCTTAAGCTTGTGAATATTCTTCTTCTTGGATATTATTTTCTATAGACAATTAATTATATATTTTAAATATATTTTTGTACAGCAAGCTAGTAAAACTTTTTGGCTCTCTTCTTAGAATACCCATTTCAAAGAAATTTTTTGTCTTCATGAACCTACGACTTTCCTTAACTTTAACTAGCTGAAAGCAACTTCTTGGAATCAATTTAAACTACAGGCATTGTAAATTGTTGTAAAAATATGCAAAAAAAAAGAAACATAGGAAGCAATTGAAAATATAGGTACAGTATAATATGTGCAAGAAACCCTAGATGTAAGCAAAACTCAAAATTATCCTAATTGTTCATGCCGATTGTATATGAAAAAAAAATCTGCTCTCTTGTTTCAGACAATTTATATTCTAGTGTAGGGTCTGTTAGGTACAGAAAAAAACGAAGTACTATTCCTTTTCAAAAATAAAAAGTCTAGCGCATCAGAACCACTAGAAAACTAATTTTCAAAGAAATTATCTTTATGGGACTTCTTTGTAGTATTATGTCAATGATTTCTTACTGAAAGGAACAAATATCATTTTCTGACAGCATTTTCTTTAACACAAATGTTCAGTGCTGGCAACATTTGTCCAACACAGCAGCAATAAGTCTACCATAACATGCTCGTGCTTAACCAGCCTATCCTTTGAATTTCGTTTTCATTCAAGGATATCATCGAAAGTTTCAGCGATTAAATTATGTCCGGAGCTGCAATCCGAAAAATTTCCAAAATTCGGAAAATTTAAATATCGGCTGCTTATTTTATTGTTAATGCTTTGCTTATGAATACAAAGTGAAAGCATTTGTTGATGCAATATTAACGAAATTGTCTTGTGCTGGCAATCATGCGTTAGCACCATAGCTGCTTCACGTTGAGTTAAATCCACCCTGTGAATTTCGTTTCGATTGAATGGCTGCGCTGGAAGTTATAGGAGTGAATAGAATTTTATGGTAACCATCCCCAAAACTTTTCAAATTTTCGAAACCTAAATATTTGTTGTTAACTGTCATTGCAGAATCATTCCTATTTGGAAGTTTTATGACAACATCGCTCGATAAAGAACTGTCAATAAATTCATAATTCATCATAACTGGCAACCCTCTCATGGTTTTTCAACGAAATTTCTACAAAATTAGAAATGCAACAAGAGCCGCTTACCACGTGAATTCGTTTTGATTTCCTGACTGCATCGGAAGTTATAGGGAAAAAACCTTTATTTTCCTGAGCAAATTTACAATATTTAGGAAACAAAAATTGCCCTAGCTGGCAACTCTATACTAATTTTTCAACCAAATTTCTGTGAAATCTATCTTAGAGTAAGGTTCTTCTACTGTGTGAATTTTGTTAAAATCTGGTGGCTAAAGGTCCAACTATTTGCACTTTAAGTAGCTTAAGTGAGCGCTGAAACTGAACGAAAATTCACTCAATTGAT
Organism: Nemotelus nigrinus; assembly: GCA_947369275.1. Lineage (NCBI taxonomy): Eukaryota > Metazoa > Arthropoda > Insecta > Diptera > Stratiomyidae > Nemotelus > Nemotelus nigrinus. The sequence continues at coordinate 134,506,560 of OX376372.1, forward strand.
GTCGATCGGTTAATTTGCCCATAATAGAATTAAGTAAAGCTTCATGAAGCTGCCGCCAGAGTGGCGAATCTGAATTTGCAGCCATATGAGATCAACTGATATGAATTTGCAATATATTTGAATAGGATTTTACTTCAATTGAAATATAGTTGTCTGCATAGCTTGATAGCTCTGTTGCAAGAAATCGTAGAAAATTGTTGCTGAGCTGAAACTCGCCACTTTGCTGTAGATTATTAGATCTATAAAGATGGGCTTGGTGCAGGCTCTTAATTTGTACTTATATTCAAATAAGTGTAAGAAAGAAATGTTTTTGGAGCAATATTGGTATGCGACTGGAATATATTTAATCAACAAGGTCTTTGCTGCTGAAGATTAAAATTCAATAGTGGACAGCTGAAGCATGGTGTGTGGTTATTCTTTGAATGAAAAAAGCTGTGTGATGGCATTTGAAATAGTTTATGTACTTCTTTTTTTAAAGTAAGTAATTTAAAAAAAAAACAAGTAAATAAATTCTATATAATTTATTATTTCGTAATTTATTATTTTGAAATTATGTTTGATATTCATTATTCCTACCTCCTGTAAAAGTAGCATTTAAATGATCGACGAAAAAATATTTTAGATACCTTTTATTCTTGTTACAATGTCGCGCAGGATCATACTCGAGACATCTAATTACTACTTCCTATATTGTAAACTGTCAATGAACTTTTTAACAATAAAAGGTCTAATTGGAATTGTTTTGGAAATCATTAACTTTTATTTACGCTAGTTGTAGCAAATTTTAACATCTCTGACTTATATCCATCGATATCGGGAAACTCGATCGTTTTGCGGAATAAACCTTCGAAGCCGAATCAAGCGTAAATAAAAGTTAATGATTTCCAACTGCATGTGGCCACATCAGCCAAGTTTGCTCTGTGTGCTGGTGTCTGATGAGAATCAGTGCAAACTTTCGAAACCACATTGTCAAATAAAAATTTTCAATGTAAATAAAAAAAAAATATTTCAATTTTAATCATCCCGCAAAAACAATTCCAATTTGATTTGGCTTCGGAGGCTTATTCCGCCAAACAATCGAGTTTCCCGCAGCAATATTCTCTGCTTTGATAAGCTTTAGAGACGATATACGTTGTCTATGTTGATTTAAAGACAAGAAGGGAACCATAATCACAATTAAATAACCTTTACAAATAGAAGGTCTGTTCGCGTACTACGATTAATTGCAATTAATTGCAATGAAGCCGTTTTTGTACTCCGTCTTACTGAAAACTGAAAATTTCCCCTCTTTCATTAAATTTTAGTACGGCTGCAAATTCAAATTCTGAGCTACTGAAAAATACTGAGAACTGTCAAATGGTTTTTGGCGTAATATTTTGGTGGCGATAATTTATCGCCGCTTACGATGACTTTATAATCACTATTGTTCTCGCGAAAACCGACAACTGACACTTTTGTTTTTCAATTTTCAGGAAATGCAATGTGAGCGTTTTTGTACTTTTCATGAATTGCCCCCACCGCATGATTCAGGAAAATTCAGTAAAATTCAGTTACTGAAAGTACGCGAACAGACCTAAACTTTTCAAATATTTCATACACCTATTATTGTTTCTACAACACCGCATACGAACGATCATTACTTCTTCTTCCTGCAAAAATACCAAGCGATCCACGACGTGCCTTCTATTGGTTACGTGCCTTCTATTGGTCGTAGTCGTTACACATACCTCCTGTCAAATTTACTTAAGTGATGTACGGTCCCAGTCGTAGGCCACTTAAGTGGCCCGAATTGAACGAAACTTAACGAAACGGCAGATAAGTACATTATGGGTATGCCGCTTGTTTTCTATGCAATCGTACTGTCACTTAAGCTACTTAAAGCTCACTTAATTGCATTATAGTTCTACCTTAAATCGAAAGCTATAGGCCAAAAACCAGTTTTTTTTTCTCTGTGATTTTTCAAAATGGCACCACTGCCACAATATTGCCCGTATTTCAAAATCACTTCTATCAGACCTGGTCCTAGCTAATTTCAACAAGTCCTGTAAATTTCGAATTGATCGCAGCATCCGATCGTCAGTTCTCGTGAACAGAAGTTTTGAGTGCTGAAAATAGAGGGAATATGATCATGGGCTGCTGTTCTGGTTTCTGAAAATTTTTATTTGACTTGGTGGACAAAAGTCAATATCTATCAATAATTAGAATTCATTTTCAACTATCAAAAAATGTTCAGGAGGGTCGATGATTTGAAGGATTTTTTTTCAGGGACCTGCTATAGCTGCAGAGTTGCCAGCACCAATGCCTCCTAGAAGTATGGGCCGTTAGGCTTCGTAATCGTTTTAGCTATGACGTCAATTTAGCCGTGCATTTTGACATTTCCATCTGGCACTGCCGATATGCACGGAGATTTTACGTGTAAATGTTCAGCTATAATATAAATAAAACGTTAGTTTTTTGTACGTGGACGCGTTATAATAATAATATTTAGTCATAACTTGCATTTGGTGTCAATCAATTGTATTGACAGTGAATCGACACAAAACGTCACATAACCTAACACCAACCGATAAACATTTCGTAGCGAATTTCCGCGGATCTCACTTTGTTTTCACTTCACTTACTTCAACACAACCTGTACAATTTATGATTACCCGCGGACGTCCCATAAGACTACGTGTGTTTTTCGCGACACTTTGACAGTCTAGTGTGACGTCATTATTCTGCATAACGGCCCGTACTTCTAGGAGGCATTGCTCGCACAGTCTTGAAAGTCCACGTGTACTAAATTTTAGTCGGCACCAAAACGCTCTGCAAATTTCACGATGATTCACTGTTATTCTTAGAAGTTATGAACAATCAAAATTTGAAAATAAAAAATGCTTGTCTACTTTTAGGCACTCAGCGCCTACACCAGGCTTAAAATTTTCGAATTCTTTATCATAGACAAGCTTAAATCATAAAAGGCTTTCATCCCCAATACATTTTTTTAACAAAAATTTACACTGGTTGGAAATATAGGAGTACGCGAAAATTCACCAAACGCTCGCCACCGCCAAAAGGTTGAAGATATCTGAATTCTAGCAAGTCATGGAACTACAAACTATATACATCTATGTCCTCCGAAAATTTCAGCTCACTCCAGAGATTATCTCCCTTAATCATATATATATATATATATATATATATAATATATATATATATATACTATATATATATATATATATATATATACTATATATATATATATATATATATATATATATAGTATATATATATATACCAGGTTGTTCAATAAGTTTTGTCGTTCGATAAGAAAAACACAATTTTATGGTTCAAAATAAACTTTATTATTCAGTATAATCTCCCTGAACATTAATACACTTGCTCCAACGATCTTCCATTCTGTGGATCCCATCCTTGAAGTGAGAATCCGGAAGGTCTGCAAAATACGCTTCAACAGCCGTTATGACCTCTTCATTTGAGGAAAAACGCTTGCCACGCATAAATTTTTTGAGTTCTGGAAACAAATGGAAGTCGCTGTGGGCCAAATCCGGTGAATACGGTGGATGCTCCAACAATTCGAACTTTAATTCATGGATTTTAGCCATTGTCAAAATGCTCTTGTGACACGGTGCATTGTCCTGATGAAAAATGATTTTTTTCTTCCGCAAACCGGGTCTATTTTCACGATATTTTTCTTTCAACTGGTCCAAAAGGTTGCAATAATATTCAGAGTTAATTGTTTTACCAGTTTGCAAGTAATCCACAAACAAAAGACCTTTGCATCCCAAAAAACTGATGCCATAACCTTCTTGGCCGATTTCCGGACACGAACTCGTTTCGAAGCCGAACAACCAGGCTCACACCACTCTTTAGCCTCTTGTTTTGATTCAGAATCATGGTGATAGACCCAAGTCTCATCCATAGTGATGAATCGACGCACAAAATCCACTTTATCCTTTTAAAATGCTCCAAATGTTGCTGAAAAAGTCGCATTCGAATGTGTTTTTGTTCCATTGTTAGCGAATGCGGCACCCATTGTGCACACAGCTTTCTAAAACCCAAAATTTCACTTAAAATATGGCTCACACTGCCTAATGAGATGTGTAGAGCCTCGTCTAAATCTCTCTCAGTCAATCGACGATCTTCCAAAACCATATCCTGTATTTTGGCTATGATTTCTGGTGTTGATGCGCTTTTTGGACGTCCTTCACGTGGATAGTCTTCAAGGCTTGTACGACCACGTTTAAATTCACCAACCCATCTTTCTACTGTTCTAATTGTAGGTGAACAATCATTATACACTTTTAACAGTCGTTCGTGAATTTCTTTTGGTGCCGCACCTTCCAAAAATAAGAATTGTATCACTGCACGATATTCAATTTTTTCCATTGTAAAAAAATACTGTGACACGGCGACACTAAATGGCTTGTAAACAAAGAATGAATTGACAGATTGAAATGAAACTTCACATACGTTCATATGAAGAGTGTACCAG
>OX376372.1:134511257-134621103 GCA_947369275.1 Nemotelus nigrinus
AAACCGCTTAATAAAGATATTGCCAACAAACACAAAACCAACAATAGCTGGCAACCCTATCGTGGCTTTTCAACCAAATTTGGCCTGAATAATACTTATAATAGGTTCCATTAATTGTATGAAATTCGTATTGATATCATGACTGCTCTGGAAGTTATAGGGCAAAAAGTTTTATTTTCCTGAGCGAATTTTCAAAACCAAAGACACAAAAATTACCATAGCTGGCAGCACCAATCGAATTTTTCAACCGAATTTCTATCAAACAAAGTCTAGAGTAAGGATCAGCTATTGTGTCAATTTCATGAAAATCGGGTTACTTATTCACATTTCATAGGGCAAAAAGCAGTTTTTTTTTCTTTGTAATTATTCAAGATGGCACCACTGGCACAGAGTTGCCCACAATTCAAAATCGCTTCTATCAGACCTGGTCTTACTTAAATCCAATGCATTCTGTAAATTTCAATTGTATCTGATTATTAATTCGTGGGTTCCCGTGAATAGAAATTTTTGATGCTAAAAATATAGGTTAACTGGGAAAGGGTTACCGTTCTTGTCCGACATGAAATTTCCAAAGTTTTCCTAGTGTAGGTTAAGCATAAGATTTGTATCCAGATTGGTTTTGTTGTAAGAAACGGACAGTTTTTAGGATATTCGATGGTTTGAATGTTTTCACTTCCAAATTTTCATTTTTTCGAATCTAAGACACCAAAATTATCATAACTGGCAGCTCCAACCGAATTTTTCAACGAAATTTTCACCAAACTTGGCTCAAAATAAGGTCCAGCTACTGTGTGAATTTCGTTAAAATCAAACGATTGAATCAGAATTTATAGGGCTAAAAGCAGTTATCTCTCTTAGTGATTTTTAAGATGGCACTACTGGCACAGAATCGCCCGCATTTCAAAATCACTTCTATCAGACCTGGTCCTATTTAACACGTTGAATGCGTTGAACACGGCTCCCGTGTCCATATCTACATTATAGCCACGCTGTCGACACGAGAGTCGTGTTCATGCAAGTTTATTAGCCAAACAATCGACACCAGCGCTGTGCTTATAAGCAATAGGTCTGTTCGCGTACCTTCAGTCACTGAATTTTCCTGAATCATATGGGGGGGTTAATTCATGAAAATCTCATTGGATTTCCTCAAAATTGACAAACAAAAGTGTTAGTTGTCGGTTTTTGGGAGAAGAATACTGATTATAAAGTCATCCTAAGCGATGATAAATAATCGCCACAAAAATATTCATCCTTCATGATAACATTACGCCAACAACCGTTTGACAATTTTCACTATTTTTCAGTAGCTCAGACCATACTGAAACTTACTGAAAGAGGGGAAATTATCAGTTTTCAGTAAAACGGAGTACAAAAACGGTTTCATTGCAATTAATTGCAATTAATCGTAGTACGCGAAAAGACTTAATAGGCCTGTTCGCGAACTTTCAGTCTCTGAATTTTACTGAATTTTCCGGAATCATGTGGTGGGGGAAAATCAGGAAAAGTACGAAAACGCTCTCATTGAATTTCGTGAAAATTGACAAACAAAAGTGTCAGTTGTCGGTTTTTGGGAGAACAATAGTTATTATAAAGTCATCCTAAGCGGCGATAAACTATCGCCACAAAAATATTCGTCCTTCATAATAACATTACGCCGAAAACCGTTTGACAGTTTTCAGTATTTTTCAGTAGCGTACTGAAATTTACTGAAAGAGGGGAAATTTTCAGTTTTCAGTAAAACGGAGTACAAAAACGGCTTCATTGTAATTGATTGCAATTAATCGTAGTACGCGAACAGACCTAATATATTTGCAAAGCTCCACACGTGACTGTTCGCACGTGTGAAGCTTTGCAGAATTCCCGATAGGTGCGTTTACACGGGAAAATTTTCGCGATGTTATTGTAAAAACATTTTTTACTGTTCCCAAATAGAAACCGTATAATTTACGCCACTTTGCATGTTGCCTCGTGACTGTTTACACGTGTGAAGCTTTGCAAAATTCCCGTTAGGTGCGTTCACACGGAAAAATTTGCGCGATGTTTTTGTAAAAACATTTTTTACTATTCCCAAATAGAAACAGTACAATATGCGCCACTTTGCATGTTGCCTCGTGACTTTTTACATGTGTGAAGCTTTGCAGAATTCCCGTTAGGTGCGTTCACACGGAAAAATTTGCGCGATGTTTTCGTAAAAACATTTTTTACTGCTTCCAAATAGAAACAGTATAATATACGCCACTTTTCATGTTGCCTCGTGACTGTTTACACGTGTGAAGCTTTGTAGAATTCCCGGTAGGTGCGTTTACGCGGAAAAATTTGCGCGTTGATTTGTAAAAACGTTATTTACTGTTCCAAAGTAGAGACAGTATAATATAACTTTGTTTAGCTTTCACTTTTTTAAATAAATTTGGGGGCTGTGCTACAATGGATTTTCCGTCTACTTCAAAAAAAGCAAGATTGCAAGCCCCAATGGGTGAGAGCGAAGATAGTGACTTAGACGATATTGTATATGACAGTGATATTATTAGTGAATCGGACATAGAAAGTGATAGTGATTCGAACAACAAAAGCATTGCACCAGATTGGTCATATTCTTGGGAGCCTGCTACACACATTCCGTTTTGTGCTATACCAGGAATAAAAGTTCCACTGAAGGGTTCTAATCCTATAGACTATTTCCCTTTAATTGCTGATGATACTTTTTACAGTCTGATTATCAACCGATCAAATGAATATGCTGTCGAAATACTAAGTCGATCATTAGGTAGTAGAAGTCGTATCACTCAGTGGAAAGACATTATAGTTGAGGAGTTAAAAATATGGCTAGGGCTAGTATTTCATATGGAAACAATACGTTTGAATCAGATAAGCAATTATTGGAAGAAGGATTACCTTTTCAAAATGAATATATTTTCACAGTTTATGTCTAGAGATAGTTTTTGTCTCATAATGAGAGTTTGGTATTCCTGTATTAAAAGAAATAAAATTCTTTTAATATCCAATAGTAAGAACTTTATTCTATTAAGTTATAATAGGAACACTTCAATTCTGATAAAAAAACTTTAATTAATTTTACAACGTTATAATTGTACAGAATGAACACAACCTATATGTTTTAACAATCTTTTCAATAACCTATTTTCCATATTTTTACGTTGACATTTTTAAACTTAGCCTACTTGATTTGTGAATTTTGATGTAGTGTGTATGATGTCCAGTAGTGTGGGTAGTAGTGAATGTGAGAATGTTAAGTGTAGGTGTTTGTGTATCCACAAGAGCATTGCATTTAAATAGCAACAATGAAAATACTTCAAGCCTCGATAAAATAAAACTCCTAATAAATATTTTCAATGAACGAATAAACATTATATATGTTCCCAAACAACATTTATCGATTGACGGATCGTTAGTTTTGTGGCGTGGAAGACTAATATTTCGGCAATATATGAAAGGCAAAAAATCGAGATATGGTGTCAAACTATATATACTTGCAGAGTCTTGCGGTTTGGCTTTAAAACTAATTATCTATGGTGGATCTGCGGATGAAGAGTTGGGAGGCAGAAATCACACTCAAAAAGTTGTAATGAAACTAATCGAAGGCTGAACAGGAATCGGACATTCAATTTTCATGGATAACTATTATACCAGCGTGGAACTTGTGGAAAACTTATTGGAAGAAAAAACTTTCGTCACAGGAATTTTGAGGATAAATAGGAAAGGCAACCCTAAAAATGTTGTAAGGAGATATCTAAAAAGTGGTGAAAGTGTTAGCCAATATAAGAAAACAGGAATTTATGTGACTAAATGGAAAGACCGCCGAGAAATCCTAACAATATCATCGGAATTTGACGGTGAGATTATTAACACCACAAATAGACTTGGAAAACAATGGCAAATGCCAAGTATGGTAGCCGAGTATAATAAATTCATGAAAGGTGTAGACTTTCACGATCAAATGTTAGCCTACTACCCATGCCAACGTAAAACTCTTCGATGGTATAAGAAACTGGGCATTCATATATTGCAGTCAATTTTATTGAATGTTTACTATTTATATGTTCCTGAAAAGCCAAAAATTTCATTGTATGACTTCAGGCTATCAGTAATAAAAAATTTACTTGGACCATCCCCACCTACTTTACCCCAACAGCCAAGAACAAAAATTCATTTGCCAAGATTCTGTGATAAGGATGATAGGGGCAACACGAAAAGGCGACGATGCAAATATTGCTGGCAAATTACTAAGAAACGAAAAGCGTCATTATTTTGCTGCCATGATTGTCCAGAAACTCCTGGCTTATGTTTAGAACCATGTTTCAAACTTTTTCATAACTACAAGTATTCTAGGTTATTTGTATGATAGTTCTTTATTATATTAGTAGGTAAACAAAAAACAGTCTTGTATTTACTATTTATAATTCTGTTATATTTTTGGAAAAAATTTTTTTTGTGAGTATTTTTATGTATCCTGCGAGCGTACATGCACCCCGAACCGTTCATTTTTTGGTACAGCATGCCACTTTCACATTAGCGCTGTTTTTCCTTTTCTTCTCGAATACACCAGCACTCGAACATAACTTTATCGAATGCCGTACTGCCAATATAAAATTAATGCATTTGTTCACATGGCGTCAAAGCGACCCTCGCTTTTTTCGTACGACGGGCATTCGAGAAAAAATTGTGTCCAAAAAAATAAAATTTTCTAGTGCATGAGAGCCGTTAGTAAACTGATTTTCGATGAAATTGTTTTTGAGTGACAGAAAAATGTGGAATGACGTTATACACTTTTTTGTATTATCAAGTCAACCATTCTTTATCCAAAGCAACCAAACCCAAATATAACAAAAACGTTGAAAATGTTTAGTGCTCGCAACACTGTCCAATACAGCAGCCATAGGTCTGCCATAACAGGCCCATGCTCAAATCAACCTAACCTTTGAATTTCGTTTTCAGCCAGGGATTTAATTCAAAGTTTCAGTCATAAAACGATGTTTGGGGCTACCATACGAATAATTTCCAAAACTACGAAAATTGAGACATTGGTCGCTTGTTTTTATTATAAATGCTTTGCATATTAGTATATTAGAGAAACATTGTTTGGTGCAATATTTACGAAAATATCTGGTGCTGGTAACACTGTGTTAGCACCTCAGCGAAAGATATACCAAATCTGCTTGAACCCACCTGGTGAATTTCGTTTCGTTCTGATCACTGCGCTAGAAGTTATAGGGGTGAAAAGAATTTTACGGTTACCACACGTAAATCTTTGAAAATTGTTGAAACCTAAAGATTTTTTGTTGATTGTCATTGTAGGATCATTCCCATTTGAAATTTTAATGACAAGGCCGCTTTGAAAAGATTTGTCCAAAACTTACCAAATTCGCCATAGGTGGCAATGAAATTCCTACAGAATTAGACTAACAGTAAGGTTTATTTATCACATGAATTTCATTTTGATTTCGGTACCGCATCAGAAGTTATCGGCAAAACTTCTATTTTGCTGAGAAAATTTGCAATATTTAGGAAACAAAAATTGCAAAAGCTGGCAGCCCTATACTAATTTTTCAGCCAAATTTCAATCAAATTTGCTTTGCCACAGGGTTGTCCGTATTTCAAAATCGCTCTTTCAGACCTAGTTCTAGCTAATATCAACATTGTTCTGTAAATTTTATGTTCATTGCCTTGTCATGTCGTCAGTTCTCGTGAGCAGCAATTTTGAGTGCTGAAAATAGAAGTAATCTGGTAATGGGTTCCCGTTTTTGTGCAATGCGGAATTTTGAAAACTTTAATTTTTGACCTTTGGACAAAGGTAAAAATTTATCAATAGTTTGGGTTTCTTCTTCTTCAAAAATCAAAAAAATTTCAGGAGGGTCGATGATATGAAGGATTTTATTCAGGAGCCTGCCGTAGCTACAGAATTGCGCGTACAGTCTTAAAAGTCCAAGTGTATATAGATTTAGTTATCATCAGTACGCTCTGGAAATTCCAGAATGATCCAATATTTTTCTCAGATGTTGTGACAAATCCATATTTGAAATAAATTCCTTGCCTACTTTTAGACACTAAGCGCCCACAAAAGGCTGAAAATTTCCAATTTTTTGTCATAAACAAGCATAAGACATAAAAAGTTTTCATTTCCATTAATTATTTTTAACAAAAATGTGGTCTGCATGTAAATATAGGGGTACATGAAAGTTGACTATAATAAAATCAACTACCCCCGCCTCCCTCCTCAACGGGCTAAAAATATCTTAATTCTAAAAAAACTCTAGCGCACTTGAACCGCTAGAAACACTAATGTTCGAAGAACAGTAGAAGAATCGTGCAGGTTTTGAGTGCATATTCCACCACATGTGCTGCTTATTACGGCCAAACTGTTTCAAATGCCACGTTTTACTTTGGTCTCAAGAATGCATTATAACTCATATGGTGGAAGGTTTCAGATATTACCACTGGCATGAATTTCAACGTTTATGAGAGCAAAACACGGGTTAATGATATTCGTTATCAGTTGCTTATTTCACATAATTTTGAAAGCAGTATCTCATATAACACCAATGAAGAAAATGCTCAGTGCCTGCAGCACCTTAACTGAAGTTGGTGTTTGCGGCTGCGATCCGAAAAATTTGCAGAACTTTGGGAATTGAAACATTGGTTATTTATTTTCATTGTAAATGTTTCCGGTATGAATACTAACTGTAAGCATTTATTGATACAAAAGTAGCACAACTGACTCGTGCTGGCAACCTTCTGCCAGTATCAAAGCCAAGAATATATCACATCTGCTTCACGTTGTTATATTACATACGAAGTTATAGGAGTATAAAGAAATTTAGGGTTACCTGTAGCGAGTTTTTTCAAACAATCGAAAACTTAATATTTGCTGTTTATTGTCACTACAATATCATTACCATTTGAAAATTCTACGATAAAACCGCTTAATAAAGACATTGCAATTAAACACAAAACCAACAATAGCTGGCAATCCTATCATGGCTTTTCAACCAAATTTGGCCTGAATAATGTTTATGATAGGTTTCATTAATTGTATGAAATTCGTATTGATTTCATGACTGCACTGGAAGTTATAGGGCAAAAAGTTTTATTTTCCTGAGGGAATTTTCAAAACCAAAGACACAAAAATTACCATAGCTGGCAGCACCAATCAAATTTTCAACCAAATTTCCACCAAACAGAGATTAGAGTAAGGGTCAGCTACTGTGTCAATTTCATGAAAATCTGGTAACTAATTCACATTTCATAGGGCAAAAAGCGGTTTTTTTTCTTGGTAATTTTTCAAGATGGCACCACTGGCACAGAGTTTCCCACAATTCAAAATCGCTTCTATCAGATCTGGTCCTACTTAAGTCCAATGCATTCTGTAAATTTCAGCTGTATGTGATTATTGGTTCGTGAGTTCCCATGAACAGAAGTTTTTGATGCTAAAAATATAGGTTAGCTGGGAGAGGGTGACCGTTCTTGTCCGACATTAAACTTTCAAAGTTTTACTTTGAACGTGTAAATAAAACATAAGATTTGTATACAGATTGGTTTTATTGTAAGAAACGGACATTTTTGAGATATTCGATGGTTTGAATGTTGTTTTCACTTCCAAATTTTCATTTTTCAAAATTAAGACACCAAAATTATCACAGCTGGCAGCTCCAACCGAATTTTTCAACCAAATTTCTATCAAACGTGGTTTGAGGTAAGGTCCAGCTATCGTGTGAATTTCGTCAAAATCGAACGATTCAATCAGAATTTATAGGGCTAAAAGCAGTTATCTTTTTTAGTGATTTTTCAAGATGGCACCACTGACACAGAATCGCCTGCATTTCAAAATCACTTCTATCAGACCTGGTCCTATTTAAGACCAATACATTCTGCAAATTTCAATTCATTCTGCTCATCGGATCGTGTGTTTCCGTGAACAGAAATTTTTGATGCTAAAAATATAGGTAAATTGGGCAAGGGTTACCAGGCGTGCCCGTTATACCATATCAAATTTTTTTATTGTCTATGTAAACAAAGCACAAGATTAACATATGAGTGGCTTATTTTTGAAGAATCGGCAGTTTTTCAAGAGAGACGATGATTTGGAGGTTTTCACTTTCAGTGCCTGCATTAGCTACAGAGTTGCCAGCACCTTCATTAAAAGCTACACGAAACTACAACTAAATAATACAAATACGTCCTGAAAATTTCGTAATGATTGAATAGCTCTGTCAAAAGTAATCGCAAGTTAAAAATTTTAAAATTTTCCCGTTCTCTTTTTAGGCACCCATCGCACACATGGGGTTAAAAAAATTCCAAAATATTATCCAATTCACATGTAAAACACGTTCGAAATTTATTTCGTCAACTTAATTTTTGCGAAAATTATTTGTGTACGAAATAATAGGTATATTAAAAATATCACTTAAATGGCCGCCGGCGCCAAAAGGTTAACAATAACTGACATTTAGTGAGACTTGGACCTATTCTGCATATACACCAAAGTATCTTGAAAGTTTCAGCTCAAACGGATGGCGCGTTCCCGAGATTATCTCACTGAAATTTTTTGATGATATATATACATATATATATGGAAATATGAATTTTTTGCCGAATCGATTTTAATACTAATGTTCTTCGAACATTAGTAAAAATCATGGACCTACTCCGTATATACATGAATGTCCTTCCAAAGTTTCAATTCAATCGGATTGGCCACTCCAGAGATTATCTCCCAAGCATCAATCAGAATTATTAGATTGCGAGTTGATTTTCGCAGATCCGCACGAATGTTTAATATTTCAATACGCATTGAACGTGTTAAGATTAATACATTCTGCAAATTTCAATTAATTCTGCTCATCGAATCGTGAGTTTCCGTGAACAGAAATTTTTGATGCTTAAAATATAGGCAAATTGGTCAAGGGTAACCAGGCGTGCCCGTTATACAATATCTTTTTTTTTTTTAGTTATGTAAACAAAGCACAAGATTTACATATGAATGGCTTTTTTTTGAAGAAACGGCATTTTTTCAAGAGAGACGATGATTTGGAAGTTTTCACTTTCAGTGCCTGCCCTAGCTACAGAGTTCCCAGCATGTTCATTAAAAGCTACACAGATCTACAACTAAATAATACCAATATGACCTGAAAATTTCGTAATAATTGAATAGCTCTGTCAAAAGTTATCGCAATTTAAAAATTTTCAAATTTTCCCGTTCTCTGTTTAGGCACCCAGCGCACAAATAGGGTTAAAAAATTCCAAAACATTATCCGATTTACATGTAAAACACGTTCGAAATTTATTTCGTCAACTTTATTTTTGCGAAAATTATTTGTGTACGGAATAATAGGTATATTAAAAATATCACTAAAATGGCTGCCGGCGCTTAAGGGTTAACAATAATTGACGTTTATTGAGACGTGGGCCTATTCTGCATATACACCAATGTATCCTGAAAGTTTCAGCTCAATCGGATGGCGCGTTCCCGAAATTATTTCACTGAAATTTTTTGATTATATATATATATATATATATATATATATATATATATATATATATATATATATATATATATATATATATATATATATATATACAGTGACACGCGAAACTGTTCACGATTTTCTATCATATGCACTCAGCTCGAATTTCTCTACGATACACTGTAAGTATCGCATTCAAACAATTTTTTACAAGAAGATACGACAGTCGAGTAAACATTGGCGTTTGTGTCTTGGAATTGTCTCCATGCATGTGTTTAAAACTAGTTTTCATTTCAATTCAGTATTGTGAACAGTTTTGCGTGTACGAAATTTGTTTTGATAGACAGCAATTTCAACCTGATTGTTATTTGAATTTCAGCAGTTTTAATTTACTTTGAGGTAAATGCTAATGTTTTTCGTATAATTTAACATTTTGCTCTAGATTTAACTTAAAGTTTTCTCGTTTTTATAGAATTTGAAAAATGACTAAAAAAATTAGTGTCGCTTTGCGAAAATCGATCGCTAGTGATATTGAATTGGGATATTCGATGAGGGCGATCGTTACAAACCGCTGTGTATCCATCGGGCTTGTTGCTAAAGTAAAAAAAGAATTCAAAATTGACGTGGTAAGTTCGAAAGGTGGGCGCCCGAAATTTTTTTCCCCCGAATCTGAGCGATATTTACGTCGAATGGTTGTTACTCGTGCCGTGGAAAATGCCGTAGAAGCCAATGCAGAACTCTGAAGTGCACGTGGTGTCAGTGTATCCAATGATACAATTCGTCGATGTCTTAAAAGTGGAGGGTTAAAAGCCAAAACAAAAGCCAAGATGCCACTTTTACGAGAACACCATAAAAAAGCACGATTGGCGTTTGCCAAACAGCACCGATATTGGACCGTTGCTCATTGGAAGACTGTAATATGATCGGATGTGACTAAAATCAATCGACTAGGATCTGATGGGAGGACTTGCACTTGGGTGGACCCAACATAAGGGCCACGTGATCACAATGTAATGAAGACTTTGAAATTTAGTGGAGGCTCCTTGATGATTTGGGGCTGTTTTAAAGGCAACAAGTTGGGAAAATTACGTCGAGTCAACGGAATAATGCGTGCTGTGGACTATATAAACATCCTGGATGATTCTCTGCTTCCGAGTATCAAGGTTTTCGGTTGCGAAACTGAAGACGTGATTTTCATGCACGATAATGATCCAAAACACATTGCTAAAATAACAAAGGAATGGCTGCAGAATGAAAATATAAGGACACTAAAATGGCCTGCTCAATCACCAGACCTCAATCCGATTGAGAATTTGTGGTCAGTTATTAAAAAACGGTTGGTGGCAAAAAGGGAGGCTCCAGAAAGTGTTGATGAGCTTTGGGAAAAAGTTCAAAATGAATGGGACAAAATTTCTTCGCAACTGCTAGATAATCTTATCAAAAGCAAGCCAAAACGAATTGAAGCAGTTGTTAAGGCCAAAGGAGGCTATACAAAATATTAAAAATGACAATGTGAGCCACCCGCAAAAGTGTTCACAAAACTCAGCAATATATTGTAACTTTTATGGTGTATTATAAAGAATTACCATTGTTTTTTCGTTTTTTTTTGTTTGAAAAAGAATAAAATATTTGCTGATGTTAAAAGCAATTTTTGATTTCACTCTTCTTATTCAGCAACGGCAAAAATATCAAAAGTACTAAATTTCGTGAACAGTTTTGCATGTCACTGTATATATATATATATATATATATATATATATATATATATATATATATATATATATATATATATATATATATATATATATATATATATATATATATATATATATATATATATATATATATATATATATATATATATATATATATATATTTATGTATATATGGAAATATGAATTTTTGGCCGAATCGATTTTAATACCAATATTCTTCGAACATTAGTAAAAAAATTATATCAGTACATTCATCCATACGATCGTCGATCTTTACTGCATCTTGTTGACAAAAACCAGATCTTAAATACACACTGTCTATCAAATTACAATGCAAAATATTCAAGACGATCACAAATGCATGCATGGTTAACAAAACTTAGGCTCACAACAACCGTTATTTTCATCTTGCAGGTATGTTAACTAAAACGTAAACATGTGGCACTTTTGAATAATGAAAAGCACATGTATATTCTTTTCTATCCAAACACAATGTTCGGACTCTTCACTTCGATCTTCATCTCATATCACAACCAATTCTCAGCCAATCAGCGCCCTTCATTACTTATCGAAACCAACTCTCGGCCAAATAGCGCCCTTCAGCACTGATCCAAACCAACTCCCGCCCAATCAGCGCCACCAAAAAACTGATCAATTTATGCATGTTTTGAGTATAGCCAGTTTCTATCGGAAGTAGTGCAAAAACTCAATAAAAGTAGTTGTCTTAATACTGGCCTGTACATTTTTCTGTGTTTTGCTGACTGTCATGATCTAGAAAAAAGGCGATATATTTCCCTCTTGTGGGGTTCCGGTGGAGACTATTTTTTCCGCTTTGGCTTCCAAAAAGGTGACAAGTTCAATGCTCAGGTCATCAGGGTTTTGTTTATTACATATCAAACTAAAATGTCGATGAAACTCGCAACAGTGACGTTGATGAAGGCCCACTCATGGTCTTTGTAGGCACTCTATCTAAATTGTTTTGGCTGCTGAGACTTTTCCTTTGTACCAACAACTTTGTGTTATGCCGTCTCTACTGATCGGCCTTCTTGAAATGCGTGTTGATCAGCACAGAGTCTCGCGACATCAATCAAGCTCTGGAAGTGAAAATCCAGAAGCCTCTCTTGTGTTTTGAGCTAAAACGATGGTAAGCTAATTGGTCTAAAGTCCTTCACATAGTAATGATTCAACCCATCAAATTTCGGAATGAGGACCACCCTTGCGTTTGTCCGTTGCTCAGGTGCAGGAGCATTCGGTAAAATTAAACTGCGTGATGATATTGATTGTCATGTCTACTTTTTGAACCTTGATAGACGATATCTCGTCAATCCCTGTAGCTTTGATCTGAAAGTCGGAATGTGCCTCCAGTCCATTCAATCTTGACATCATCTACTACATCTTGGATCAGCTGCTCGAAACTGGCCACCACGCGGTACTGTACAAGTGAATTCCGGGAAGTACATTTCCGGAAGCCTGTGCAGATATTCTTTTGGGTCTCTAGTCCAATCCCCGTTTTCTTTTCACAGAAACGCAGGTACGCCTTGAGTGAAACTTTACGGCTTTAGTAGCCTCTGTACTTTTTTCAATGTTCTCAAAGAATTCTTCCCATGAGTCACCTTTGGCTCGTTTTATCTTCTTTAAAAAAAGAACAACAGCTCTGACTTGTTTCGATCGCAGTCTTCAAAATTTCTGGACCACCTTGCATTGCTAAGTACCCTTCGTGTGTGACCTCTAGTTTATTTAAATTTGCCATTTCACCACAAGGAAGCGCTTTTCTTTTCAGGGTTTTCCGGGCACACGTCTTTAGTCGGATAGTCACCCTGGATTTGTCACATCCAGGTCGCATAGTGCCCTTAGGTGTATTTTTATTTTTCTTGAGTAAACTTCACATATTGCTGTTCTCGGGCTCCAAACCTTTTTTGTTCAGATAACAGAACTACCAATATACCAGTATAACCACTTTTAATCCAAGAGTGACAGCAGGTACCATGTAGATATTGCCAGCTGTGAAAAGTTTCCAATATACTTTGAATTGTCAGGGTAATTTGAATAACCCCCAGTCCCAGTCCCTATTTAGCTACTGCTTTATAATATATATTTCTCTCACGAGCTCAAATTTCAGTATTATCATCACTTTTGGAGCCCAAGCTTAATTCAATAACATTTGCCTTGTCACCTGTGTATGCATGGTAACAGATGTTTTTAATGTCATGCCTTCTTCATTGACAAAAGATGAGCTAGTAATGCTTAATACGGAACATTGAGACCGAAGAAGTTACAATTAACTTCGTATATATTTAGAAAGATAAGTTCTCAATTTTAAAATACAAGCTTTCAAGTTTTAGTAGCAAGCTTTCAATACTCCCCTTCCAGCTTTCTACGCGTTATCGCGAGTCGTAAGAGAGTGGCAACTTTGTGGCTCATCCAGCAAAAGTATGGTGCAAAAGAAATGTTCTTCGCTGGTCTGATTTGGCAGTAATCATGTGTTTCTATGTATATGTTGCTGCTTTTCGAGAGATTTGCTGACAGGTTTCGTAAAAGATTACAGGTAACGAGGCTTGAGCCTGTTAATGGAAACATTGATGGATTTTAATCATATGTCAAGAGTGTAATAGTTAGTATATCTGACTAGGACTTTGAAAGGACCGTCATACGGAAGAAGAAGCAGTGGACGAACAGAATCGCCTCAAACGCAGACTTGAAAACAAGAGTCGAGCTGTCTGAAAATAAATATCTTCAGTGTTGTGTGACGTTTTGGGTCCGCCGGACGGAGTTTTGCCAAAGTTGGCGAAAGCTCAGAGGCAATGTCGGTTTGACTAATCTTCCTAGCATTTTCATGAAGAAAATCACTATCAAGACGTAGGCTCTCTCCGTATAAGAATTGCACCGGAGAAACTGTGAATTCTTCTCAGATAAGAGATCGTAATCCAAAAAGAATTATTGATAGTGTTCTATTCCAGGACGCATCATTATGAGTCCTGATAGCGGATTTTAGATAACAATGCCATTTTTCTAAGGAACCGAGAGCCTGAGGGTGATACGCTCTGGTACGATCGCTTTCAAAGCGCAAGAGTCAACCAACCTTGACATGGAGTGCTTACTCGAATTGTCTGCCTTGGTCGTGACAATGTATTGGGGAGCTCCAAATCTACCCATCCAAGTGCTTGATAAAGCAGAAGCACAGTCATTGGTAGTATTGCTGACCAAAAGAATTGCGTCAGGCCAACGCGTGAAATGGTCGATTATAGTAAGACAGTATGTGTATACCTGTGAGTATATAAGGAGACCATTTATGTCAATGGGGATGACTTAAGAACGTTTGGGGACCGTAGGAAAAGTCGATGCAGGTTTGCACACATGCCTGGTTATTTTGCATTTTTAACATGATAAACATTCTCGGGCCCAAGTGGCAATGTCCTTGTTCATCGAAGGCCAAAAGAACTTGATTGCAATGTGTTTTCGTGAGGCACAAATATTAAGGTGTACTAAGGAACGTAAAATGAATGTAAAATTGTATGGTTGGGCCAGACACTTCACAAAAAATGTCAATGTTAGTGCCAAAGATTGATTGTTTTTTAGAAAAAAATTTTGAGTCTTTTAGAATCTTCTGAATCTCTGTGTCCGTTGCTTGCGAAGAAGCGATTGCGGAAAAGTCAAAAGTACTGAGAAAAATTATTTCTTCGTGACGAGAAAATGTGTCTACAACAACGTTGTTGCAACCAGAGACATGTCGTATGTCAGAGGTGAACTCACTTATAAAACTTTGATATCTAAGTTGACGAAGTGTGGTCTTTTCTGGCTTTTGCTTGAGAGCAAAAGTCAGTGGTTTGTGATCAGTGCATAGTGTGAACCTCTGGGACTCCAAAAAGTATCGGAAATAGTGATTGTCCTGATAAGCCATTTCGAGTTTGCGATCGTTTGCACTATACTTTACTTGTGCGTCGCTTAGTTTAGCCACGTAAAAACCAAGGAGTTGCAAGAAACCTTGAGAATTTTGCTGCCGAGCAGCCCCAATGGTGGAAACCCTCAACCCGATCTGGGAAGGACTAAATGCCTTTCGGTGAAACCTCATGATCTAAAAATTTTACTGAAGGCCGAAGGAAATTACATTTTCCCAAATTAATATTAAAATCATGATCAATTTGATGAAAATTAAGATCATGATCAAAATTTGTTCTACGTGAACAAGATGCTCCTCTTTAGAAGTCGAAGCTACCAAAATGTCGTCGAGGTATATGAAACAGAATTTCATTCCATCTAGGACTTCATGCATACAACGTTGGAACGGATGTGCCGCATTGCAAAGTCCGAAAGTCATTCGGGTGAGCTCAAAGAGTCCGAAAGGTGTGCAGATGGCGGCCTTAAGAAAATTGATCGCTTCGACTGGAATTTTATGGTATGCTTAAATCAGGTCTTTAGTAAAGGAGATAGTTTTGTCGTGTAGTTTGTTACAGTTCTTAGTCGCACGCACCCAGCGGGGATAGTTTCATGGGCCTATGCTCACTGGAGATAGGATGGGACACCACTTGCTTCAAACCCTAAAACGAACACTTAACCGTCGCTTGGAAGCGAGAAAAAATATGGCCGTTTTGCGCTCTAGTAAACTTACAATAATTTAACACAATTTACCAACAATCGCTTGATTAATCCTATTTGCATAGACCGCGAGAATATACTTACTTCATACACAATTATTTTCAAATTTAATGGCATCGCAATTCATCACTTCAATTTCTTAACTTTTTACGGACCTGACTTCAGATATTTACATACATAAACTTAACCTTCTTACTGAGCTTTTTAACATCTCCTTTATTGCGATTCCGATTCCTTATCTCTTTAATTCGATGTTGGCATCACCAGTTGGCGATCTCATTGGCCTTTTTCTCACTTATAGTGCCTCCACACACGGGTCGACATTCAAGCGACTCGACTGCGACTCGAACCCGAAACGTCATAGGCGTCACACTCGAAGTAGACAATTGCATCCGCACATGAGTCGACATGCAATCGAAGCGACTGCGACTCGAACTCGAAACGGGTCGTTTTCTACGCGCAGTTTCGACAAACAAACAATAGTATATATTATTTATTTATATATTTATTTTACGAAACAAGGCAACATATAAAACAAGAAAACATAATATAAATCTAAAATACAATTAATCATTCTAAAAATAAAATAAAAATTGTCCGTAAAAAATATTTCAATGCATCACAAATTTTGAAGCAGTTACTTTACATTATTATAATCAAATTAAGGCTAATAACGATGGAAGTTAAGCGGGTTTGGATGTATAATGGGCTTTGGACCAGTTATTACTATTTTTGAAGAAAAGTAGTATTAAACTCGTTTCGCCGAAAATTCATATTTCTTTATATATATATATATATATATATATATATATATATATATATATATATATATATATATATATATATATATATATATATATATATATATATATATATATATATATATATATATATATATATATATATATATATATATATATATAAAGAAATATGAATTTTCGGCGAAACGAGTTTAATACTACTTTTCTTCAAAAATAGTAATAACTGGTCCAAAGCCCATTATACATCCAAACCCGCTTAACTTCCATCGTTATTAGCCTTAATTTGATTAAAATAATGTAAAGTAACTGCTACAAAATTTGTGATGCATTGAAATATTTTTTACGGACAATTTTTATTTTATTTTTAGAATGATTAATTGTATTTTAGATTTATATTATGTTTTCTTGTTTTATATGTTGCCTTGTTTCGTAAAATAAATATATAAATAAATAATATATACTATTGTTTGTTTGTCGAAACTGCGCGTAGAAAACGACCCGTTTCGAGTTCGAGTCGCAGTCGCTTCGATTGCATGTCGACTCATGTGCGGATGCAATTGTCTACTTCGAGTGTGACGCCTATGACGTTTCGGGTTCGAGTCGCAGTCGAGTCGCTTGAATGTCGACCCGTGTGTGGAGGCACTATGAGTGAGAAAAAGGCCAATGAGATCGCCAACTGGTGATGCCAACATCGAATTAAAGAGATAAGGAATCGGAATCGCAATAAAGGAGATGTTAAAAAGCTCAGTAAGAAGGTTAAGTTTATGTATGTAAATATCTGAAGTCAGGTCCGTAAAAAGTTAAGAAATTGAAGTGATGAATTGCGATGCCATTAAATTTGAAAATAATTGTGTATGAAGTAAGTATATTCTCGCGGTCTATGCAAATAGGATTAATCAAGCGATTGTTGGTAAATTGTGTTAAATTATTGTAAGTTTACTAGAGCGCAAAACGGCCATATTTTTTCTCGCTTCCAAGCGACGGTTAAGTGTTCGTTTTAGGGTTTGAAGCAAGTGGTGTCCCATCCTATCTCCAGTGAGCATAGGCCCATGAAACTATCCCCGCTGGGTGCGTGCGACTAAGAACTGTAACAAACTACACGACAAAACTATCTCCTTTACTAAAGACCTGATTTAAGCATACCATAAAATTCCAGTCGAAGCGATCAATTTTCTTAAGGCCGCCATCTGCACACCTTTCGGACTCTTTGAGCTCACCCGAATGACTTTCGGACTTTGCAATGCGGCACATCCGTTCCAACGTTGTATGCATGAAGTCCTAGATGGAATGAAATTCTGTTTCATATACCTCGACGACATTTTGGTAGCTTCGACTTCTAAAGAGGAGCATCTTGTTCACGTAGAACAAATTTTGATCATGATCTTAATTTTCATCAAATTGATCATGATTTTAATATTAATTTGGGAAAATGTAATTTCCTTCGGCCTTCAGTAAAATTTTTAGATCATGAGGTTTCACCGAAAGGCATTTAGTCCTTCCCAGATCGGTCCTTTCATTACATTATTATAATCAAATTAAGGCTAATAACGATGGAAGTTAAGCGGGTTTGGATGTATAATGGGCTTTGGACCAGTTATTACTATTTTTGAAGAAAAGTAGTATTAAACTCGTTTCGCCGAAAATTCATATTTCTTTATATATATATATATATATATATATATATATATATATATATATATATATATATATATATATATATATATATATATATATATATATATATATATATATATATATATATATATATATATATATATATATATATATATATATATATATATATATATATATATATATATATATATATATATATATATCATCAAAATGATTAAGGGAGACAATCTCTGGAGTGGCCAATCCGATTGAGTTGAAACTTTCGGAGAACGTAGATGTGTTTAGTAGGTAGGCCCACATTTTGATAAAATTCAGATATCCCAAACCTTTTGGCAGCGGCGAGCTTTTTAGTGAATTTTGAGGTACTCCTATATTTCCAAGCAGCGTGAATTTTTGTTTAAAAAAAGGATCGGATATGAACAATTATTATGTTCGCAATTTGCCTATGATAAAAAATTGGAAATTTTGAGCCGTGTGTGGGTGCAGCGAGCCTAAAAGTAGGCAGGCAAGGAGTTTTTTTTCAAATTTTGATTTGTCATTACTTCTAACAAAAACATTGGATCATCGTAAAATTTACAGAGCGTATTGATGTTGACTTAGGTTTAATACATATGGATTTTCAAGGTCGTGCGGGTAACCGTGTAGCTGCGGCAGGCTCTTGAAAAAAATCCTTCAAATCATTGAACCTCTTTAAAAATTTTTGATTTTTGACAAAAAATTCAAATCATTGATAATTTCTTACGTTTGCGCATCATGTCAAATTGAAATATTAAAAATTCCGATTTGCAGAAGAAGAGCAACCCATCACCAAATTACCTCTATTTTCAGCACTCGAAAGTTCTGTTCACGAGAACTGACGACCGGATTATTCGACCAAAATTAAATTCACAGAGCATGTTGGTTTCAACTAGGACCAGGTCTGACAGAAAAGATTTTGAAATGCGGGCCATCATGTGGCAGTGGTGCGATCTTGAAAAATCACTGAGAAAAAAACAGCTTTTTGGCCTATAACTTCCGATTCGGCCATCAGACTTAAACAAAATTCACACCATATTTGGATCTTACTTAAGGTAACATTTGGTGAAAATTCGGCTGCAAAATTAGAATAGAGTTGCCAGCTATCGTGATCTTGCAAATTTGCTCTGCAAAATAAAACTTTTTCCCCTATAACTTCCGGTGCAGTCATGATATCAAAATGAAGTTTATGCAGTAAACAGATTTTAATGTGAGCCAAATATCATAGGAATTTCGTACAAAGATCATGAAAGGGCTGCCAGCTATGACCATTTTTGTAGTTTTTTGGAATTTCTTTACTGCGCGATCATGTCATTAGATTTGCAAATGGGAACGATCCTGCAATGAAAATTAACAACAAATATTAACGCTTTAAAAATTTGAAAAGTTTTGAGTTTGGTTACCCTAAACAATTTTTCACCCGTATAGCTTCTAGCGCAGTGATTCAATCGAAACGAAATTTATTGGTTGGGTTTAGTTTAACGTGAAGCAGGTTTGGTATATATTTTGCTTTGCTGCTGACACAGGCTAACCAGCCTTAGCCATTTTCGTAACTATTGCATCAACAGATGCTTCAAATTACATACTCATATGCAAAACATGTGCAATAAAAGTAAGAAACCAATTTTCTAATTTTCCGAGTTTTGAACAGTTTTTGGATGGCAGCCTCAAACAACGTTAACCGCTAAAGCTTTCGACGAAATCCTCCGATGAGAACGAAATTCAAAGGATAAGTTGATTTAAGTATGAGCTTGTGAAGGTCAACTTATTGCTGCTTCGTTGGGAAAATGTTGCCAGCAATGAACATTTTCATCATTTGTGTTATAGTTGAGTTTTTTTGCTTTGAATAAGGAATGGTTGATATGATTTTACAAAAAAAGTGTATTGCGTCTTTCCACATTTTTTTGTCACTCAAAGAAAATTTTTTCGAAAATTAGTTTTCTAGCGGTTCAGGTGCGCTAGAGTTTTTTTTTGAAGTTTGATTTGGTTATCCCCAAAGAGTAGTGGCTACTTATAGAATTGAATATTCTACAGCACCTATTAATGGGCTCATTATATGATAAGTAGTGTGATGAATGAATTCATTGATCAGATTTGCAAATCTGGTGCGTCTTGGTCGGTTATTGAAAGTAATTTTACTAGAGAGATCTTCAATAATATTACATACTTATATGTTATTAGTATATATCGGTTTGTCACGTGCAACTTATATTCACCCACTATGGATTACTAAAAGTAATAATGATCCGACCTTTATTGAATCCGATATAAAGCACTTCCATTAATATTCTGACAAGCATGTCCCAGGGTCCTAAATTCAATAGCTACGCCTCTCTTCCACACTCTAAGTGCAAAATTCCTATCCTCGCAGATGGCACTGCTATATCATCTAAGAATGTCAATACCAATCGTATCATTAGCCATTGGCAGCAACAACTAGTGTTCAATAAAAGCTTCTCCAGTAAGTGTAAATTCATCCTGAAAAATTGCAAGCTTGTTTATTTGTGAGGAAACTTTATTATAAACACTTCGCTGTTGCTTGAATAAACATATAAGTGCTAAAGTGGAATTGTTTTTGCGGGATGATTGAAATTGAAAATTTGATTGAACTTTTTTTTTGACATAGTGGTTTCGAAAGTATGCACTGATTCTCATCAGACACCAGCTCACACAAACTCGATTGTTTTGCGTTTTGCGGAGATGTTAAAATTTGTCACAACTAACGTAAATAAAAATTACTGATTTCCAACTGCAAGTGGTCACATCAGTCAAGTAAGCACTGTAAGCTGGAGTCTGATGAGAATCAGTGCATACGTTCGAAACCATTTTGTAAAAAAAAACATTTTCTATAAAATTTTCAATTTTAATCATCCCGCATAAACAATTCCACTTTGATTTTGCTTTCGGCGGCTTATTCCGTAAAACGATCGAGTTTCCCGTATCAATTATGCTCTGCTTTATCTATGCTGATTTATAGACAAGAAGGGAACCATGATCACAAATCAATAACCTTTATGAGCATATAGGTGCAACTATTTTGTGGCCAACATAATTAAAATATATATAGGAAAATTTCATGTATATAACATTACAATATGTAACATTATGCAAACATGTAGCATTATGCAAACATTTAAAAAAATACATACGTGATACGTTATCAGAAACACTAATATTTTTCAAAGAACCAATCATAATAATACATAAAATAAAATAATTAATAATGCATACATTATATAAATAAAACACTTTCATATATTTCGAAAAAAAATATCACGCGTCTTGCTCGACTTTTCCCGTTCCAAACACTTCGAGCGAGACGAGTGCCTGTCGAGTCGCAGTCGCACCAAGTCCGAGTCGAGCACAAGTCGACCCGTGTGCGGGGCTCCATTCATTTACATTGGAAATCGCAAGGAGTTCGAGTTCGATTCGCAGTCGAGTCGATTGAATGTCGACCCGTGTGCGGACGCTCTTACTCCTCTGCAACGATGCACGCACTTTCATCATTCCGCTTACTTATTTTCATTGCTTGTTGAAATCTGCACTGTCAAATTCATGCCGCGACTAATAGTCCGGGGTAATTTAACATGGTGCTTCGAAAAAATTAGGGGAAAGCTAAAATTTGGTGTGAACTTTGGTACTGGCGTGTTGGAGTGCTGTGTTACTTTTTATACGGAGTCAAAGGTCACCAAAAGTGACCTTTCCTAAATATCTCAGTAAAGGTCACGCCTTCAGAAAAACAACGTATGACAAATTTGTAGCTTATAAAATTCCAATTTTTTTCTTGTTACCCTAACCGTTTTTGAGATTTATTGATCTAAGCATTTACTACTAACAGCAAGTAATATAAAATCAGTTTTTCACTAAACAATCTCAGCAGGTTATGGGCCCAGATCTTGCGTATTAAAAGTTATACTTGGTCGTTTACTCACAAAGGTATTTATTTGATTTTATTTCGTTTCCAATTCACCGTATTGCTAGTGTACGTGAAACGCACAGCTCGAAAATGGTAAATCTCAGCCAAGCAATGCCCAAGTTTGCTGGAAAGAATTACCGGCAATGGCGATTCCAACCAAACTGTGCTCCTAAAGCAAAAGGGCTAATGGATACAGTGAAGGAAGAGCTGAAAATCGTGAAGCGAAAAAGAAGCACGAAGCAAAAGATGATCAAGCGATGTTTCTAATTACATCAGCGATGGATTTTGAACAAGTTACTCTTACAGAAATCTGTGCGACTTCAAAACAAATTCTTGAAAAGCTCGATGCAATTTACGACAATGAGCGTTTTTACAGCACTTCCCAATTCGGGATTGGGAATATACCGTAATTCGTGAGCTTTAGCCCGATTTCCATGTATGTTTGCGCAGACTGTGTACGTGCACGGAAGCTCTTTAGGAGCTTGATTTGCGAATACCGGTTTTGTACGAAGCGTTCATATGTATGTGTGCCGGATCAAATTGTATGGCTACACGAAGATCGGATTAAAACCGGTTTGAAATCCCGATCTCGTGTAACCATAGAAATTTGAGCGGCGATCTGGTTTACAAACACATAGATTGTGATTTGTTTTCAATAGGGCGTGTCCAAAAGGGAAATTTCTAATATCGTGGCTTCTAGCGGCCGCTGTTCACTTCGTCGAACAGTTTGGTGGCCATCCACCAAACAGCATGCATCGGAATGCAATATCATTCCGAAAATGCATCTGAGCGGAATGCCACGTGCGCTGTATCTAATTAAAAACTACTGTGCATATGAACTTCTATAAAGACTGATATTCAAAGGAAAATAGAGAAAATAAGTAGATTTAGAACACATATTGCAGCAAACGCAACCTTTATTACGATCAGCCTATTTAGAAGGCAATGCACCACTTTCCAGGATTAACTCTCGTAGGAGTCAAGGTCTTAATCCTTCGCAATAGCACGCCTAAAACGCCTACTACTTATTTTAATTTTAGAATGAATAGCATATGAAATTTCGTTAGAAGTATCAAGCAGTGCAATTGTGATGAAAATGCAAAATATTGATAACGCATTGCTAACTTGGCTCAACAACAATTTATGCTGTAAATTACGTTTTTACTAGATGAGTCCATCGAAAGCTAAAAAGATATAAATCGTTTTGGGTTGTCCGCTATGACCGAAATTCCCAATTGTAACTGTTTTTTTTTGTAAGAGGTTTATAATATGAAAGTTTGATGGTAGCATTGTTGGTAGGAAAATGACTCAACATAAAAGTAATTTGATGAACGAGACATATCCTATGAGATTGGGGAATTTCTTAATGTTTATTTGACTACAAAAAACAGTAAATCAATTAACTGTTTTACATTTTGCAAAAAAACAACAGGGTTAATGGTGTGAAAGATGTTTGTATACGTACGCGCCGCAACGATTAGCTTGCATACACATCACTAAAATCCACTCAAACTCATATATAATACACATCAATGTGTCCCGTAAGTCTACGAAATGTCTGATGGAAGCACAAAATATTATTATATTTTTTTATGTCTGATCAAAACAGAACTGAACATTTTCTCTCATAAATATAATTAGAAATTAAATCAAACACTCGCTCAGCCCTGATTCCCATAAACTTTCTTTCAAAATTTTGCTCAATTTTGCGTTAAACGGCCCACAGACACGGAGATCTAGTCGTCGACTGGATCTCAATTGATTTGCCACAGACACAGAGACTTGAATTGCAATCTCATTCGAACGTTGTTTTCGTTGAGGCAACATACGCTTTGGAATGGATGTTTTCAGGTCATTTTCAGGTCATTTTCGTTGTAAGAAAACTGAGGACATAAATTGTAAGCATTGTTAGCAAACGATGGTTTACATAAAGTAATATCGAACAGGTATCCAGGTATTTGTACTTTCTGGTTCAGGCACATGTAGCCCTCTAAATATTTTTTAATTGAATTTTAATTGGCGGTCATCATGCGCAGGCAGCATTTGTGCGTATTAGGGGTGTATTTACTGCTTTTGGAAGAAAATTAAAAATTTTATGTACCGTCATGAGCAGGCAGCAATTGTGCCTTAACAGGATTTACTGATTTTCGAAGAAAAATAAAGATTTATGTGTACATACTAACAAAAAATAATATTTTATGTTTGGAGGATGACCCGCCCAAGCTGAAATTTTAAGAGAAGTATCAGCGTATATAAGAAATAACGTTTGACGGTTGTATTTCATTGCAAGAAAATGAGTAACAGACGTGAATTACTAAAATTTATTATTTTAAATGAGTTAAGTGAAGATGAGGAAGTTTTTTGTAAGAAAAAAAATAAAAGAACGTG
This sequence comes from Nemotelus nigrinus, assembly GCA_947369275.1. NCBI lineage: Eukaryota > Metazoa > Arthropoda > Insecta > Diptera > Stratiomyidae > Nemotelus > Nemotelus nigrinus. The sequence continues at coordinate 134,535,760 of OX376372.1, forward strand.
GTGTAAAGAGTGGTATCTCAGGAGAGAAATGTATTCTCACACAGTTTTAATGAACGAAATGAAAATAAGTGCCCCTGAAGATTTGAGAAACTTTCTGAGAATGGATGCTTCCACGTATTCAAAGCTACTTAACCTAGTAGCGCCACTCATAAACAAACAGGACACTCAGATGCGGAGCTCTATCACAGCCAACGAACGCCTATCAACGACTCTCCGTTTCCTGGCGTCAGGAAACAGCTTTGAGGATTTGAAATTTTTAACAGCAATTTCACCTCAAAGCATTGGAAGCATTGTTATGGAAACTTGCGTCGCAGTTATAACAGTGCTGAGCCAATATATCAAGGTAATTTGTTTTTTTAATTAAAACATACTAAAGTGAATAATTAAAAAAAATTCTTAGATCCCAGAAACAGAAGAAGAGTGGCAACTTGTTGCCGAAGGATTTAATTCTCAATGGAACTTCCCTAATTGTTGTGGTGCGATTGATGGGAAGCACGTGGAAAAAAAAACCTGCAGGATCCGGTTCCTTTTATTTCAACTACAAAAAGTCATTCAGCATTATATTATTAGCAGTAGTTAATGCAAATCATGAATTTCTTGTCGTTGAAGTAGGAGCGAATGGAAGAGCCTCTGATGGAGGAGTATTCGCAAGTAGCAAATTTTTTGAAAGATTTACTGCCGATTCCTTGAATATACCACAATTCTCCAAGTTGCCCTGTTCGAACAAAGATTTACCATTTGTGCTTGTCGCGGACGATGCGTTTCCATTGAAAAACAACATAATGAAATCATTCGCTGGTAATACGTTGACGCAAAAGGAAAGAATTTTCAACTACCAGTTGTCGCGAGCAAGAAGAATTGTGGAAAACGCTTTCGGGATTCTGGCAAGCAGGTTTCGAGATTTATTAACCAAAATTAATTTGCAACCTGAAAAAGTGACAACCATAACGCTGGCCTGCTGCTATCTCCACAATTTTCTGAAAGCGGAGAATGGCGATATTTATACAAGAAGAAGTGTGCATATTGAAAACGCTACAATACGTGAAACGCAGAGCACATCTTCGGGACAAGAAAATCTGCGATTGCTGAATTTACAGCCAACGCAAACGAGGAATCATTCAGAAGAAGCTAAGCACATTAGAAACCAATTCGCTGATTATTTCATAGGACCCGGAGCTGTAGATTGGCAGGATAAAGCCATAAATTAATGTAATACCATGTATTTTACAAAAGAATATGCTTGAATAAAGAACTATGTACATATTTCATGACATTTTGTTTCTAAATAATTTACCATGCACGCTATTGGGTCGTTTATTGCACGATAAAAAATATTTCTTTTAAACAAAATATGCTTGAACTTGAATTTATTTTGCATACATGTACATTGAAAATATTTTGCTAAGACAATGACGTTTAAAATGTTTGGTTCAAATACATATTCAAACAAAAAATAATTATAATATAATTTTTATATTTCTAATATTATATTTATATATTAAAAATATTAGATATCGTTGTAGGTACTGTCTTGCAACAAATCAGCGATTGTGTCATAAGACCCTTCTACCGCTACGTATTGCACGTGCGGGACTTCTTCCACACATACTGCATTTGACGATGTCGATGCATTCAAATCCTGCATAGGCTCCGTTTCGAAGTTTGGTGTTGGTAGAGACGTAGCGAAGTTGAACGTCAACTTATCCAACTGCCCCATAACCAATATGTGGTCTATTGCCTGTTTGGCATAAATCTGTTGCATCGGTTTGAGTTTTCGATATGATGCGGCCCAGGCGTCTGCGTATACGGCCGCTTCATCCTTCGTCTCTGATGTTAAACGTTGTACAGCGTCTTTCAGGATGCTGTTCCTCTCTTCCATCCGTTCCTAAATGGTTCGCCGTTTCTTCGTACTATGCAAAGGTGTTTCCTGCAAATATATATTTTTTACAATCAATTTTTGTTTCAAGTTGAATTATATATAACTACCGCTCCTATCACAATCGTTTCGTCCTGCGGCTCAATATCCATGCTGGAAACAGTTGGTACCGTTATTTCTTGATCTCGCAAAAAATGCAGCTGATCAAAGTACCAAATGCTAGGTACGTATATGTCGTCCGCACTTGCACCAGATTTTTCACTTTTTTCAACTTTTTTTATTTCCCGCCGATAAACACTCCGAATGTTCCTCACTCTTTGTTTCAAAGCTTCTACATTGCTTTCGGGATCTATCTCCAGATTTTTTTGTAGAAGCTTCTCCCATGCAAGAATTTTTTTTTGTTTATTTTTAAAAATGTCATTTTTTACTTGCCAAAGCTCTGGCAATTGTTGGAAAAGTGAAAAAAATTCTCGCCAAGTTTCGTTGTTTTGTATGGAACACATTTTGCTCAGCAACGATTCAAAACGAAATATTATAATTCAAACATAAGACTGTAAATATATATCCTGACCTTTTCTCTTGTTTAGTGTCACTTAATCTAAATTTGAGCTCAACCTGAACCTCCTATTTATACGCTTTAATTGCTTCTTTATTATTATCCTTCTAGGGTATTTTTCCTTTTTTAATTACCTGTATGCAAATTACTTTTTAGATGCACTAAAAGATACACAAACCAGGGCTGAAAATGCTGAAAACAAAGAGAGATAGAGAGACAGGCTAATCGAAGCTGTGAGTCTTGTTGACAAAAAAATCCAGTAAATCGGATTATTGGCATACATGGTTTTTTTCAAAATGTTTTTTCTATAGAATTATAGAGGTACCTGAAAATCAACTAAATATCGGTTGCTGCCAAATATTTGAAGATATTTTTGTTCCACATCTATTTACCTGAACCTCCTATTTATACGCTTTCATTGCTTCTTTATTATCTATCCTTCTAGGGTATTTTTCCATTTTTAATTACCTGTATGTAAATTACTTTCGAGTTGCACTAAAAGATACACAAACCAGGGCTGAAAATGCTGAAAACAAGGAGAGATAGACAGACAGGCTAATCGAAGCTGTGAGTCTTGTTGACAAAAAAATTTCGTAAACCGAAATATAAGCATACATGGTATTTTTCCAAATTATTTTTTCTACAGAATTATAGAGGTACCTGAAAATCAATAAATATCCGTTGCAGCCAAATTTTTAAAGATATTTTTGTTCCACATCTATTCTTTTCCTTCATAAATATTTCCTGAAATATATAAAACATTAACGGCATCATTCTGACTCTTGTTGAGCATATTCATACACAATTTAGTCCGTTAAACCAATGATTTCGAATCATGTTACCATTACGTTTCACTAAATTCAAATGAGATCTCCATTCTAGTCTCAAAATCACCACAGACACAGCAACGTGGCCGTCGACCAGAAGCTCCGCCCACCAAATATCAAAAATTTTTGATATTTACTGCAACCGTTGCAGAGACTAAAAATGCAACCTGAGACTAGCCCACAGACAGAGATTTTCGTTGCAGATATCGCATATTGCAGATCTAGTTGTCGACCAGATCTCTCGTCTGTGGGCCGTTTTAGTAATACTCGAAAATTACATACTCTACTGCAGCGGTGGGCAAACCTAATACTGGTATGATCGCAATTAATTTTTTTAATTAATGCGCGATCGACTTCGCAAAGTGGGTTAAATTAAAAAAAACTCTAGCGCACCTGAACCGCTAGAAACACTAATGTTCGAAGAACAGTAGAAGAATCGTGCAGGTTTTGAGTGCATATTCCACCACATGTGCTGCTTATTACGGCCAAACTGTTTCAAATGCCACGTTTTACTTTCGTCTTAAGAATGCATTATAACTCATATGGTGCAAGGTTTCAGATATTACCACTGGCATGAATTTCAACGTTTATGAGAGCAAAACACGGGTTAATTATATTCGTTATCAGTTGCTTATTTCACATAATTTTGAAAGCAGCATCTCATATAACATCAATGAAGAAAATGCTCAGTGCCTGCAGCACTGTAACTGAAGTTGGTGTTTGGGGCTGCGATCCGAAAAATTTGCAGAACTTTGCGAATTGTAACATCGGTTATTTATTTTCATTGTAAATGTTTCCGGTATGAATACTAACTGTAAGCATTTATTGATACAAAAGTAGCACAACCGACTCGTGCTGGCATCCTTTCGCCAGTATCAAAGCCAAGAATATATCAAATCTGCTTCACGTTGTTTAATTACATTCGAAGTTATAGGAGTATAAAGAAATTTAGGGTTACCTGCAGCGAGTTTTTTCAAATGATCGAAAGCTTAATATTTGCTGTTTATTGTCACTACAATATCATTACCATTTGAAAATTCTACGATAAAACCGCTTAATAAAGATATTGCAATTAAACACAAAACCAACAATAGCTGGCAACCCTATCGTGTCTTTTCAACCAAATTTGGCCTGAATAATGCTTATGACAGGTTTCATTAATTGTATGAAATTCGTATTGATTTCATGACTGCACTGGAAGTTATAGTGCAAAAAGTTTTATTTTCCTGAGCGAATTTTCAAAACCAAAGACACAAAAATTACCATAGCTGGTAGCACCAATCAAATTTTTCAACCAAATTTCCACCAAACAGAGATTAGAGTTAGGTTTAGCTTCTGTGTCAATTTCATGAAAATCTGGTAACTTATTTACATTTCATAGGGCAAAAAGCAGTTTTTTTTCTTTGTAATTTTTCAAGATGGCACCACTGGCACAGAGTTGCCCACAATTCAAAATCGCTTCTATCAAATCTGGTCTTACTTAAGTCCAATGCATTCTGTAAATTTTAGCTGTATCTGATTATTGGTTCGTGAGTTTCCGTGAACAGAAGTTTTTGATGCTAAAAATATAGGTTAACTGGGAGAGGGTTACCGTTCTTGTCCGACATGAAATTTCCAAAGTTTTATTTTGAACGTGTAGATAAAACATAAGATTTATATACAGATTGGTTTTATTGTAAGAAACGGACATTTTTTTGAATATTCGATGGTTTGAATGTTTTCACTTCCAAATTTTTTTTTTCAAAATGAAGACACCAAAATTATCATAGCTGGCAGCTCCAACCGAATTTTTCGACCAAATTTCTACCAAACGTGGCTTAAAGTAAGGTCCAGCAATTGTGTAAGTTTCGTCAAAATCGAACGATTCAATCAGAATTTATAGGGCTAAAAACAGTTATCTTTTTTAGTGGTTTTTCAAGATGGCACCACTGGCACAGAATCGCCTGCATTTCAAAATCACTTCTATCAGACCTGGTCCTATTTAAGGTCAATACATGCTGTGAATTTCAAATAATTCTGCCCATCGGATCGTGAGTTTCCGTGAACAGAAGTTTTTGATGCTAAAAATATAGGTAAATTGGGCAAGGGTTGCCAGGCGTGCCCGTTATACCATATCTTTTTTTTTTTTTTGGTTATGTAAACAAAGCACAAGATTTACATATGAAAGGCTTATTTTTGAAGAAACGGCATTTTTTCAAGAGAGACGATGATTTGGAGGTTTTCACTTTCAGTACCTGCCCTAGCTACAGGTTTGCCAGCACGCTCATGAAAAGCTACACAAACCTACAACTAAATAATATCAATATGTCCTGAAAATTTCGTAATGATTGAATAGCTCTGTCAAAAGTTATCGAAATTTAAAAATTTTCAAATTTTCCCGTCCTCTTTTTAGGCACCCAGCGCACACATAGGGTTAAAAAATTCCAAAGCATTATCCGATTCATATGTAAAACACGTTAGAAATTTAGTTCGTTAACTTTATTTTTGCGAAAATCATTTGTGCACGAAATAATAGGTATATTAAAAATATCACTTAAATGCCCGCCGGCGCGAAAAGGTTTACAATAACTGACATTTAAAGAGACCTGGACCTATTCTGCATATACACCAATGTATCCTGAAAGTTTCAGCTTAATCGAATGGCGCGTTCCCGAGATTATCTCACTGAAATTTTTTGTACATATATATATATATATATAAAGAAATATGAATTTTTGGCCGAATCGATTTTAATACTAATGTTCTTCGAACATTAGTAACAATTAAAAATTAAATTAAGGTGTTTATTGATATTAATATATTAAATACATTGTATTACTACTTTGTGCAATGTACTTTATTAATAAATATTTTGGATTAATTTTTGATGTATATGAGTGACTCTCCATTTCATCAAAAAGTATTGTAGAGTTAGGCTTGTAAGCACTGAAGCACAATGCTAAATTTGATGAAATACCCTCGTTATCAAGTTCTCTAAAAGGAAATGAAATAAATTCAAAAATCGGTTGAAGGATATTGAGATTTGCAAATCGTCTCTCGAGTTCTTGTTTAAAATTTTCCAGTTCAGGACAAAACATTTCAATGTTACATGCAACAGTAGGTTAGGTTAGGTTGTACCAGTTGGCACAAGGCCACACATGGACCTATTGGTACATAGTGCTACGAGATAAATGCGGCAGGAGAAAAAAAATCAGTCCAAGCGGCCATCGAAGGCCCCGGACTCTTTCGCGAACTGAAAAATGTCTGTCAGCTTTCAGCTAGATTCACCAGTAAGTTTAATATGTTTTTCAAAATATGGAATATATTTAAAAATTTTGCCTATTTAATTGTGAAGCAAAAGGTTTTAATTTTACTTAAACAACATTTACCGAACTCAACAAGTTAACAATGTTTGATTTTTCCTTGTAATTGTAAATTTAGCAAGTTGTAACGGCCCATAAAATCCGTAAGAAATGCTAATATCTTTACCCATACTGGATCTTCCAATTGTTCATGTTTTTCTCCCAATGTGTACAAAAATGCAATAATTTCAGGCAAAAGATTTAGAAATCTTTGCAAAAATCTTCCTGAGCTAAGCCATCTAAAGCTTAGTACTGTTTTCGATTTCACGTTAAATTTTCATGCAAATTTTGACGTGAAATTTATTTCGGCGAAAATTTAGCTTGAAACTAAGCAAAAGTTGTACTCACTTTTATGCGTGAAAAATTGCTTGGAACATGCATTCGCTTTAAAAATGCAAATAGCTTTGGCACATGTCTCCAATCATTTCACGCCAATTTAGTAGGTGCAGTTCATTTTTTAGGCTAGTACTGAGTTAATCGTGAAGCTAAATTTTGACATGTCTCCATTATCTGGTCATTCTTTCGAGCAAAAATTTTGAAAATGCAGAAAAGCGGGGACACTTATCATTTCTGACGGATAAGATGTCAAGAATTTTAATTCTTGAACAATTTTATTATTGAAAAGACATTTACACAATTCAATTTTTAAAATTCAAACACCAAATGTCACTATTTAGCTCGAAAGAATGAACTACACAAACTACATTGGCGTGAAAATATTTTTATTTTATTTTATCTGAAATTAAGATTAACCTTTGTTACGCTGTGTGTGACAATTTACTATCTCGGTAGCAGGGAGACGAATGCAAATGCAGGCAAGGTGTATAGAACAGAGAGATTTAAGGAAATGAAACAACCGTATACGAGATTTAGTGAAGCAGTTTTACTCAAATGATATACAGGTAAATCTATAAATTGCACAAATCGAGAGCATAGCTATCTCGGATTTTCCCGTTGGCTTCTCCGCCACCAAGGCTCTGCGAGCTTGTTTGTGAACTGAAACTGCGTGGACTGTCCGATTGAATCTATTAGCCCAAGGTCCATTCCAAAATGTACTGAATAAATCGTCTACTAAATTTTTAGTTCACATTTTAAATTAACCTAGCAAATTATTAAAAATGTCTGTGATTGACTGTTGAACTGTTTGCGATCGACCGTTTTCCCACCCCTGCTCTACTACATCATTCTGCCAAATTTCAAATACTTATCTTTTGTGGAAGTATGCTAAAATCAATATTCAAAAATGACCTCTGTTCTTGATCTCCTGCTAAAATTGTGTGCTGTATGGTTATACAGCTAACTTAAAAAAAACCAAAATATTTATTTATTTGCAATACAAATCAAAACACATATCATCGAATATCTCGAAAGCGCTAAAATGTGCACAGAACATGCGATTCACGGCCGCGGTGCCGCCAAATGCCTACACCACATAACCATCATCGCTAATGGTTCATGTCACGTTGATGCATAAAGCGGCGACGTCACTATTCACCAGACACGCACCAACTAAGTGAACAGCACTCACCAGAAGCCGCAATAAAACAAATTTCCCTGTTTCCACACGCTTCAACGAAGTAAACGGTGAATTTCAGAAGCCACCACATTGGAATTCCCTTACATGAATACGCTTCTAACGAAGTGAACTGCACTCGCCAGAAGCCGACATATTTGAAGTGTGCCCGTTTGTACAAGCTCCTGCGAAATGAACAGCGTTCTTCAGAAGTCGCCATGTAAGGAATTTCCCTGTATGGAAACGCCCCTACGAAATCAACACCAATCAGCAGAAGCCGCTAGGGGAAATCTTCTGCACGAGCATGCTCGCACGATGTGAATAGGATAAATCAGAATCTGCCATATTGGAAATCTGACTACACGGACGTGCTGACACGAAGCAAGCAGCGTTGGTCAGAAGCCGCCATATCGGAAAGCTGCGTCCATGCACATGCTCGAACGAAGTGAACAGCAGTAATCAGATGCCGCCATAATGAAAATCTACGTGTACGTACACAGAATTATCGTGTACACACAAATACAATAACACGCAGAGAAAGCTCACGAATTTCGGTATATTCCCAATCCCGAATTGGGAAGTGCTGTAAAATCGCTCAATGACGAAATGACGAAAATGATGTTATATGAACAATTCAGTGCATACAAAATGACAAGCGGTGACTCAGTTTTCTCGCACAATGCCGAAATCGAAAATATGGCACAACATCTTCGCGTCTGTGGTGAAACTATTTGTGATATAGTTGTGATCACAAAAATTGTTGGATGTTTACCGGATAAATACAGAGCATTTCGACAAGCATGGCTCTCGCTGGATGAACAGAGACAAACGATAAATAATCTGACGGCAAGATTACTAGATGAGGAATCCAGCTTGAATCAATATGATGAAGCCACAGCGCTTACAACAACAAAATGCAAAAAGAAAAACATTATCAGATGTTATAATTGCAACAAAAAAGGTCACTTTGCACGCGATTGTGATGCACCTAAACGTGGTGTGCGTGCTACAAATAAAACCTGTTCAAATGCAAAGGGAACTGCATTTAATACAATTGATGATAGTGCACTAGAAATATCATCAGCTGATACTTGGATTTTAGATAGTGGAGCTGATCAAAGTACCAAATGCTAGGTACGTATATGTCGTCCGCACTTGCACCAGATTTTTCACTTTTTTCAACTTTTTTTATTTCCCGCCGATAAACACTCCGAATGTTCCTCACTCTTTGTTTCAAAGCTTCTACATTGCTTTCGGGATCTATCTCCAGATTTTTTTGTAGAAGCTTCTCCCATGCAAGAATTTTTTTTTGTTTATTTTTAAAAATGTCATTTTTTACTTGCCAAAGCTCTGGCAATTGTTGGAAAAGTGAAAAAAATTCTCGCCAAGTTTCGTTGTTTTGTATGGAACACATTTTGCTCAGCAACGATTCAAAACGAAATATTATAATTCAAACATAAGACTGTAAATATATATCCTGACCTTTTCTCTTGTTTAGTGTCACTGAATCTAAATTTGAGCTCAACCTGAACCTCCTATTTATACGCTTTAATTGCTTCTTTATTATTATCCTTCTAGGGTATTTTTCCTTTTTTAATTACCTGTATGCAAATTACTTTTTAGATGCACTAAAAGATACACAAACCAGGGCTGAAAATGCTGAAAACAAAGAGAGATAGAGAGACAGGCTAATCGAAGCTGTGAGTCTTGTTGACAAAAAAATCCAGTAAATCGGATTATTGGCATACATGGTTTTTTTCAAAATGTTTTTTCTATTGAATTATAGAGGTACCTGAAAATCAACTAAATATCGGTTGCTGCCAAATATTTGAAGATATTTTTGTTCCACATCTATTTACCTGAACCTCCTATTTATACGCTTTCATTGCTTCTTTATTATCTATCCTTCTAGGGTATTTTTCCATTTTTAATTACCTGTATGTAAATTACTTTCGAGTTGTACTAAAAGATACACAAACCAGGGCTGAAAATGCTGAAAACAAGGAGAGATAGACAGACAGGCTAATCGAAGCTGTGAGTCTTGTTGACAAAAAAATTTCGTAAACCGAAATATAAGCATACATGGTATTTTTCCAAATTATTTTTTCTACAGAATTATAGAGGTACCTGAAAATCAATAAATATCCGTTGCAGCCAAATTTATAAAGATATTTTTGTTCCACATCTATTCTTTTCCTTCATAAATATTTCCTGAAATATATAAAACATTAACGGCATCATTCTGACTCTTGTTGAGCATATTCATACACAATTTAGTCCGTTAAACCAATGATTTCGAATCATGTTACCATTACGTTTCACTAAATTCAAATGAGATCTCCATTCTAGTCTCAAAATCACCACAGACACAGCAACGTGGCCGTCGACCAGAAGCTCCGCCCACCAAATATCAAAAAATTTTGATATTTACTGCAACCGTTGCAGAGACTAAAAATGCAACCTGAGACTAGCCCACAGACAGAGATTTTCGTTGCAGATATCGCATATTGCAGATCTAGTTGTCGACCAGATCTCTCGTCTGTGGGCCGTTTTAGTAATACTCGAAAATTACATACTCTACTGCAGCGGTGGGCAAACCTAATACTGGGATGATCGCAATTAATTTTTTTAATTAATGCGCGATCGACTTCGCAAAGTGGGTTAAATTAAAAACAATTAAAAATTAAATTAAGGTGTTTATTGATATTAATATATTAAATACATTGTATTACTACTTTGTGCAATGTACTTTATTAATAAATATTTTGGATTAATTTTTGATGTATATGAGTGACTCTCCATTTCATCAAAAAGTATTGTAGAGTTAGGCTTGTAAGCACTGAAGCACAATGCTAAATTTGATGAAATACCCTCGTTATCAAGTTCTCTAAAAGGAAATGAAATAAATTCAAAAATCGGTTGAAGGATATTGAGATTTGCAAATCGTCTCTCGAGTTCTTGTTTAAAATTTTCCAGTTCAGGACAAAACATTTCAATGTTACATGCAACAGTAGGTTAGGTTAGGTTGTACCAGTTGGCACAAGGCCACACATGGACCTATTGGTACATAGTGCTACGAGATAAATGCGGCAGGAGAAAAAAAATCAGTCCAAGCGGCCATCGAAGGCCCCGGACTCTTTCGCGAACTGAAAAATGTCTGTCAGCTTTCAGCTAGATTCACCAGTAAGTTTAATATGTTTTTCAAAATATGGAATATATTTAAAAATTTTGCCTATTTAATTGTGAAGCAAAAGGTTTTAATTTTACTTAAACAACATTTACCGAACTCAACAAGTTAACAATGTTTGATTTTTCCTTGTAATTGTAAATTTAGCAAGTTGTAACGGCCCATAAAATCCGTAAGAAATGCTAATATCTTTACCCATACTGGATCTTCCAATTGTTCATGTTTTTCTCCCAATGTGTACAAAAATGCAATAATTTCAGGCAAAAGATTTAGAAATCTTTGCAAAAATCTTCCTGAACTAAGCCATCTAAAGCTTAGTACTGTTTTCGATTTCACGTTAAATTTTCATGCAAATTTTGACGTGAAATTTATTTCGGCGAAAATTTAGCTTGAAACTAAGCAAAAGTTGTACTCACTTTTATGCGTGAAAAATTGCTTGGAACATGCATTCGCTTTAAAAATGCAAATAGCTTTGGCACATGTCTCCAATCATTTCACGCCAATTTAGTAGGTGCAGTTCATTTTTTAGGCTAGTACTGAGTTAATCGTGAAGCTAAATTTTGACATGTCTCCATTATCTGGTCATTCTTTCGAGCAAAAATTTTGAAAATGCAGAAAAGCGGGGACACTTATCATTTCTGACGGATAAGATGTCAAGAATTTTAATTCTTGAACAATTTTATTATTGAAAAGACATTTACACAATTCAATTTTTAAAATTCAAACACCAAATGTCACTATTTAGCTCGAAAGAATGAACTACACAAACTACATTGGCGTGAAAATATTTTTATTTTATTTTATCTGAAATTAAGATTAACCTTTGTTACGCTGTGTGTGACAATTTACTATCTCGGTAGCAGGGAGACGAATGCAAATGCAGGCAAGGTGTATAGAACAGAGAGATTTAAGGAAATGAAACAACCGTATACGAGATTTAGTGAAGCAGTTTTACTCAAATGATATACAGGTAAATCTATAAATTGCACAAATCGAGAGCATAGCTATCTCGGATTTTCCCGTTGGCTTCTCCGCCACCAAGGCTCTGCGAGCTTGTTTGTGAACTAAAACTGCGTGGACTGTCCGATTGAATCTATTAGCCCAAGGTCCATTCCAAAATGTACTGAATAAATCGTCTACTAAATTTTTAGTTCACATTTTAAATTAACCTAGCAAATTATTAAAAATGTCTGTGATTGACTGTTGAACTGTTTGCGATTGACCGTTTTCCCACCCCTGCTCTACTACATCATTCTGCCAAATTTCAAATACTTATCTTTTGTGGAAGTATGCTAAAATCAATATTCAAAAATGACCTCTGTTCTTGATCTCCTGCTAAAATTGTGTGCTGTATGGTTATACAGCTAACTTAAAAAAAACGAAAATATTTATTTATTTGCAATACAAATCAAAACACATATCATCGAATATCTCGAAAGCGCTAAAATGTGCACAGAACATGCGATTCACGGCCGCGGTGCCGCCAAATGCCTACACCACATAACCATCATCGCTAATGGTTCATGTCACGTTGATGCATAAAGCGGCGACGTCACTATTCACCAGACACGCACCAACTAAGTGAACAGCACTCACCAGAAGCCGCAATAAAACAAATTTCCCTGTTTCCACACGCTTCAACGAAGTAAACGGTGAATTTCAGAAGCCACCACATTGGAATTCCCTTACATGAATACGCTTCTAACGAAGTGAACTGCACTCGCCAGAAGCCGACATATTTGAAGTGTGCCCGTTTGTACAAGCTCCTGCGAAATGAACAGCGTTCTTCAGAAGTCGCCATGTAAGGAATTTCCCTGTATGGAAACGCCCCTACGAAATCAACACCAATCAGCAGAAGCCGCTAGGGGAAATCTTCTGCACGAGCATGCTCGCACGATGTGAATAGGATAAATCAGAATCTGCCATATTGGAAATCTGACTACACGGACGTGCTGACACGAAGCAAGCAGCGTTGGTCAGAAGCCGCCATATCGGAAAGCTGCGTCCATGCACATGCTCGAACGAAGTGAACAGCAGTAATCAGATGCCGCCATAATGAAAATCTACGTGTACGTACACAGAATTATCGTGTACACACAAATACAATAACACGCAGAGAAAGCTCACGAATTTCGGTATATTCCCAATCCCGAATTGGGAAGTGCTGTAAAATCGCTCAATGACGAAATGACGAAAATGATGTTATATGAACAATTCAGTGCATACAAAATGACAAGCGGTGACTCAGTTTTCTCGCACAATGCCGAAATCGAAAATATGGCACAACATCTTCGCGTCTGTGGTGAAACTATTTGTGATATAGTTGTGATCACAAAAATTGTTGGATGTTTACCGGATAAATACAGAGCATTTCGACAAGCATGGCTCTCGCTGGATGAACAGAGACAAACGATAAATAATCTGACGGCAAGATTACTAGATGAGGAATCCAGCTTGAATCAATATGATGAAGCCACAGCGCTTACAACAACAAAATGCAAAAAGAAAAACATCATCAGATGTTATAATTGCAACAAAAAAGGTCACTTTGCACGCGATTGTGATGCACCTAAACGTGGTGTGCGTGCTACAAATAAAACCTGTTCAAATGCAAAGGGAACTGCATTTAATACAATTGATGATAGTGCACTAGAAATATCATCAGCTGATACTTGGATTTTAGATAGTGGAGCTGATCAAAGTACCAAATGCTAGGTACGTATATGTCGTCCGCACTTGCACCAGATTTTTCACTTTTTTCAACTTTTTTTATTTTCCGCCGATAAACACTCCGAATGTTCCTCACTCTTTGTTTCAAAGCTTCTACATTGCTTTCGGGATCTATCTCCAGATTTTTTTGTAGAAGCTTCTCCCATGCAAGAATTTTTTTTTGTTTATTTTTAAAAATGTCATTTTTTACTTGCCAAAGCTCTGGCAATTGTTGGAAAAGTGAAAAAAATTCTCGCCAAGTTTCGTTGTTTTGTATGGAACACATTTTGCTCAGCAACGATTCAAAACGAAATATTATAATTCAAACATAAGACTGTAAATATATATCCTGACCTTTTCTCTTGTTTAGTGTCACTGAATCTAAATTTGAGCTCAACCTGAACCTCCTATTTATACGCTTTAATTGCTTCTTTATTATTATCCTTCTAGGGTATTTTTCCTTTTTTAATTACCTGTATGCAAATTACTTTTTAGATGCACTAAAAGATACACAAACCAGGGCTGAAAATGCTGAAAACAAAGAGAGATAGAGAGACAGGCTAATCGAAGCTGTGAGTCTTGTTGACAAAAAAATCCAGTAAATCGGATTATTGGCATACATGGTTTTTTTCAAAATGTTTTTTCTATTGAATTATAGAGGTACCTGAAAATCAACTAAATATCGGTTGCTGCCAAATATTTGAAGATATTTTTGTTCCACATCTATTTACCTGAACCTCCTATTTATACGCTTTCATTGCTTCTTTATTATCTATCCTTCTAGGGTATTTTTCCATTTTTAATTACCTGTATGTAAGTTACTTTCGAGTTGCACTAAAAGATACACAAACCAGGGCTGAAAATGCTGAAAACAAGGAGAGATAGACAGACAGGCTAATCGAAGCTGTGAGTCTTGTTGACAAAAAAATTTCGTAAACCGAAATATAAGCATACATGGTATTTTTCCAAATTATTTTTTCTACAGAATTATAGAGGTACCTGAAAATCAATAAATATCCGTTGCAGCCAAATTTATAAAGATATTTTTGTTCCACATCTATTCTTTTCCTTCATAAATATTTCCTGAAATATATAAAACATTAACAGCATCATTCTGACTCTTGTTGAGCATATTCATACACAATTTAGTCCGTTAAACCAATGATTTCGAATCATGTTACCATTACGTTTCACTAAATTCAAATGAGATCTCCATTCTAGTCTCAAAATCACCACAGACACAGCAACGTGGCCGTCGACCAGAAGCTCCGCCCACCAAATATCAAAAATTTTTGATATTTACTGCAACCGTTGCAGAGACTAAAAATGCAACCTGAGACTAGCCCACAGACAGAGATTTTCGTTGCAGATATCGCATATTGCAGATCTAGTTGTCGACCAGATCTCTCGTCTGTGGGCCGTTTTAGTAATACTCGAAAATTACATACTCTACTGCAGCGGTGGGCAAACCTAATACTGGGATGATCGCAATTAATTTTTTTAATTAATGCGCGATCGACTTCGCAAAGTGGGTTAAATTAAAAACAATTAAAAATTAAATTAATGTGTTTATTGATATTAATATATTAAATACATTGTATTACTACTTTGTGCAATGTACTTTATTAATAAATATTTTGGATTAATTTTTGATGTATATGAGTGACTCTCCATTTCATCAAAAAGTATTGTAGAGTTAGGCTTGTAAGCACTGAAGCACAATGCTAAATTTGATGAAATACCCTCGTTATCAAGTTCTCTAAAAGGAAATGAAATAAATTCAAAAATCGGTTGAAGGATATTGAGATTTGCAAATCGTCTCTCGAGTTCTTGTTTAAAATTTTCCAGTTCAGGACAAAACATTTCAATGTTACATGCAACAGTAGGTTAGGTTAGGTTGTACCAGTTGGCACAAGGCCACACATGGACCTATTGGTACATAGTGCTACGAGATAAATGCGGCAGGAGAAAAAAAATCAGTCCAAGCGGCCATCGAAGGCCCCGGACTCTTTCGCGAACTGAAAAATGTCTGTCAGCTTTCAGCTAGATTCACCAGTAAGTTTAATATGTTTTTCAAAATATGGAATATATTTAAAAATTTTGCCTATTTAATTGTGAAGCAAAAGGTTTTAATTTTACTTAAACAACATTTACCGAACTCAACAAGTTAACAATGTTTGATTTTTCCTTGTAATTGTAAATTTAGCAAGTTGTAACGGCCCATAAAATCCGTAAGAAATGCTAATATCTTTACCCATACTGGATCTTCCAATTGTTCATGTTTTTCTCCCAATGTGTACAAAAATGCAATAATTTCAGGCAAAAGATTTAGAAATCTTTGCAAAAATCTTCCTGAGCTAAGCCATCTAAAGCTTAGTACTGTTTTCGATTTCACGTTAAATTTTCATGCAAATTTTGACGTGAAATTTATTTCGGCGAAAATTTAGCTTGAAACTAAGCAAAAGTTGTACTCACTTTTATGCGTGAAAAATTGCTTGGAACATGCATTCGCTTTAAAAATGCAAATAGCTTTGGCACATGTCTCCAATCATTTCACGCCAATTTAGTAGGTGCAGTTCATTTTTTAGGCTAGTACTGAGTTAATCGTGAAGCTAAATTTTGACATGTCTCCATTATCTGGTCATTCTTTCGAGCAAAAATTTTGAAAATGCAGAAAAGCGGGGACACTCATCATTTCTGACGGATAAGATGTCAAGAATTTTAATTCTTGAACAATTTTATTATTGAAAAGACATTTACACAATTCAATTTTTAAAATTCAAACACCAAATGTCACTATTTAGCTCGAAAGAATGAACTACACAAACTACATTGGCGTGAAAATATTTTTATTTTATTTTATCTGAAATTAAGATTAACCTTTGTTACGCTGTGTGTGACAATTTACTATCTCGGTAGCAGGGAGACGAATGCAAATGCAGGCAAGGTGTATAGAACAGAGAGATTTAAGGAAATGAAACAACCGTTTACGAGATTTAGTGAAGCAGTTTTACTCAAATGATATACAGGTAAATCTATAAATTGCACAAATCGAGAGCATAGCTATCTCGGATTTTCCCGTTGGCTTCTCCGCCACCAAGGCTCTGCGAGCTTGTTTGTGAACTGAAACTGCGTGGACTGTCCGATTGAATCTACTAGCCCAAGGTCCATTCCAAAATGTACTGAATAAATCGTCTACTAAATTTTTAGTTCACATTTTAAATTAACCTAGCAAATTATTAAAAATGTCTGTGATTGACTGTTGAACTGTTTGCGATCGACCGTTTTCCCACCCCTGCTCTACTACATCATTCTGCCAAATTTCAAATACTTATCTTTTGTGGAAGTATGCTAAAATCAATATTCAAAAATGACCTCTGTTCTTGATCTCCTGCTAAAATTGTGTGCTGTATGGTTATACAGCTAACATGAAAAAAACGAAAATATTTATTTATTTGCAATACAAATCAAAACACAAATCATCGAATATCTCGAAAGCGCTAAAATGTGCACAGAACATGCGATTCACGGCCGCGGTGCCGCCAAATGCCTACACCACATAACCATCATCGCTAATGGTTCATGTCACGTTGATGCATAAAGCGGCGACGTCACTATTCACCAGACACGCACCAACTAAGTGAACAGCACTCACCAGAAGCCGCAATAAAACAAATTTCCCTGTTTCCACACGCTTCAACGAAGTAAACGGTGAATTTCAGAAGCCACCACATTGGAATTCCCTTACATGAATACGCTTCTAACGAAGTGAACTGCACTCGCCAGAAGCCGACATATTTGAAGTGTGCCCGTTTGTACAAGCTCCTGCGAAATGAACAGCGTTCTTCAGAAGTCGCCATGTAAGGAATTTCCCTGTATGGAAACGCCCCTACGAAATCAACACCAATCAGCAGAAGCCGCTAGGGGAAATCTTCTGCACGAGCATGCTCGCACGATGTGAATAGGATAAATCAGAATCTGCCATATTGGAAATCTGACTACACGGACGTGCTGACACGAAGCAAGCAGCGTTGGTCAGAAGCCGCCATATCGGAAAGCTGCGTCCATGCACATGCTCGAACGAAGTGAACAGCAGTAATCAGATGCCGCCATAATGAAAATCTACGTGTACGTACACAGAATTATCGTGTACACACAAATACAATAACACGCAGAGAAAGCTCACGAATTTCGGTATATTCCCAATCCCGAATTGGGAAGTGCTGTAAAATCGCTCAATGACGAAATGACGAAAATGATGTTATATGAACAATTCAGTGCATACAAAATGACAAGCGGTGACTCAGTTTTCTCGCACAATGCCGAAATCGAAAATATGGCACAACATCTTCGCGTCTGTGGTGAAACTATTTGTGATATAGTTGTGATCACAAAAATTGTTGGATGTTTACCGGATAAATACAGAGCATTTCGACAAGCATGGCTCTCGCTGGATGAACAGAGACAAACGATAAATAATCTGACGGCAAGATTACTAGATGAGGAATCCAGCTTGAATCAATATGATGAAGCCACAGCGCTTACAACAACAAAATGCAAAAAGAAAAACATCATCAGATGTTACAATTGCAACAAAAAAGGTCACTTTGCACGCGATTGTGATGCACCTAAACGTGGTGTGCGTGCTACAAATAAAACCTGTTCAAATGCAAAGGGAACTGCATTTAATACAATTGATGATAGTGCACTAGAAATATCATCAGCTGATACTTGGATTTTAGATAGTGGAGCTGATCAAAGTACCAAATGCTAGGTACGTATATGTCGTCCGCACTTGCACCAGATTTTTCACTTTTTTCAACTTTTTTTATTTCCCGCCGATAAACACTCCGAATGTTCCTCACTCTTTGTTTCAAAGCTTCTACATTGCTTTCGGGATCTATCTCCAGATTTTTTTGTAGAAGCTTCTCCCATGCAAGAATTTTTTTTTGTTTATTTTTAAAAATGTCATTTTTTACTTGCCAAAGCTCTGGCAATTGTTGGAAAAGTGAAAAAAATTCTCGCCAAGTTTCGTTGTTTTGTATGGAACACATTTTGCTCAGCAACGATTCAAAACGAAATATTATAATTCAAACATAAGACTGTAAATATATATCCTGACCTTTTCTCTTGTTTAGTGTCACTGAATCTAAATTTGAGCTCAACCTGAACCTCCTATTTATACGCTTTAATTGCTTCTTTATTATTATCCTTCTAGGGTATTTTTCCTTTTTTAATTACCTGTATGCAAATTACTTTTTAGATGCACTAAAAGATACACAAACCAGGGCTGAAAATGCTGAAAACAAAGAGAGATAGAGAGACAGGCTAATCGAAGCTGTGAGTCTTGTTGACAAAAAAATCCAGTAAATCGGATTATTGGCATACATGGTTTTTTTCAAAATGTTTTTTCTATTGAATTATAGAGGTACCTGAAAATCAACTAAATATCGGTTGCTGCCAATTATTTGAAGATATTTTTGTTCCACATCTATTTACCTGAACCTCCTATTTATACGCTTTCATTGCTTCTTTATTATCTATCCTTCTAGGGTATTTTTCCATTTTTAATTACCTGTATGTAAATTACTTTCGAGTTGCACTAAAAGATACACAAACCAGGGCTGAAAATGCTGAAAACAAGGAGAGATAGACAGACAGGCTAATCGAAGCTGTGAGTCTTGTTGACAAAAAAATTTCGTAAACCGAAATATAAGCATACATGGTATTTTTCCAAATTATTTTTTCTACAGAATTATAGAGGTACCTGAAAATCAATAAATATCCGTTGCAGCCAAATTTATAAAGATATTTTTGTTCCACATCTATTCTTTTCCTTCATAAATATTTCCTGAAATATATAAAACATTAACGGCATCATTCTGACTCTTGTTGAGCATATTCATACACAATTTAGTCCGTTAAACCAATGATTTCGAATCATGTTACCATTACGTTTCACTAAATTCAAATGAGGTCTCCATTCTAGTCTCAAAATCACCACAGACACAGCAACGTGGCCGTCGACCAGAAGCTCCGCCCACCAAATATCAAAAATTTTTGATATTTACTGCAACCGTTGCAGAGACTAAAAATGCAACCTGAGACTAGCCCACAGACAGAGATTTTCGTTGCAGATATCGCATATTGCAGATCTAGTTGTCGACCAGATCTCTCGTCTGTGGGCCGTTTTAGTAATACTCGAAAATTACATACTCTACTGCAGCGGTGGGCAAACCTAATACTGGGATGATCGCAATTAATTTTTTTAATTAATGCGCGATCGACTTCGCAAAGTGGGTTAAATTAAAAACAATTAAAAATTAAATTAAGGTGTTTATTGATATTAATATATTAAATACATTGTATTACTACTTTGTGCAATGTACTTTATTAATAAATATTTTGGATTAATTTTTGATGTATATGAGTGACTCTCCATTTCATCAAAAAGTATTGTAGAGTTAGGCTTGTAAGCACTGAAGCACAATGCTAAATTTGATGAAATACCCTCGTTATCAAGTTCTCTAAAAAGAAATGAAATAAATTCAAAAATCGGTTGAAGGATATTGAGATTTGCAAATCGTCTCTCGAGTTCTTGTTTAAAATTTTCCAGTTCAGGACAAAACATTTCAATGTTACATGCAACAGTAGGTTAGGTTAGGTTGTACCAGTTGGCACAAGGCCACACATGGACCTATTGGTACATAGTGCTACGAGATAAATGCGGCAGGAGAAAAAAAATCAGTCCAAGCGGCCATCGAAGGCCCCGGACTCTTTCGCGAACTGAAAAATGTCTGTCAGCTTTCAGCTAGATTCACCAGTAAGTTTAATATGTTTTTCAAAATATGGAATATATTTAAAAATTTTGCCTATTTAATTGTGAAGCAAAAGGTTTTAATTTTACTTAAACAACATTTACCGAACTCAACAAGTTAACAATGTTTGATTTTTCCTTGTAATTTTAAATTTAGCAAGTTGTAACGGCCCATAAAATCCGTAAGAAATGCTAATATCTTTACCCATACTGGATCTTCCAATTGTTCATGTTTTTCTCCCAATGTGTACAAAAATGCAATAATTTCAGGCAAAAGATTTAGAAATCTTTGCAAAAATCTTCCTGAGCTAAGCCATCTAAAGCTTAGTACTGTTTTCGATTTCACGTTAAATTTTCATGCAAATTTTGACGTGAAATTTATTTCGGCGAAAATTTAGCTTGAAACTAAGCAAAAGTTGTACTCACTTTTATGCGTGAAAAATTGCTTGGAACATGCATTCGCTTTAAAAATGCAAATAGCTTTGGCACATGTCTCCAATCATTTCACGCCAATTTAGTAGGTGCAGTTCATTTTTTAGGCTAGTACTGAGTTAATCGTGAAGCTAAATTTTGACATGTCTCCATTATCTGGTCATTCTTTCGAGCAAAAATTTTGAAAATGCAGAAAAGCGGGGACACTTATCATTTCTGACGGATAAGATGTCAAGAATTTTAATTCTTGAACAATTTTATTATTGAAAAGACATTTACACAATTCAATTTTTAAAATTCAAACACCAAATGTCACTATTTAGCTCGAAAGAATGAACTACACAAACTACATTGATGTGAAAATATTTTTATTTTATTTTATCTGAAATTAAGATTAACCTTTGTTACGCTGTGTGTGACAATTTACTATCTCGGTAGCAGGGAGACGAATGCAAATGCAGGCAAGGTGTATAGAACAGAGAGATTTAAGGAAATGAAACAACCGTATACGAGATTTAGTGAAGCAGTTTTACTCAAATGATATACAGGTAAATCTATAAATTGCACAAATCGAGAGCATAGCTATCTCGGATTTTCCCGTTGGCTTCTCCGCCACCAAGGCTCTGCGAGCTTGTTTGTGAACTGAAACTGCGTGGACTGTCCGATTGAATCTATAAGCCCAAGGTCCATTCCAAAATGTACTGAATAAATCGTCTACTAAATTTTTAGTTCACATTTTAAATTAACCTAGCAAATTATTAAAAATGTCTGTGATTGACTGTTGAACTGTTTGCGATCGACCGTTTTCCCACCCCTGCTCTACTACATCATTCTGCCAAATTTCAAATACTTATCTTTTGTGGAAGTATGCTAAAATCAATATTCAAAAATGACCTCTGTTCTTGATCTCCTGCTAAAATTGTGTGCTGTATGGTTATACAGCTAACTTAAAAAAAACGAAAATATTTATTTATTTGCAATACAAATCAAAACACAAATCATCGAATATCTCGAAAGCGCTAAAATGTGCACAGAACATGCGATTCACGGCCGCGGTGCCGCCAAATGCCTACACCACATAACCATCATCGCTAATGGTTCATGTCACGTTGATGCATAAAGCGGCGACGTCACTATTCACCAGACACGCACCAACTAAGTGAACAGCACTCACCAGAAGCCGCAATAAAACAAATTTCCCTGTTTCCACACGCTTCAACGAAGTAAACGGTGAATTTCAGAAGCCACCACATTGGAATTCCCTTACATGAATACGCTTCTAACGAAGTGAACTGCACTCGCCAGAAGCCGACATATTTGAAGTGTGCCCGTTTGTACAAGCTCCTGCGAAATGAACAGCGTTCTTCAGAAGTCGCCATGTAAGGAATTTCCCTGTATGGAAACGCCCCTACGAAATCAACACCAATCAGCAGAAGCCGCTAGGGGAAATCTTCTGCACGAGCATGCTCGCACGATGTGAATAGGATAAATCAGAATCTGCCATATTGGAAATCTGACTACACGGACGTGCTGACACGAAGCAAGCAGCGTTGGTCAGAAGCCGCCATATCGGAAAGCTGCGTCCATGCACATGCTCGAACGAAGTGAACAGCAGTAATCAGATGCCGCCATAATGAAAATCTACGTGTACGTACACAGAATTATCGTGTACACACAAATACAATAACACGCAGAGAAAGCTCACGAATTTCGGTATATTCCCAATCCCGAATTGGGAAGTGCTGTAAAATCGCTCAATGACGAAATGACGAAAATGATGTTATATGAACAATTCAGTGCATACAAAATGACAAGCGGTGACTCAGTTTTCTCGCACAATGCCGAAATCGAAAATATGGCACAACATCTTCGCGTCTGTGGTGAAACTATTTGTGATATAGTTGTGATCACAAAAATTGTTGGATGTTTACCGGATAAATACAGAGCATTTCGACAAGCATGGCTCTCGCTGGATGAACAGAGACAAACGATAAATAATCTGACGGCAAGATTACTAGATGAGGAATCCAGCTTGAATCAATATGATGAAGCCACAGCGCTTACAACAACAAAATGCAAAAAGAAAAACATTATCAGATGTTATAATTGCAACAAAAAAGGTCACTTTGCACGCGATTGTGATGCACCTAAACGTGGTGTGCGTGCTACAAATAAAACCTGTTCAAATGCAAAGGGAACTGCATTTAATACAATTGATGATAGTGCACTAGAAATATCATCAGCTGATACTTGGATTTTAGATAGTGGAGCTGATCAAAGTACCAAATGCTAGGTACGTATATGTCGTCCGCACTTGCACCAGATTTTTCACTTTTTTCAACTTTTTTTATTTCCCGCCGATAAACACTCCGAATGTTCCTCACTCTTTGTTTCAAAGCTTCTACATTGCTTTCGGGATCTATCTCCAGATTTTTTTGTAGAAGCTTCTCCCATGCAAGAATTTTTTTTTGTTTATTTTTAAAAATGTCATTTTTTACTTGCCAAAGCTCTGGCAATTGTTGGAAAAGTGAAAAAAATTCTCGCCAAGTTTCGTTGTTTTGTATGGAACACATTTTGCTCAGCAACGATTCAAAACGAAATATTATAATTCAAACATAAGACTGTAAATATATATCCTGACCTTTTCTCTTGTTTAGTGTCACTGAATCTAAATTTGAGCTCAACCTGAACCTCCTATTTATACGCTTTAATTGCTTCTTTATTATTATCCTTCTAGGGTATTTTTCATTTTTTAATTACCTGTATGCAAATTACTTTTTAGATGCACTAAAAGATACACAAACCAGGGCTGAAAATGCTGAAAACAAAGAGAGATAGAGAGACAGGCTAATCGAAGCTGTGAGTCTTGTTGACAAAAAAATCCAGTAAATCGGATTATTGGCATACATGGTTTTTTTCAAAATGTT
Organism: Nemotelus nigrinus; assembly: GCA_947369275.1. NCBI lineage: Eukaryota > Metazoa > Arthropoda > Insecta > Diptera > Stratiomyidae > Nemotelus > Nemotelus nigrinus. The sequence continues at coordinate 134,559,945 of OX376372.1, forward strand.
TTTTCTATTGAATTATAGAGGTACCTGAAAATCAACTAAATATCGGTTGCTGCCAAATATTTGAAGATATTTTTGTTCCACATCTATTTACCTGAACCTCCTATTTATACGCTTTCATTGCTTCTTTATTATCTATCCTTCTAGGGTATTTTTCCATTTTTAATTACCTGTATGTAAATTACTTTCGAGTTGCACTAAAAGATACACAAACCAGGGCTGAAAATGCTGAAAACAAGGAGAGATAGACAGACAGGCTAATCGAAGCTGTGAGTCTTGTTGACAAAAAAATTTCGTAAACCGAAATATAAGCATACATGGTATTTTTCCAAATTATTTTTTCTACAGAATTATAGAGGTACCTGAAAATCAATAAATATCCGTTGCAGCCAAATTTATAAAGATATTTTTGTTCCACATCTATTCTTTTCCTTCATAAATATTTCCTGAAATATATAAAACATTAACGGCATCATTCTGACTCTTGTTGAGCATATTCATACACAATTTAGTCCGTTAAACCAATGATTTCGAATCATGTTACCATTACGTTTCACTAAATTCAAATGAGATCTCCATTCTAGTCTCAAAATCACCACAGACACAGTAACGTGGCCGTCGACCAGAAGCTCCGCCCACCAAATATCAAAAATTTTTGATATTTACTGCAACCGTTGCAGAGACTAAAAATGCAACCTGAGACTAGCCCACAGACAGAGATTTTCGTTGCAGATATCGCATATTGCAGATCTAGTTGTCGACCAGATCTCTCGTCTGTGGGCCGTTTTAGTAATACTCGAAAATTACATACTCTACTGCAGCGGTGGGCAAACCTAATACTGGGATGATCGCAATTAATTTTTTTAATTAATGCGCGATCGACTTCGCAAAGTGGGTTAAATTAAAAACAATTAAAAATTAAATTAAGGTGTTTATTGATATTAATATATTAAATACATTGTATTACTACTTTGTGCAATGTACTTTATTAATAAATATTTTGGATTAATTTTTGATGTATATGAGTGACTCTCCATTTCATCAAAAAGTATTGTAGAGTTAGGCTTGTAAACACTGAAGCACAATGCTAAATTTGATGAAATACCCTCTTTATCAAGTTCTCTAAAAGGAAATGAAATAAATTCAAAAATCGGTTGAAGGATATTGAGATTTGCAAATCGTCTCTCGAGTTCTTGTTTAAAATTTTCCAGTTCAGGACAAAACATTTCAATGTTACATGCAACAGTAGGTTAGGTTAGGTTGTACCAGTTGGCACAAGGCCACACATGGACCTATTGGTACATAGTGCTACGAGATAAATGCGGCAGGAGAAAAAAAATCAGTCCAAGCGGCCATCGAAGGCCCCGGACTCTTTCGCGAACTGAAAAATGTCTGTCAGCTTTCAGCTAGATTCACCAGTAAGTTTAATATGTTTTTCAAAATATGGAATATATTTAAAAATTTTGCCTATTTAATTGTGAAGCAAAAGGTTTTAATTTTACTTAAACAACATTTACCGAACTCAACAAGTTAACAATGTTTGATTTTTCCTTGTAATTGTAAATTTAGCAAGTTGTAACGGCCCATAAAATCCGTAAGAAATGCTAATATCTTTACCCATACTGGATCTTCCAATTGTTCATGTTTTTCTCCCAATGTGTACAAAAATGCAATAATTTCAGGCAAAAGATTTAGAAATCTTTGCAAAAATCTTCCTGAGCTAAGCCATCTAAAGCTTAGTACTGTTTTCGATTTCACGTTAAATTTTCATGCAAATTTTGACGTGAAATTTATTTCGGCGAAAATTTAGCTTGAAACTAAGCAAAAGTTGTACTCACTTTTATGCGTGAAAAATTGCTTGGAACATGCATTCGCTTTAAAAATGCAAATAGCTTTGGCACATGTCTCCAATCATTTCACGCCAATTTAGTAGGTGCAGTTCATTTTTTAGGCTAGTACTGAGTTAATCGTGAAGCTAAATTTTGACATGTCTCCATTATCTGGTCATTCTTTCGAGCAAAAATTTTGAAAATGCAGAAAAGCGGGGACACTTATCATTTCTGACGGATAAGATGTCAAGAATTTTAATTCTTGAACAATTTTATTATTGAAAAGACATTTACACAATTCAATTTTTAAAATTCAAACACCAAATGTCACTATTTAGCTCGAAAGAATGAACTACACAAACTACATTGATGTGAAAATATTTTTATTTTATTTTATCTGAAATTAAGATTAACCTTTGTTACGCTGTGTGTGACAATTTACTATCTCGGTAGCAGGGAGACGAATGCAAATGCAGGCAAGGTGTATAGAACAGAGAGATTTAAGGAAATGAAACAACCGTATACGAGATTTAGTGAAGCAGTTTTACTCAAATGATATACAGGTAAATCTATAAATTGCACAATTCGAGAGCATAGCTATCTCGGATTTTCCCGTTGGCTTCTCCGCCACCAAGGCTCTGCGAGCTTGTTTGTGAACTGAAACTGCGTGGACTGTCCGATTGAATCTATTAGCCCAAGGTCCATTCCAAAATGTACTGAATAAATCGTCTACTAAATTTTTAGTTCACATTTTAAATTAACCTAGCAAATTATTAAAAATGTCTGTGATTGACTGTTGAACTGTTTGCGATCGACCGTTTTCCCACCCCTGCTCTACTACATCATTCTGCCAAATTTCAAATACTTATCTTTTGTGGAAGTATGCTAAAATCAATATTCAAAAATGACCTCTGTTCTTGATCTCCTGCTAAACTTGTGTGCTGTATGGTGATACAGCTAACTTAAAAAAAACGAAAATATTTATTTATTTGCAATACAAATCAAAACACAAATCATCGAATATCTCGAAAGCGCTAAAATGTGCACAGAACATGCGATTCACGGCCGCGGTGCCGCCAAATGCCTACACCACATAACCATCATCGCTAATGGTTCATGTCACGTTGATGCATAAAGCGGCGACGTCACTATTCACCAGACACGCACCAACTAAGTGAACAGCACTCACCAGAAGCCGCAATAAAACAAATTTCCCTGTTTCCACACGCTTCAACGAAGTAAACGGTGAATTTCAGAAGCCACCACATTGGAATTCCCTTACATGAATACGCTTCTAACGAAGTGAACTGCACTCGCCAGAAGCCGACATATTTGAAGTGTGCCCGTTTGTACAAGCTCCTGCGAAATGAACAGCGTTCTTCAGAAGTCGCCATGTAAGGAATTTCCCTGTATGGAAACGCCCCTACGAAATCAACACCAATCAGCAGAAGCCGCTAGGGGAAATCTTCTGCACGAGCATGCTCGCACGATGTGAATAGGATAAATCAGAATCTGCCATATTGGAAATCTGACTACACGGACGTGCTGACACGAAGCAAGCAGCGTTGGTCAGAAGCCGCCATATCGGAAAGCTGCGTCCATGCACATGCTCGAACGAAGTGAACAGCAGTAATCAGATGCCGCCATAATGAAAATCTACGTGTACGTACACAGAATTATCGTGTACACACAAATACAATAACACGCAGAGAAAGCTCACGAATTTCGGTATATTCCCAATCCCGAATTGGGAAGTGCTGTAAAATCGCTCAATGACGAAATGACGAAAATGATGTTATATGAACAATTCAGTGCATACAAAATGACAAGCGGTGACTCAGTTTTCTCGCACAATGCCGAAATCGAAAATATGGCACAACATCTTCGCGTCTGTGGTGAAACTATTTGTGATATAGTTGTGATCACAAAAATTGTTGGATGTTTACCGGATAAATACAGAGCATTTCGACAAGCATGGCTCTCGCTGGATGAACAGAGACAAACGATAAATAATCTGACGGCAAGATTACTAGATGAGGAATCCAGCTTGAATCAATATGATGAAGCCACAGCGCTTACAACAACAAAATGCAAAAAGAAAAACATTATCAGATGTTATAATTGCAACAAAAAAGGTCACTTTGCACGCGATTGTGATGCACCTAAACGTGGTGTGCGTGCTACAAATAAAACCTGTTCAAATGCAAAGGGAACTGCATTTAATACAATTGATGATAGTGCACTAGAAATATCATCAGCTGATACTTGGATTTTAGATAGTGGAGCTGATCAAAGTACCAAATGCTAGGTACGTATATGTCGTCCGCACTTGCACCAGATTTTTCACTTTTTTCAACTTTTTTTATTTCCCGCCGATAAACACTCCGAATGTTCCTCACTCTTTGTTTCAAAGCTTCTACATTGCTTTCGGGATCTATCTCCAGATTTTTTTGTAGAAGCTTCTCCCATGCAAGAATTTTTTTTTGTTTATTTTTAAAAATGTCATTTTTTACTTGCCAAAGCTCTGGCAATTGTTGGAAAAGTGAAAAAAATTCTCGCCAAGTTTCGTTGTTTTGTATGGAACACATTTTGCTCAGCAACGATTCAAAACGAAATATTATAATTCAAACATAAGACTGTAAATATATATCCTGACCTTTTCTCTTGTTTAGTGTCACTGAATCTAAATTTGAGCTCAACCTGAACCTCCTATTTATACGCTTTAATTGCTTCTTTATTATTATCCTTCTAGGGTATTTTTCCTTTTTTAATTACCTGTATGCAAATTACTTTTTAGATGCACTAAAAGATACACAAACCAGGGCTGAAAATGCTGAAAACAAAGAGAGATAGAGAGACAGGCTAATCGAAGCTGTGAGTCTTGTTGACAAAAAAATCCAGTAAATCGGATTATTGGCATACATGGTTTTTTTCAAAATGTTTTTTCTATTGAATTATAGAGGTACCTGAAAATCAACTAAATATCGGTTGCTGCCAAATATTTGAAGATATTTTTGTTCCACATCTATTTACCTGAACCTCCTATTTATACGCTTTCATTGCTTCTTTATTATCTATCCTTCTAGGGTATTTTTCCATTTTTAATTACCTGTATGTAAATTACTTTCGAGTTGCACTAAAAGATACACAAACCAGGGCTGAAAATGCTGAAAACAAGGAGAGATAGACAGACAGGCTAATCGAAGCTGTGAGTCTTGTTGACAAAAAAATTTCGTAAACCGAAATATAAGCATACATGGTATTTTTCCAAATTATTTTTTCTACAGAATTATAGAGGTACCTGAAAATCAATAAATATCCGTTGCAGCCAAATTTATAAAGATATTTTTGTTCCACATCTATTCTTTTCCTTCATAAATATTTCCTGAAATATATAAAACATTAACGGCATCATTCTGACTCTTGTTGAGCATATTCATACACAATTTAGTCCGTTAAACCAATGATTTCGAATCATGTTACCATTACGTTTCACTAAATTCAAATGAGATCTCCATTCTAGTCTCAAAATCACCACAGACACAGCAACGTGGCCGTCGACCAGAAGCTCCGCCCACCAAATATCAAAAATTTTTGATATTTACTGCAACCGTTGCAGAGACTAAAAATGCAACCTGAGACTAGCCCACAGACAGAGATTTTCGTTGCAGATATCGCATATTGCAGATCTAGTTGTCGACCAGATCTCTCGTCTGTGGGCCGTTTTAGTAATACTCGAAAATTACATACTCTACTGCAGCGGTGGGCAAACCTAATACTGGGATGATCGCAATTAATTTTTTTAATTAATGCGCGATCGACTTCGCAAAGTGGGTTAAATTAAAAACAATTAAAAATTAAATTAAGGTGTTTATTGATATTAATATATTAAATACATTGTATTACTACTTTGTGCAATGTACTTTATTAATAAATATTTTGGATTAATTTTTGATGTATATGAGTGACTCTCCATTTCATCAAAAAGTATTGTAGAGTTAGGCTTGTAAGCACTGAAGCACAATGCTAAATTTGATGAAATACCCTCGTTATCAAGTTCTCTAAAAGGAAATGAAATAAATTCAAAAATCGGTTGAAGGATATTGAGATTTGCAAATCGTCTCTCGAGTTCTTGTTTAAAATTTTCCAGTTCAGGACAAAACATTTCAATGTTACATGCAACAGTAGGTTAGGTTAGGTTGTACCAGTTGGCACAAGGCCACACATGGACCTATTGGTACATAGTGCTACGAGATAAATGCGGCAGGAGAAAAAAAATCAGTCCAAGCGGCCATCGAAGGCCCCGGACTCTTTCGCGAACTGAAAAATGTCTGTCAGCTTTCAGCTAGATTCACCAGTAAGTTTAATATGTTTTTCAAAATATGGAATATATTTAAAAATTTTGCCTATTTAATTGTGAAGCAAAAGGTTTTAATTTTACTTAAACAACATTTACCGAACTCAACAAGTTAACAATGTTTGATTTTTCCTTGTAATTGTAAATTTAGCAAGTTGTAACGGCCCATAAAATCCGTAAGAAATGCTAATATCTTTACCCATACTGGATCTTCCAATTGTTCATGTTTTTCTCCCAATGTGTACAAAAATGCAATAATTTCAGGCAAAAGATTTAGAAATCTTTGCAAAAATCTTCCTGAGCTAAGCCATCTAAAGCTTAGTACTGTTTTCGATTTCACGTTAAATTTTCATGCAAATTTTGACGTGAAATTTATTTCGGCGAAAATTTAGCTTGAAACTAAGCAAAAGTTGTACTCACTTTTATGCGTGAAAAATTGCTTGGAACATGCATTCGCTTTAAAAATGCAAATAGCTTTGGCACATGTCTCCAATCATTTCACGCCAATTTAGTAGGTGCAGTTCATTTTTTAGGCTAGTACTGAGTTAATCGTGAAGCTAAATTTTGACATGTCTCCATTATCTGGTCATTCTTTCGAGCAAAAATTTTGAAAATGCAGAAAAGCGGGGACACTTATCATTTCTGACGGATAAGATGTCAAGAATTTTAATTCTTGAACAATTTTATTATTGAAAAGACATTTACACAATTCAATTTTTAAAATTCAAACACCAAATGTCACTATTTAGCTCGAAAGAATGAACTACACAAACTACATTGGCGTGAAAATATTTTTATTTTATTTTATCTGAAATTAAGATTAACCTTTGTTACGCTGTGTGTGACAATTTACTATCTCGGTAGCAGGGAGACGAATGCAAATGCAGGCAAGGTGTATAGAACAGAGAGATTTAAGGAAATGAAACAACCGTATACGAGATTTAGTGAAGCAGTTTTACTCAAATGATATACAGGTAAATCTATAAATTGCACAAATCGAGAGCATAGCTATCTCGGATTTTCCCGTTGGCTTCTCCGCCACCAAGGCTCTGCGAGCTTGTTTGTGAACTGAAACTGCGTGGACTGTCCGATTGAATCTATTAGCCCAAGGTCCATTCCAAAATGTACTGAATAAATCGTCTACTAAATTTTTAGTTCACATTTTAAATTAACCTAGCAAATTATTAAAAATGTCTGTGATTGACTGTTGAACTGTTTGCGATCGACCGTTTTCCCACCCCTGCTCTACTACATCATTCTGCCAAATTTCAAATACTTATCTTTTGTGGAAGTATGCTAAAATCAATATTCAAAAATGACCTCTGTTCTTGATCTCCTGCTAAAATTGTGTGCTGTATGGTTATACAGCTAACTTAAAAAAAACGAAAATATTTATTTATTTGCAATACAAATTAAAACACAAATCATCGAATATCTCGAAAGCGCTAAAATGTGCACAGAACATGCGATTCACGGCCGCGGTGCCGCCAAATGCCTACACCACATAACCATCATCGCTAATGGTTCATGTCACGTTGATGCATAAAGCGGCGACGTCACTATTCACCAGACACGCACCAACTAAGTGAACAGCACTCACCAGAAGCCGCAATAAAACAAATTTCCCTGTTTCCACACGCTTCAACGAAGTAAACGGTGAATTTCAGAAGCCACCACATTGGAATTCCCTTACATGAATACGCTTCTAACGAAGTGAACTGCACTCGCCAGAAGCCGACATATTTGAAGTGTGCCCGTTTGTACAAGCTCCTGCGAAATGAACAGCGTTCTTCAGAAGTCGCCATGTAAGGAATTTCCCTGTATGGAAACGCCCCTACGAAATCAACACCAATCAGCAGAAGCCGCTAGGGGAAATCTTCTGCACGAGCATGCTCGCACGATGTGAATAGGATAAATCAGAATCTGCCATATTGGAAATCTGACTACACGGACGTGCTGACACGAAGCAAGCAGCGTTGGTCAGAAGCCGCCATATCGGAAAGCTGCGTCCATGCACATGCTCGAACGAAGTGAACAGCAGTAATCAGATGCCGCCATAATGAAAATCTACGTGTACGTACACAGAATTATCGTGTACACACAAATACAATAACACGCAGAGAAAGCTCACGAATTTCGGTATATTCCCAATCCCGAATTGGGAAGTGCTGTAAAATCGCTCAATGACGAAATGACGAAAATGATGTTATATGAACAATTCAGTGCATACAAAATGACAAGCGGTGACTCAGTTTTCTCGCACAATGCCGAAATCGAAAATATGGCACAACATCTTCGCGTCTGTGGTGAAACTATTTGTGATATAGTTGTGATCACAAAAATTGTTGGATGTTTACCGGATAAATACAGAGCATTTCGACAAGCATGGCTCTCGCTGGATGAACAGAGACAAACGATAAATAATCTGACGGCAAGATTACTAGATGAGGAATCCAGCTTGAATCAATATGATGAAGCCACAGCGCTTACAACAACAAAATGCAAAAAGAAAAACATTATCAGATGTTATAATTGCAACAAAAAAGGTCACTTTGCACGCGATTGTGATGCACCTAAACGTGGTGTGCGTGCTACAAATAAAACCTGTTCAAATGCAAAGGGAACTGCATTTAATACAATTGATGATAGTGCACTAGAAATATCATCAGCTGATACTTGGATTTTAGATAGTGGAGCTGATCAAAGTACCAAATGCTAGGTACGTATATGTCGTCCGCACTTGCACCAGATTTTTCACTTTTTTCAACTTTTTTTATTTCCCGCCGATAAACACTCCGAATGTTCCTCACTCTTTGTTTCAAAGCTTCTACATTGCTTTCGGGATCTATCTCCAGATTTTTTTGTAGAAGCTTCTCCCATGCAAGAATTTTTTTTTGTTTATTTTTAAAAATGTCATTTTTTACTTGCCAAAGCTCTGGCAATTGTTGGAAAAGTGAAAAAAATTCTCGCCAAGTTTCGTTGTTTTGTATGGAACACATTTTGCTCAGCAACGATTCAAAACGAAATATTATAATTCAAACATAAGACTGTAAATATATATCCTGACCTTTTCTCTTGTTTAGTGTCACTGAATCTAAATTTGAGCTCAACCTGAACCTCCTATTTATACGCTTTAATTGCTTCTTTATTATTATCCTTCTAGGGTATTTTTCCTTTTTTAATTACCTGTATGCAAATTACTTTTTAGATGCACTAAAAGATACACAAACCAGGGCTGAAAATGCTGAAAACAAAGAGAGATAGAGAGACAGGCTAATCGAAGCTGTGAGTCTTGTTGACAAAAAAATCCAGTAAATCGGATTATTGGCATACATGGTTTTTTTCAAAATGTTTTTTCTATTGAATTATAGAGGTACCTGAAAATCAACTAAATATCGGTTGCTGCCAAATATTTAAAGATATTTTTGTTCCACATCTATTTACCTGAACCTCCTATTTATACGCTTTCATTGCTTCTTTATTATCTATCCTTCTAGGGTATTTTTCCATTTTTAATTACCTGTATGTAAATTACTTTCGAGTTGCACTAAAAGATACACAAACCAGGGCTGAAAATGCTGAAAACAAGGAGAGATAGACAGACAGGCTAATCGAAGCTGTGAGTCTTGTTGACAAAAAAATTTCGTAAACCGAAATATAAGCATACATGGTATTTTTCCAAATTATTTTTTCTACAGAATTATAGAGGTACCTGAAAATCAATAAATATCCGTTGCAGCCAAATTTATAAAGATATTTTTGTTCCACATCTATTCTTTTCCTTCATAAATATTTCCTGAAATATATAAAACATTAACGGCATCATTCTGACTCTTGTTGAGCATATTCATACACAATTTAGTCCGTTAAACCAATGATTTCGAATCATGTTACCATTACGTTTCACTAAATTCAAATGAGATCTCCATTCTAGTCTCAAAATCACCACAGACACAGCAACGTGGCCGTCGACCAGAAGCTCCGCCCACCAAATATCAAAAATTTTTGATATTTACTGCAACCGTTGCAGAGACTAAAAATGCAACCTGAGACTAGCCCACAGACAGAGATTTTCGTTGCAGATATCGCATATTGCAGATCTAGTTGTCGACCAGATCTCTCGTCTGTGGGCCGTTTTAGTAATACTCGAAAATTACATACTCTACTGCAGCGGTGGGCAAACCTAATACTGGGATGATCGCAATTAATTTTTTTAATTAATGCGCGATCGACTTCGCAAAGTGGGTTAAATTAAAAACAATTAAAAATTAAATTAAGGTGTTTATTGATATTAATATATTAAATACATTGTATTACTACTTTGTGCAATGTACTTTATTAATAAATATTTTGGATTAATTTTTGATGTATATGAGTGACTCTCCATTTCATCAAAAAGTATTGTAGAGTTAGGCTTGTAAGCACTGAAGCACAATGCTAAATTTGATGAAATACCCTCGTTATCAAGTTCTCTAAAAGGAAATGAAATAAATTCAAAAATCGGTTGAAGGATATTGAGATTTGCAAATCGTCTCTCGAGTTCTTGTTTAAAATTTTCCAGTTCAGGACAAAACATTTCAATGTTACATGCAACAGTAGGTTAGGTTAGGTTGTACCAGTTGGCACAAGGCCACACATGGACCTATTGGTACATAGTGCTACGAGATAAATGCGGCAGGAGAAAAAAAATCAGTCCAAGCGGCCATCGAAGGCCCCGGACTCTTTCGCGAACTGAAAAATGTCTGTCAGCTTTCAGCTAGATTCACCAGTAAGTTTAATATGTTTTTCAAAATATGGAATATATTTAAAAATTTTGCCTATTTAATTGTGAAGCAAAAGGTTTTAATTTTACTTAAACAACATTTACCGAACTCAACAAGTTAACAATGTTTGATTTTTCCTTGTAATTGTAAATTTAGCAAGTTGTAACGGCCCATAAAATCCGTAAGAAATGCTAATATCTTTACCCATACTGGATCTTCCAATTGTTCATGTTTTTCTCCCAATGTGTACAAAAATGCAATAATTTCAGGCAAAAGATTTAGAAATCTTTGCAAAAATCTTCCTGAGCTAAGCCATCTAAAGCTTAGTACTGTTTTCGATTTCACGTTAAATTTTCATGCAAATTTTGACGTGAAATTTATTTCGGCGAAAATTTAGCTTGAAACTAAGCAAAAGTTGTACTCACTTTTATGCGTGAAAAATTGCTTGGAACATGCATTCGCTTTAAAAATGCAAATAGCTTTGGCACATGTCTCCAATCATTTCACGCCAATTTAGTAGGTGCAGTTCATTTTTTAGGCTAGTACTGAGTTAATCGTGAAGCTAAATTTTGACATGTCTCCATTATCTGGTCATTCTTTCGAGCAAAAATTTTGAAAATGCAGAAAAGCGGGGACACTTATCATTTCTGACGGATAAGATGTCAAGAATTTTAATTCTTGAACAATTTTATTATTGAAAAGACATTTACACAATTCAATTTTTAAAATTCAAACACCAAATGTCACTATTTAGCTCGAAAGAATGAACTACACAAACTACATTGGCGTGAAAATATTTTTATTTTATTTTATCTGAAATTAAGATTAACCTTTGTTACGCTGTGTGTGACAATTTACTATCTCGGTAGCAGGGAGACGAATGCAAATGCAGGCAAGGTGTATAGAACAGAGAGATTTAAGGAAATGAAACAACCGTATACGAGATTTAGTGAAGCAGTTTTACTCAAATGATATACAGGTAAATCTATAAATTGCACAAATCGAGAGCATAGCTATCTCGGATTTTCCCGTTGGCTTCTCCGCCACCAAGGCTCTGCGAGCTTGTTTGTGAACTGAAACTGCGTGGACTGTCCGATTGAATCTATTAGCCCAAGGTCCATTCCAAAATGTACTGAATAAATCGTCTACTAAATTTTTAGTTCACATTTTAAATTAACCTAGCAAATTATTAAAAATGTCTGTGATTGACTGTTGAACTGTTTGCGATCGACCGTTTTCCCACCCCTGCTCTACTACATCATTCTGCCAAATTTCAAATACTTATCTTTTGTGGAAGTATGCTAAAATCAATATTCAAAAATGACCTCTGTTCTTGATCTCCTGCTAAAATTGTGTGCTGTATGGTTATACAGCTAACTTAAAAAAAACGAAAATATTTATTTATTTGCAATACAAATCAAAACACAAATCATCGAATATCTCGAAAGCGCTAAAATGTGCACAGAACATGCGATTCACGGCCGCGGTGCCGCCAAATGCCTACACCACATAACCATCATCGCTAATGGTTCATGTCACGTTGATGCATAAAGCGGCGACGTCACTATTCACCAGACACGCACCAACTAAGTGAACAGATAGTGCACTAGAAATATCATCAGCTGATACTTGGATTTTAGATAGTGGAGCGTCTGCTCACATGACTTTTCGGCGTGATTTTTTTTTGCACTCTCAACGAATACGACGACATTAATTCGTATGTCACATTAGGTAATAACGAAAAGTTATCTGTGAAGGGAATAGGAAAAGTGAAAATAAAATGTTTAATAAACGGCAACTGGTTGAACTCGGTGATTGAAAATGTGTGGTACGTACCACACCTTCGTAAAAACTTATTTGAGGAAGGTGCTCTTAAGTCGAAGAATATGAAAACCATGAAAGAAGGTGAATACACGAAAATAAGTAAAAATGGCTTTGCAGTTGCGTGTGCTGTGCGTACTACAAACAATTAGAGAGTGGCAAACAAACTGAGTGGCTACAAACAATTAGTGACAGAGCCACTTGAAGCAAACGTAGCTTCAGCTGATTTAAAGATGTGCCATGAAAGACTCGGGCACATAAATGCAAACGCGATACGGAATATGAAGCAGAAAAATCTCGTGAAAGGTGTAAAAATTAATATGTTTAATGAAATCTTCTGTGAAGCTTCTGCCTTTCGCAAACATCATAGACGTCCATTCAAACACACAGTGAATCATTGTTATTCTAAAGACGATACAATTTATACTGATCGATGCGGTCCAATGGGCACTTGTTCAGTTAGTGGTGCGAAATATTTTATTACATTCACGGATGTGTATTCTAATTTTTGCATAGTAAATTTTCTTAAATATAAATCCGATGCTTTAACTTCGTTTAGAAACTTTATAAATTTAATTGAAAACAAATACAGTGTTAGTGTTAAAACATTGCGTGCCGACAACGGGACTGAATTTTGAAATGAACTTTTTCAAGAATACTTAAGCATGAAAGGTATTCAATTAGAGTGTATAGCGCCGTACACTCCACAGCAAAACGGTGTTAGCAAACGCAGTAACCGTACTATCATGGAATGTGTGCGTTCTATGTTACATGCTAGAAAATAGCTTAAGTACTTGTGGACCGAAGCAGGGAATACGGCAGTTTATTTACTTAATCGTGTATCATGCAATTCCAAAGAAACCCCATACGAAAAGTGGACTGGAAGAAAACCAGATTTATCTCACTTACAAATTTTTGATTTGACAGCCTATGTTCATGTTCCAAAGCAAAAACGAAGCAAGTTAGCTGCAAAGAGTCAGAAACTCATACTACTAGGCTACGATGGAAATTTGACAAACTACCGGTTATTTGATAAAATAAGAAGATCCGAATCGATTTCCCGTGACGTATTGTTTAATAAAAGTGAATGCAGTGAAGACGAGGACAATATGGAGAACAAGTAACATTAGAGAATTTAGACATTAGAGAATTTATTGAAATTTCTGATGACGATAGCCCGACCAATGAACCTGAAAAAGCAGGGACAAAAGCACTGGAAGTAGAAGAATCGGAATCACAAGAAACACTAGCAGGAGAAATTACTGTTGAAAATAGTAATATTAAGAATAAGAAAGTGCAAGTAAATGAAAAGAATATTCAAGGAAGTGAGTTGCCAACAAGAAATTTACGACCGAGGGAAATACTTCGACAACCCGATAATTTTGTAGCAAATGTTACAGAGCTCAACGTGCCGAAAACGTATAAGGAAGCAGTTACTGGAAAATATGCTGATCTTTGGGCGGAATCAATTAAAGAGGAATTGCGGTCTCATGCGGATGTAAATGGGTTTTCAGGATAAAGGAAGATGGAAATAGATCCAGATTTAAATCGAGATTGTGTGCGAAAGGATTCGCGCAGAGGGAAGGCATTGACTATGAAGAAACTTTTGCTCCTACAATCAGGTATGATACAATTAGAATCCTCCAACTGCCCCATAACCAATATGTGGTCTATTGCCTGTTTGGCATAAATCTGTTGCATCGGTTTGAGTTTTCGATATGATGCGGCCCAGGCGTCTTCGTATACGGCCACCTCATCCTTCGTCTCTGATGTTAAACGTTGTACAGCGTCTTTCAGGATGCTGTTCCTCTCTTCCATCCGTTCCTCAATGGTTCGCTGTTTCTTCGTACTATGCAAAGGTGTTTCCTGCAAATATATATTTTTTACAATCAATTTTGGTTTCAAGTTGAATTATATATACCTACCGCTCCTATCAGAATCGTTTCGTCCTGCGGCTCAATATCCATGCTGGAAACAGTTGGTACCGTTATTTCTTGATCTCGCAAAAAATGCAGCTGATCAAAGTACCAAATGCTAGGTACGTATATGTCGTCCGCACTTGCACCAGATTTTTCACTTTTTTCAACTTTTTTTATTTCCCGCCGATAAACACTCCGAATGTTCCTCACTCTTTGTTTCAAAGCTTCTACATTGCTTTCGGGATCTATCTCCAGATTTTTTTGTAGAAGCTTCTCCCATGCAAGAATTTTTTTTTGTTTATTTTTAAAAATGTCATTTTTTACTTGCCAAAGCTCTGGCAATTGTTGGAAAAGTGAAAAAAATTCTCGCCAAGTTTCGTTGTTTTGTATGGAACACATTTTGCTCAGCAACGATTCAAAACGAAATATTATAATTCAAACATAAGACTGACCTTTTCTCTTGTTTAGTGTCACTGAATCTAAATTTGAGCTCAACCTGAACCTCCTATTTATACGCTTTAATTGCTTCTTTATTATTATCCTTCTAGGGTATTTTTCCTTTTTTAATTACCTGTAAGCAAATTACTTTTTAGATGCACTAAAAGATACACAAACCAGGGCTGAAAATGCTGAAAACAAAGAGAGATAGAGAGACAGGCTAATCGAAGCTGTGAGTCTTGTTGACAAAAAAATCCAGTAAATCGGATTATTGGCATACATGGTTTTTTTCAAAATGTTTTTTCTATAGAATTATAGAGGTACCTGAAAATCAACTAAATATCGGTTGCTGCCAAATATTTGAAGATATTTTTGTTCCACATCTATTTACCTGAACCTCCTATTTATACGCTTTCATTGCTTCTTTATTATCTATCCTTCTAGGGTATTTTTCCATTTTTAATTACCTGTATGTAAATTACTTTCGAGTTGCACTAAAAGATACACAAACCAGGGCTGAAAATGCTGAAAACAAGGAGAGATAGACCGACAGGCTAATCGAAGCTGTGAGTCTTGTTGACAAAAAAATTTCGTAAACCGAAATATAAGCATACATGGTATTTTTCCAAATTATTTTTTTTTTCAGAATTATAGAGGTACCTGAAAATCAATAAATATCCGTTGCAGCCAAATTTTTAAAGATATTTTTGTTCCACATCTATTTTTTTCCTTCATAAATATTTCCTAAAATATATAAAACATTAACGGCATCATTCTGACTCTTGTTGAGCATATTCATACACAATTTAGTCCGTTAAACCAATGATTTCGAATCATGTTACCATTACGTTTCACTAAATTCAAATGAGATCTCCATTCTAGTCTCAAAATCACCACAGACACAGCAACGTGGCCGTCGACCAGAAGCTCCGCCCACCAAATATCAAAAATTTTTGATATTTACTGCAACCGTTGCAGAGACTAAAAATGCAACCTGAGACTAGCCCACAGACAGAGATTTTCGTTGCAGATATCGCATATTGCAGATCTAGTTGTCGACCAGATCTCTCGTCTGTGGGCCGTTTTAGTAATACTCGAAAATTACATACTCTACTGCAGCGATGGGCAAACCTAATACTGGTATGATCGCAATTAATTTTTTAAATTAATGCGCGATCGACTTCGCAAAGTGGGTTAAATTAAAAACAATTAAAAATTAAATTAAGGTGTTTATTGATATTAATATATTAAATACATTGTATTACTACTTTGTGCAATGTACTTTATTAATAAATATTTTGGATTAATTTTTGATGTATATGAGTGACTCTCCATTTCATCAAAAAGTATTGTAGAGTTAGGCTTGTAAGCACTGAAGCACAATGCTAAATTTGATGAAATACCCTCGTTATCAAGTTCTCTAAAAGGAAATGAAATAAATTCAAAAATCGGTTGAAGGATATTGAGATTTGCAAATCGTCTCTCGAGTTCTTGTTTAAAATTTTCCAGTTCAGGACAAAACATTTCAATGTTACATGCAACAGTAGGTTAGGTTAGGTTGTACCAGTTGGCACAAGGCCACACATGGACCTATTGGTACATAGTGCTACGAGATAAATGCGGCAGGAGAAAAAAAGTTATATAAGGAAGCAGTTACTGGAAAATATGCTGATCTTTGGGCGGAATCAATTAAAGAGGAATTGCGGTCTCATGCGGATGTAAATGGGTTTTCAGGATAAAGGAAGATGGAAATAGATCCAGATTTAAATCGAGATTGTGTGCGAAAGGATTCGCGCAGAGGGAAAGCATTGACTATGAAGAAACTTTTGCTCCTACAATCAGGTACGATACAATTAGAATCCTACTATCTGAAGCAGCAACGCATGATTATGAAATGATCCAGTTTGACGTGAAAACTGCATTTCTTTACGGAGAAATAAAAGAAGATATATCTATGGCAGTCCCAGAAGGACTAGATGCTGAACCTGATAAGGTGTGTAAACTGAACAAATCTTTTTATGGATTGAAGCAGGCTTCAAGATGTTGGAATACAACATTTGATACAATTTTGAGAAAGTACGGCTTGAAGTCAAGTTATGCAGATCGCTGTGTATACACAGGTTTCATTAACTGTTCGAAAGTTCACTTGTTACTTTATGTTGATGATGGTTTGCTTTTATCAAAAGATAGACATGCTTTAAATAAAATTCTTTCAGATCTCAGTACGAACTTCAATATTACCATTATAGATGAACCTAAAAACTTTGTTGGTCTACAAATCGAAAGAAATCGAAGCAGATCTACGATTTTTATTCATCAATCGAACTACACGGTTCAAATCATTCAAAAATTTAATCTTCAGGATGCCAAACCAATTAGTGTGCCTGCAGACCCTCAAACAGTTTAGCAACGAGAAGACGATAAAACACATTGCCTAGATGTTCCGTATCGAGAAGCAGTTGGATCTCTTATGTCTTTGGCCGTGTGCAGCAGGCCAGACATCATGTTTGCAGTAAGCTCAGTTAGTTATTTTCTTAATAATTTCAACCGTAGCCACTGGAATTCGGTACAACGGATCTGTAAAATAACTAGCCACTGAATATATATATGAAAAATAGCCTTTTTGATCTGATCTCGGCTACTAATTTATTCAGACTAACAAAAATTGAATTATCACAAGTCTATTTATCTTAACTAACTTAATTCTACGTTAGCAAAATGCTCTCATGTTTGGATGCCCGGGCAGTGCGTCAGCATATTTCATAGCCATCCATAACATCGCTTATGCTGAATATTGCATGCATACATTTGACCATGGTCGTGAGTTTAGTTTGGTATTTAAATTGGTGTCATATATCATGCGAAAATAATAAGTCTGAGTTATGCAGACTTGTTATGATTTGATACATGATAGGTGTGAATGTATGTATGCATGAGTGCTATTACGTTACAAGAAATTATTGAGGAACTTTAAAAATTACAAATATAGTTATAGATAATATAAAGATGCATATCATTCTTAATGAATGTGAAAGATTACAAATATAGTTATAGCTAATATATAGATACATATCATTCTTAAGAATTAAATGTACACCGTACATTCTCCGTCGTCTGTGTTGAGTGATGGTAGATCCAAATTTCGGGAACTTCATGGAGCTGGCCGTGGTCGATTTCTTCCTTCGTTCTGGCTGATAGCCCTTGCAGATGTTCTTCGATAGTACACGTAATAAATAACACAGACTGTCAGCACTGTGATAATGATGTAACTGACCAAATAGTGGTGGATGTCATGGTCACTTATCTTATGAAAGTTGGTGATGGCATGCTCCTGAACCTTGAGAGCGGTTTGAAGCTGGGCAAGATCCTCGTCGACAGTCTCAGTTCTTAATTGTGGCGCTAGTGAGATTGTTTCGTTGTTTGGTTGGGTATCCATAGTGGCGTTAAGAAATTTCGAGATAACTTGCCCCTCAGGAATGAACGACAATGTTAATTTTTTCTCAAGTGCAGTGACTCCATGAATGTTCGGAGTCGGGTGGTTGATGGCGCATGATGGATTTAAGCGTATGATACCACAACGTTTCAATGTTATCGGGTGCATGTTTGAGCCACATATGATTTCAAGATGCAGTTCATCCTTGACGATAAATATCCACGAGTTCAGGGTGTTGAGCTTGATCCATGAATTTCCAGGTTATTTGCCTTTTATTTGGAAATATTTTGAGATTGTCTGTTGATTGCTCAGCAGTTCAATTTCACAACGGCTTTAATTTGCCTTAAGGGGGGAGATGCATGTAACTGCTAAAACAAAAACGATTTTTTTTTATTGCATCAAAGTGTTCGAAATACTCTTAAAATATACCAAAAGAAGTTTTGAAGCGATATTCGTATTAGCTCTCGAGTTATAGCCAGTTATAGACAGCGCGGCGTTCCCCAGGTCGGTGGAGCTTTAGAACTTCAAACGCGTTTTTCTCAAAGTAGTACTTTTTCAATTTCCGTACAAGATATCTCAAAAAATATTGAACCTATTCGGCTCAACTTTATATCACATGTACAAAAGAGTATTATCTCATCGTTGAACCTACATTTTCTTGTAATATCGGAAAAATAATTAGATTACCAATGTTTAAAACGTGATTTTTTTGAAAAAAAAATCGATTTTTTTTTTAATCTAATATTAATGTAAAAATTTGATTTTTTTTTCTAAATTTTATTGGTTCACCTATGAATTATAGATCTCATTAGCATATTTTTTTTTCTCTGAACGCTGCAAGTTTCTCGGAAAAGGCGTTAAGTTGTACGAGGCTGTTTTTGATGTGTTTTTTTCATTTGCTCGCATCGCCTCCATTTTGTGTTAAAAAATTATTAGAAAAATATATTCATTTACTATAAGATATGTACTTTGAGGATTTAATATTAAAGATTTTCTGAATAAACAATATATATATTTTAAGTCAATCTGAAATTAGCAATTTCTTTTCCATTTTACATGTATTTCCCCCCTTAAGTGTAAGTATTGGTTGTTTTACGCGACAAATTATTTCTGGGTTTGATGTGTGATAACATGCTTTGACTTTTTCCTATGACATAGGGCTGAAGCGGTCCCTTTGTTGATTAATTATCAGATAGTCGCTTGAAGGTTGAATATACACATGCTTATTCATGTACATCACTGGAATGGGAATAAGTTTGTAAAGACTATACGATTCTGTTTTCAGCAATGGAATCTTCATCTCAAATAAGATTTTTGCCTTGGTGACCCTCATCTTCACCGACATTGTATTATAAATGGGTATCATAGATGACCCAGTGTCAGTTCCGGGTGATTTGACATCTTCTGGCAAATGTTCTCTTATTGTCTTGAGCTCTGCCGTTAGCTGTGATGGCGATAATAATAACGTGTTCAGACGACCCTGTTTGGTGTCAAGTACTCCTGCGAGAATGCCCCTTTGTAAATGCTGGAAGTTCGTCAAGTTCAGTGCAAGTAAGATGGAAGCTGAGGTAAAGGTGCTAGTAGCTATTTGTTCTTAACGTGAGTGGTTCACACTGTTCTTTATTGCTTCGATCTGTAAGGGAATCATATTGAACTGATTTTGAATGTTTTGTTCGTCTCTTTTGATTAGGTTAAGTGTATTCTCTGCAATGGAGGTTTGATTTATGAGAAGTTCACGCAGCAAAATTTGATTATTATTCAGCTTGTCTATCTGGTCTTCATATTTATCTGCAAAATCCTGATCGAGAATCCCAAATAGCTTATTTGCAACTGTTCCAATTATATTAAATGGAGATCGTTTACTTCGAATTGAACCATCGTTTTGTTGATAGAGTAAGTCGTTCATGTTTTCTGATTCAGTGATTTGATGCTGCAATTGAGCTACAATGCCAGTGCACAGATCTGGAAGTAGTCCATTAGATTTCTTGGATTCACAAAGACCACTGAGTTTGCGTATAGAGTCCTGTATGGTATAAAACTCTGTCCAATATGTTGTCATGTTGCAGTAAATTAGGAAATTCCAATCACTCACATAAAGCTGTACCCTTGCAACATCATCAAAGTAGAGCCCTTCATGCTGTTCAAAAGCTTGAATCTCAAATGGTTTGTCGGGACCATGACCCAATACTGAGAGCACTAGTAATGCTCCTAGTATCAAGTAGTTTAGTAAGTTGGTGCTGTTGCTTGACGCTACAGCAGTGCTTCTTGCTCGTTTCTCATCATTTGGTCGGCTTGAAGATGACGATGCTTCCTGCTGACTTTTCCGAGCGGCGGTGGTCTTGTCAACATCGTCCGTTGTTTCAGGCATGTGTTCTGTTGTTTCAGGCATGCAATTAAGTTTGTTATCTATTAGCGGGAGTAATAATAATTTCACAATGGGTTGTTTTATTTCTCCTCTTTTGGTCCTAACAGTTACAATTATGGCCAAACCATCTTTCCCTGGATGCGTCTCTGTAACGCGGCCAAGAGAACATTTTGATGGTGCTAGGTTTTGGTCCTTAATGAGCATCACATTTCCCTTTTGTAAGTTAAGTTGCATTTGGGCCCACTTTGGTCGATGTTGTAGTCTCCCTTTATATTCAGCAGACCAGGCCTTCCAAAAGTCTTGATGCATACGCTGTATGCGTTCCCACCTTTCTAGAAGATAAGGATTACAATCTAGATGTTCCTTTTGAGGCAAACTTAACAGCGATGATCCTGTCAAGAAATGTCCTGGAGTGAGTACCTCCAGGCTTTCCGTATCTTCAGAGAGCGGGCAATGTGGCCGTGAGTTGAGGCATGTTTCCATCTGAGACATTAACGTGCACATTTCTTCATAGGTGAGTTTGTTATTCCCAACTATTCGGTGCATGTGGAATTTTATTGACTTTATTCGAGCCTCCCAAAGGCCACCAAAGTGTGGTGAAGCTGGAGGAATTATATGCCACTGGGTATTGGCTTCACGTGTGGCTTCTGTACTTCACTCTGATGGGTGGATTCTTGGTGCAACTTTTGAATGATCTTATTTGCACCCAAAAAGTTAGCTCCATTGTCGCTATAAATGTGTGCTACTGGACCTCTTCGTGCCACAATTCTCCTAAAGGCAGCAATGAATGCCTTTGCAGTTAGTTCAGAAACCACTTCTATGTGAATTGCTTTTGTTGTCAGATAAATGAATAATGATATGTATCCCTTGTATGACTTGTGGCCTCCACCCTTTGCTAAGACTAAGTCAAAAAGTCCTGCATAATCGACTCCGGTATGAGTAAATGGCGGACTGGTGGCCACTCTGGCCTTCGGCAGCATCCCCATCATTTGTTGGGCTGTTTGTGGCTTATGTCGATGGCATTTAGTGCATTTATGAATGTGTCCTTCAACTGCCTTGAGACCACTCATTATCCAGAATTTCTGCCTAGTTACATCTAATGTGAAGGTGTTTCCCCCATGACATGACAACTTGTGAGCGTCGTCGATTATCATTGTGGTCAAATGATGTTGATGGGGTAAACTGACTGGGTGTTTCCTATCAAATGCCAAGTCAGCATTTTCAAGTCTTCCACCAACTCGCAGTATTCCCCTACTGTCCAGGAATGGGTACAATGTTTGTAACCGGCTACTCTTCTGAACTTCTTGGTTACTCTTGAGTCTGTTGATTTCGTCTCCGAAATGCTCAGATTGTGTTACTTTGATGACGGGTATAAGTGCCATTTTGATTTCTTCAACTGATCATGGTCCCGTTAACTTTCTTTCAGTCGTTTTTGAATTAGAAATAAACCTTGAACAGTATGCAATCACGCGCTGAAGTTCCCTGATTGATGAATATCTTTTAAGTAATGACGATATCAGACATTCGTCAGTTGTAGATATGGTATGACATTGTTGGATTTTCCTTTCTTCAGTGACCTTGTACGATGGATTTGGTGGGAAGATAATATCTTTTTCTTGTAGCCATTGTGGCCCTTTCCACCAGAGTTCGCATCGCTTTAGTGTCGTCGGATATATGCCTCGTGAAGCGATATCGGCAGGGTTTTGGCGGGATTTTACATGGAACCAACTGCCGTTATCAATAAGCGATTGTATCTCTGCAACTCTATTTTCAACAATTGTTTTCCAGTTGAGCGGATTTTCACTTATCCACAATAATACAATCGCGGAGTCAGTCCAAGCAAAAGACTTGAGGTTTGGAATTTGGAGAGTATCTTATGTCAGTTTGAACAAATTTGCAAGTAATACCGCACCACACAATTCTAAGCGAGGTAGGGTTGTTTTTGCTTTAACTGGTGATACCTTAGTCTTCGCGGTTATAAGGGATGTATATATTTTGGAATCATGTGTAACACGTAGATAAACAACAGTGCAATATGCTCGCTCTGATGTGTCAGAAAACCCGTGAAGTTCGCAGATGCGATTAGGTCCTGGGTAGTTAAGCCATCGAGGAATGTCCACATACTGAAGACTGGGAAGTCTTCTTGGGTGCTTTCTGGTACTAGTTGATCCCAGTGAAGTTCTTGTCTCCATAGCTCTTGGATCATTAGTTTTATTTTCACCGTGATTGGAGTGAGTAATCCAATCGGATCGAAAATTTTGGCTGTTTCTGATAGCATTTCGAGTTTTGTTGTCGAACCTGGCATTGATGTTATGTTTATGTATATTTTAAGTTGATCGGTCGTCGGGTTTCGATACACACCCGATGACCGATTGACCAAAGTCTTTATGCTCTTAGATTGGTCAATATCAACTTCCGTTCTTATCTCTTTTGACTCGTTTGGGATACCTGTGAGTAATTCTGGACAGTTACTTGACCATTTTCGCAATTTAAATTCTCCTGATTCCAGTAGTTTGCACAGTTGTTTACTTAAGCCTTTGACTTCATGAACTGAATTACCACCGGAGAGGATGTCGTCTACGTAAGCGTCATTCACTAGGATATGAGCAGCCAATAGATAGTTCTTTTGGTCGTCTGTGGCCAATTGGTGTAAAGTTCTTATGGCCAGAAATGGCGCAGCGGCTGTTCCATATGTCACTGTCGTTAACTTGTAATCAGAAAACTTTTGTTTTTCCGAATCCCTACAAACGATTTTTAGGTACTCTTGATCTCGTACGTCAACATTAATTTGGCAATACATCTTTTCGATGTCCGCTGTGTACACAAATTTGTGTTTCCTCCATCTGAGTAATAGACTGGTTAAGTTCTGTTGTATTTGCGGACCAACCATCATTATGTCGTTAAGACTCTTCGAGTTGTTTCGCTTAGCGGAGGCACAAACCACTCTCAACTTGGTGGTAGAGCTATCAGTTTTTTCTACCGCATGATGTGGTTAGTAATAACCCGTCTCCCTATCGTCAGTGACGGGAACCATGTGACCTAAACGCATATACTCATGGATGAAATCCTTGTACTTTGCAGCAAAGTTCACCTTTTGTTGAAATTTTTTTTTTCCATTTGCAGTAGTCGTGCGATTGCCAACGATCGACTACCGTTTGAGTTTTCAAGAGTTTCGGGGCTTACGCGGAATGGTATTCTCACTGTGTATCGACCATCTGCCCTTCGACGCACGTTTTGTTTGTAGTGATTTTCACATTCAATGTCTTCACTTGTCAGTATCGCCGTTACTAATGTTCGAAGAAGAACATTAGTATGAAAATCACTTTGGCCAAAATTTCATATTTCTATATATATATATATATATATATATATATATATATATATATATATACTATATATATATATATATATATATATTTATATATATATATATATATATATATATATATATATACATATATATATATATATATATATATATATATATATATATATATATATATATATATATATATATATATATATATATATATATATATATATATATATATATATATATATATATATATATATATAAATATATATATATATATATATATATATATATATATATATATATATATATATATATATATATATATATATATATATATATATATATATATATATATATATATAGATATATATATATATATCATCAAAAAATTTCAGTGAAAAAATCTCAGGAACGCGCCATCCGATTGAACTGAAATTTTCAGGACACATTGGTGTATGCAAAATAGTGCCAAATCTCAGAAAAAGTTACTAATCTTTTTTAGTGATATTTTTAATATACCTTTTAGGCCCGTTTCACATGAGCGATTTCACTGCGACTGCGACTCGGCGACTTAACCGCCAGAGTTAACATACACCTGAGCTCCACTGAGACAACGCTGAGTCAGCCGATCACATGACTCAACATGCACCTGATCGAGCATTTCCCAGTCAGCAGATCTCACGAAAATCAATCAATTGTTTAAGTATGTAATCGATCTCTGTTCTTTGTCATATTGTTTGTTTGATTGAATTATCACAAATTGATTGTCATAAATAGAACTTACCTGCAAATGTTAGCTTCAGTCGAGAAATACATCTGTAATAATTAAAATCGTGTTTTTTATTCTCGCCTCCGTTTAAGAAACGTTAACTGGCGCCCGAGCAGGGACCATTCGTTAAACATAAGAACTACGAATGGGTCACTAAATCACGACGAAGTAAAAGTTCGAAAGTTCAGTCATTATCGCACATCGTACTTTGGTTGTGCCACGCAGAAAAAACCTTGTAGTTGAAACATAAGAACCAGCTACAGCGTTTCAAATAAAGAAAAGCAGTACACAAGCCTCCTTTGTGTTTTAATCCTTTGCTGAGGCTGGTAAAGGAGCTCCTTTTCTCTGCAGCCTGCCAAGTTGGACAATATAATTTTTCCGCGTAATATCGTGTTTGCGTGAAACTCTCATTCATGCTAAATTGATTACAGTGACCTTTGCGTAGCAGTAAAACGGTGGTGCGAGACTGTGAGAAAACTACACAAAAAGGCTCAAGTGAACGCGAACTGTGCAGTGACAATTGGAGAGCCTAGTGATATATACCGTACCACAGTAGGGTGTAACCGAAGTCAAAGATTGCATCTAAAAAGGAGACCTACGGAGTATCCAGGCAACTCACACAATGCAAATCACACTTGCATCAATTCTGTAAGTACTGAACTTTACTTACATTTTCGCAAAAAAAATATTTTATATAAAAAAGGTCATATTAGCTTTGAAAAGTGAATCAGTAAAAAATTTACTTATCGGACAATAAAAGTGAATTATCGCGTTTTTTATAAAAAAAACCGTATTACCGTAATTTACAAAAATCCGCGTTAAAATTACAAAAAGTCGTAATACAATAATCAAAATGGATCAAATTAACGTTATGTTAAACGAGCTCAATGGCGCTGTAAATGCGCAAATGGAAATTTTAAAAAAAATTGACCTACGGGTCAGGGTCTTAGAGGATAAACCAGTTCAGTCTGAGGTCCCATTGACTGTTCCAAGAAATGAACAGGATCTGAAGGAAATATTAAAGCTACCAGATTCTGTGAAGGAGCTAAATGTTTTCGACGGAAATCCTGTGGAGTACATCTCTTGGATTCGCAGTGTCGAAAGTATTTTAAAAGACTATGAAATAGTCAGAACCAACCCAATATACCGCGCAATTTTGCAAAGTATACGGCAAAAAATTAGGGGAGCTGCTAATGCAGCTCTCATATCTTACAACATATTTGAAGATGATTGGTCAGCCATGAAGAAGTGCTTATCACTTCATTATGCGGATAAGCGAGACATCAGAACACTCGAGCACCAGCTCGGTAGCCTTCGCCAAGGTGCGATGTCAATTGACGCTTTTTACGCTAGAGTTAACCATCAATTTTCACTTATTATTATTAAGCTGAGAATGGAAGACCATTCAACAGAAACAACAAATGTCCTTGTTGAAACCTATCGTAACCGAGCTTTGGACGTATTTATTAGAGGACTAAATGGAGAACTCTCCAAAATTCTGATGATTCAAAGACCGCAAACGCTTCCTGAGGCATATACTATATGCTTGGAAGTGCAAAACTTGAGCTACCGCAATATGTCTGTCTATAAAAGGGACGCGGTAAATGAAGTCATCGCACCCGTGAACCAAATTTATCCCACTAAAACCGATAATTTTAAACCAAAACCACCCCCAGACAATTAACTTGGCAAGAGAAAAATGCTGCATATAATATGCTACACCAAAATCGAAACGAACCTGGTTTTTCCGGTCAGTATAAGACTCCACCTCCTAGGCCTATTTACCCGAAACCACCGGTACCTATGGATGTCGATCGTTCTGTTCAAACTCGCCTGGTCAATTATATGAACCGGCCACCAAACAACCTTACATCTAAAAGATCTAACGATTCTTCTAACGTGGTGCATAAACAACAAAAGCTTTATAACATCCAAACTGAACCTTACCAAGAAGAGCCAGAATATGAGGAAAATTTGGAGGGTCCTGAACAGGAACAAGAAGTGATTCATGAATCTTTAGACGATATTATCCCCGAGATTAATTTTATGATAGACACCTAGAGTATAAAACCCCCAGTGGCAATGTATTAAAATTTCTGGTGGATACTGGTGCCAACAAAAATTTCATAACAGAACAATTAGGAATAAATGCTAAACCGATAGAAAAACCATCCAAAATTCAGTCGGCAGCCGGAGTACTGGAAATTAACCGCAAAATAACAGGAAAATTCTTTGCCTCTTTAGGAATCAGCAAAACCTTGGTGTTTTACGTTTTGCCCGGACTTAAATCGTTTGACAGGATAATTGGAGACGATGCGCTACGCGAACTAGGTGCAGTAATCGACAGGAAACGAAACACTTTAACATTGGAACCAAGAGTAGAAATACCTCTCAAATCAAAGCAATCAACTCAAGTCAACAGCCTACAAGTTAGAGATCGGCATCTACACAATTCAACTAGACAAAAATTAAAGGATATCCTGGAGAAACATAAAGCTGTTTTCGGACCAATAAGCGATACTGAAATTGCTGATACTATCGTAGTTGCTGAAATTCGGACTTCAACTGACGAACCCATTTATGCTAAAATGTATCTTCCTCCAATGAACTTACGCCCTGAATTCAACAAGCTTATAAAAAAATTATTAGACGATGGGATAATTAGACCATCTAGAAGCCCTTACAATTCACCCTTGTGGGTAGTTCCGAAGAAGTTTGACGCTTCCGGAGAAAAAAAATACCGCCTAGTAATTGACTTCAAGAAACTAAATTCTGTTACGATTTCAGATACATATCCTATCCCGGATATATCAAGTACCATTGCAAGCTTAGGTAAATCCAAATTCTTTTCAACGCTTGACCTGACATCTGGCTTCTATCAAATACGAATGCACTAACGCGACATTCCAAAAACGGCTTTTTCAACCTTAAATGGGAAATATGAATTTTTAAGACTACCCTTCGGCTTCAAAAATGGGCCAGCTATCTTTCAAAGAATGATAGACGACGTTTTGAGAGAGCATATTGGGAAAATTTGTTATGTGTACATTGACGATATAATTATCTTCGGCGAAAATGAGGAAAACCATTTAAATAATCTCAACAATATTTTCGAAACATTAGAAAGAGCCAATTTAAAAGTAATCTTGGATAATTTTTCAAAGAGCAAACTGAGTTTTTGGGCTATCTTGTAACTCCGGAGGGTATTAAACCGGACCCGAGGAAAGTTGAGGCAATTGATAAAATAAAACCACCAAGTAACTTAAAGGAGCTTAGAGCTTTTTTGGGTCTGGCTTCCTACTATAGGCGTTTTATCAAGGATTATGAAAAGATAGCTAAACCTCTCACCAACCTTACAAGAGGAATTACTTTCCAAACTAAAGCAAGCCAGTCCAAAAATGTGAAAATTTCTCTGAATAAAGAAGAAATAAAATCATTCAACAACCTTAAAGAGCTTCTTATGTCGGCTGAAATCCTAACGTTTCCTGACTTTGAAAAACCATTTATCCTCAGGATAGACGCTTTAAATCACGCAATTGGAGCAGTTCTGAGTCAAGGAGAAATTGGTAAGGATAATCCTGTAACATATATCTCACGATCTCTTAATCGCACCGAAGAGAATTATGCCACTAATGAAAAAGAGTTGTTGGCAATTGTTTGGGCATTAGATAATCTTCGTAATTATCTTTACGGTGCAAATAAATTAAAATAATAACAGTCCACCAGCCTCTCACCTTCGCTTTGAGCTCCAAAAATACGAACTCTATATTAAAAAGATGGAAGGCAAGAATCGAAGAGTACAATTGTGAACTACTGTACCGACCTGGAAAAACTAATGTTGTGGCTGATGCTTTATCCAGACTCAAAACTGAGTGTAACAATCTAACTGGAAGTACCACGGATACCGCACTAGACAGCTCAACTGAAACCGCTCGTAGTACCACCACAGATACCGCTGAAACTATTCACAGTGCAGAAGAAGATAGTTCAGATTTAATTCCTCATTGCGAAGCGCCAATTAATGTATTCAAAAACTAAATAATTTTCGGGGAAGGTAAAGCGATCGCTTATGCGGAGCCACATCCTCCCTACAAGCGACACTACATTGGTACATCCACGCACAGTTGGGACAAGCCAGTAATAATTCAATTGTTAAAGGAGAAACTAAATTTCGGCGTAATCAACGGAATCAAGATACCTGAGGAACGTATCTCTATGTTGCAAGGAATTTACAAAGACCATTTTTCTACAGCCAAAATAAGAATTACCCAGAGATTAGTGGAGGATGTTGCAAGTGAAGAAAATCACATGCGCATTATCGATAAAGAACACCGCAGAGCGCATAGAAATGCCGTAGAGAATAAAGATCAAATATTAGAGCAATATTATTTTCCACAAATAACTAAAAAGATTAAAAAATATATCAAGCAATGCGAAGTGTGTAATTCCTGCAAGTACGATCGACATCCTATAACTCCAGAGCTCCAACCAACACCTGTGCCAACTTATCCATCAGAAATATTGCATATTGACATAATTGAAATCCAAAACAGCAAATATATTACTTGCATAGATAAATTTTCAAAGTTTGCAAAATTCTTTCATATCAAGCACAAATCTGTACTCCACCTCGGCGGCAAAATCATCAAAATTCTTCACTTTTTTACAGTGCCCAAAATCTTAGTAATGGATAATGAAAGTACCTTCAGCAGCTCAATAATTGAGAATTACATCAAATCGTTAGACATTCAAATTTACAAAACCCCTACAGCCAAAAGTGAAGTTAATGGCATCATTGAACGGGCCCACTCAACAGTCATAGAAATGATTAGGTGCCTCAAAATAGAACACCCAGATCTTACCTTGAAGGAAATTGTTGAGGTTGCTGTGGATCGGTATAACAATACCATCCATTTGGTTACAAGCAAAAAACCCGCTGACGTCTTCTTTGGACGCAGCCAAAGAATTAACTATCAAAACCTCATAAACTTTCAAAATAAACTAAACGTTGATCTAGCAGAACAGATAAAACAGAACCAAAACCGGAAAATCCTTCGTGAAAATTTGAAAAGGAGTAAGCCAAAAAAATATAAACCTGAGGACAAGATTTTTGTCGCTGAAAAAAGGAGAAGCGGCAAGCAGAACCCGCCCTACAAAAGAGAAATAGTTGCAAAAGATAATAAAGTTACAGTTACAACCATTTCTGGCAGAAGAATACATAAATCCAACATAAAGAACATCAACTCTGACCAATGATCTCTTTCCAGGATTCTGGCACAATTCTCTCACGCAACACTCAACATATATGAACACAACACACCAATTGTTACAATAAAACAAGGTGAAGGACGGATTATCGACGGCAACTTTAGGATAATTCATGTGATCAACCGTACCCTGTACGAAGATCTAACCAGCAAACTGGCGTCGGTCATGAAAAATAATGTATCTAACCACAGCAGCATAAAGTCTCAAATCGAATACCAATTGCAAAAAACCTACAGACTTTTGGATGTTTTAAAATTTCGAAATCATAGAAGCGCACGGTCAATAAATTGGATCGGTTCTGCGTGGAAATGGATTGCGGGGAACCCGGACGCCACAGACTGGGAGCAGGTAGTGCAAAATGAGAACCAAATGATTGCGAACAACAACAAACAATTCAAAATTAACAATCACTTGATGGAAACAGTTAACGCCTTAATTGCTGATTACAATAAGATAACGAACACCATTAATCGTAACGAAAGCGAAAAATTTGAACAAAAAATTTATAACAAAATTAACATCATCCGAGATGAAATAAATGATATACTCTTAGCATCGCAACTTGCCAAGGCAGGAATAGTCAGCTCGAAACTACTAGAAAAAAAGGAAATCGATCAGATTTTATCAGAAACCATTACACTTCCCTACAACAATTACGTCGAGGCAATTGAATTCGCAGAACCTGCAATGGTTGCAACAAACTCAACATTACTCTATGTAATATCTCCTCCAAAAACAACCACACATGAATATAGCCATATCCAAATAAGGTCTACCATAAAAAATTCTAAACAATTACTCCTACAGTTTAAAGCTCTTCTTACCAATTCGCATGAACAGTTCGGAATACTTGAAAAATGTAAAACCATTAAAAATACGACAATCTGCAGAAAGGAACAATTCATTACACTTGAAGATGATACTTGCATTCCACAGCTCCTTCACGGTCGAAACGCAAAATGTGATGTTCTATACAACCAGGTCACTATTACTGAGTATATCGGAAATAATATCGTGTTCTTGGCAAATTACAACGGGAATCTAACACATCAAGGGCAGACTAGACGCTTGAAAGGGAATTTCGTTATCCAGCTTTCTAACGACACATTCTATTTAAACGATCAGGAATTCACGAGCAAGGAAATTGTAACTTACCAGATCCTACCACCAATTCTTCAGGCCAATCTTCTGGAAAAAGATATTAAACTCGATTTCAAATACCTACATCGGCTTCATTTGGAAAATATTTCGAAATTGCAAAAGTTCACCACTATTTATGCAATATCAGTCGTTTCAGATATTTTCATCATAGTTGCAGTTATAATGACCCTCACTATCATCGTAGCGTGGTACATCAAGGCCACCCAGATTGACACCGTGATACCGTTATCAACATGTAACGTACATCAACAGCCAGACACCATCCGAAGGTCGTTGTACGAATTGAACCCAATAAATGTGAACTTCTAGCTGATCTAGGAAGGGGAAGAGTTAACATACACCTGAGCTCCACTGAGACAACGCATAGTCAGCCGATCACACGACTCAACCTGCACCTGATCGAGCATTTCCCAGTCAGCAGATCTCACGAAAATCAATCAATTGTTTAAGTATGTAATCGATCTCTATTCTTTGTCATATTGTTTGTTTGATTGAATTGTCACAAATTGATTGTCATAAATAGAACTTACCTGCAAATGTTAAGGCAGCTTTAAGGCGGCTTTAGATATGCGGTGTTTGTCAAACACCTCCTATTCGCCAAATACCGAGCACCTAGTCAAGTAATTTGGCTTGGTGCTTGCGGTATGACAAGCACAGTGAATTAGACATTCGGGCATTGCCGAATGTTCGCCAAAACTGGAAGATAAACGAGCTGCGGGGATACGACACAGTGCTCGTCTACTTTGATGTTTGTTGAAAGTTCGACAAGCTACGGGAATAGCGAGCACCCGAATGTTTGTGCTTGGCCTAGGGCAAGCACTAGGCGAGCAACCCAACCCCACATGCGAAGTTTGCCAAACTAGGTGCTCGCTATTTGACAAACACCGCATATCTAAAGCCGCCTTTAGATATGCGGTGTTTGTCAAACATCTCCTATTTGCCAAATACCGAACACCTAGTCAAGTAGTTTAGCTTGGTGCTTGCGGAATGACAAGCACAGTGAAATAGACATTGCCGAATGTTCGCCAAAACTGAAAGATGAACGAGCTGCGGGGATCTGGCACAGTGCTCGTCTACTTTGATGTGAGTTGAAAGACAAACTACGGGAATAGCGAGCACCCAAATGTTTGTGCTTGGCCTAGGGCAAGCACAAGGCGAGCAACCCAACCACACATGCGAAGTTTGCCAAATTAGGTGCTCGGTAATTGACAAACACCGCATATCTAAAGCCGCCTTTAGCTTCAGTCGAGAAATACATCTGTAATAATTAAAATCGTGTTTTTTATTCTCGCCTCCGTTTAAGAAACGTTAACTCCAGCGACTATGCGACTAAGCTAAAAACATGGGACTAGATGATGTTGTTTACATGTGCTGTTTGCAGCCGCCGGCGGCTGCGATAGTCGACATCAGTCGCCATTCACCGCCATTCACCAAGCGTAGTCGCAGCGGCTTGCATAGGCTGGCGTGAGTTAATGACTAACATTCTTATCCATGAGCAAATAAAGATAAGCACATGGCAGAAAATGCCAATGATAGCATTCTAAGTAAACAACATCGTAACATTATCTAAATATGGAAATATTGAATAAGCGATAATGTGAACATGAGCCCATGCAAGCGTAAATATGATAACGCATATGAACTCATGGTATGAAGATAAGAATAGACGATAGGGAAAAGATATAAATACTGCATACGAGCATTGTAGCGGCATTCCTAATTCTTAGTTGTACCATGATTGTTACTTCTACTATAGTATCTGTCATGGACTAAAGAGCTATAAATAAAGGAATCATTTATTTGTTAACCAAGTATTTTATTCTTTATAAAGTATAGGTGAAGCAGGTAAATTAACTGGGGGCTCAACCGGGATACGAGGCAAGTATCCTGCATCATAAGCTGTAACAAGTTCCTGAATCAACCTTCTACAAGTACAACCGAATCTAAGGCACGTATCAGAAGCAAGGACGAACAGCGATCAAACTTGAAACTCGTATCCAGCCAAAAAATCTACAGCTATCTGACAAACACCACAAGGACCAGGAAATCCATAGCAGATTCAACCTATGGTGCATATCATCAGAAACTGAGAACGTCATACAACATTCCCGGACGGCAAAAAAGAGGGAATCTCGACTGTGCAGAGCATTATCATCCGAAATCAAGGAAAGTTACCCTGCTACAGCGAACAACAACGAAGAAGAAAACAGGTTAGTACAAAACCCTACAAAATAAAAAAATCTATTACGAAGAAGTTATTGTGTGCAAACCGTGAATAATAAAGTGAATAATAGTGAAAAATAATATAGAACGAATTAGTGCGTAATAGATCATAAGAAGAAGTGAAAATTGTAAAAAATTAAGGGTATTCAATACACCCGAGCAGAATTTTAAGAGAATTCGTTCCCTTCCACCATATATGTGAGAAGGATAAATAACAAGTAGACTCATTGCAAAGAGTGACAGAATTTTAGGAGAATTCGTCACCACCCGTCCTTTATACGAGGTGGAAAATAAGAAAATAATTAAAAGAAAATACTGTAAACGCACGAAATAAAATTTTCTCGAAAACGAAAAAATTAATAAAACATATAACAAAACGTAAATCAGCGAGCAATAAAATGGAGTTAACTCGCATTTCAGCAGAATGCGATGCATTAAAAACTCAAGTATTACAAATGCAATCAAAAATTGATGCACAGAACTTGAGGTTACAAGAGATGGAAGAAACGAACCTATCTAGTCCCATGAGTGACTATGAGGATCACTTATGTCAATACGACAGTTCCACACAAATTAATGTAAATATATTCAAGAATTTACATACCTTCTCAGGAACTGAGTCAGAATACAGACCTTGGAGAAAAATGGTCTTATTATTACACAACTCAGTCAAAACGTTTCAGAATACTAACATATATCGTGAAATATTATTAATCATACGCTCCAAAATAATCGGTTCAGCGGCAGAGGTCCTAATAAACAATAACACGGAACAAAACTTCGATGCAATAATTGCACAATTAGACTATACTTATGCCGACAAAAGACCCTTATACGTTTTAGAGAACGAAATGTCTGTTCTACGACAAGGCGCACAAACGCTTGAAGCGTTCCACAACAAAATAAACTTACAATTAAATCTTGTAATAGCTAAAGTCGTAATGACGTATCACAATGAAGATGCAATTAAGGCTCTAACGACCGAAATGGAATCAAAAGCCATTCGAACGTTTATCGCAGGCCTAAACAGCATAGCCACCAGGAACATGCTCTATGGACAAAATCCTAGAACACTGAGTGAAGCGTATGCAGCCGCCCAAACGATGTTCCATGACACGCAAGTCCATGGACTCGATAATCATTTCCATACAGGATATAGACCACGTCATATACCGTTTCAGCAGCATCACAGACATTACAACCCGCCGATAAATAGAAGAAATGATTTCCAGCCAAACAGAAATTCTTTCAATAACAATGAACAACGACCCGAACCGATGGAAGTAGATTCATCAAATCACTTCAGAAGAAATAATAATAATTTCAATAACAGAAACAATCAATTTCATAATAATAATAACAACTTAAAACGAGAAAGAGAAATGTCCTCACAGAAATTCAGACACCCGCAAAAAATGCATCGAATGAATGAAACAAATCGTAACAATACTGAGTCGTTAATTAACAATATCCCAGATGAACGCGAAGAAATTGACGGGAGTAATTTTTTAGAACTTTGAAAGGCTTACCACACCTTAAATTAAAGACGCGATCGGATAGTAAGCCATTAGACATTTTCATATTATTAGACTCAGGAAGTACTAATAATTATATAAATCCAAACATAAAATTAGGAAAAAAAGTAAAACTAGATGTACCCATTGTAACTAAGACAATGCACTTCAAAAATCTTCTATAAAAGAATAATAAATATTTTAGGTGAAAACGTCACATTCTATGAATTAAATGCATTAAAAGAATACGATGGTATATTAGGATTTGATGGTTTATCAAAGTTACAAATAACCTTCGACTTAGCAAATTTTAACCTAAAGATCTTTACAAATAAGAAATCAGTAGACTCTCAAGAAATAAATTTTACAATTCATGATGAAACTTTACAAATAAAATTAGGGAAATTATGAGAAATAATTCGTATAATGAAACCTTACCCTTCACGACGACTATAGAGGTAACTATACGCACGAAAGACAATAACCCTATCTGGACAAAGCAATATCCTTACCCGTATAATAACAATGAATTTGTCAACGAGGAAATAAATAAACTATTACAGAATGGAATTATAAGGCCAAGTAACTCACCTTATAACTTTCCGGTCTGGATCGTACAAAAGAAAGGTACCGACGATAAAGGTAACCCTAAAAAGCGACTAGTGATAGACTTCCAAGAGTTGAATTCTAATACTATTACGGACAGATATCCTATCCCAGATGTCAATATGACAATACAAAATCTAGGGAGACCAAAAGTCTTTTCAACGCTCGACCTCGAGTCAGGATTTCATCAGATTAAGATAAAAAAGGAAGACATTGAGAAAACTGCTTTTTCAATAAATGGAGCTAAATATGAATTCGTAAGAATGCCCTTTGGATTGAAAAACGCACCTTCGATATTCCAAAGATGTGTTGATGGCATATTGCGACCATTCATAGGCAAGTTTGCTTATATTTACATCGACGATGTATTAATATACTCTTCCTCACCCGAAGAACATATTAAACATATCGAAATAATTATAAACGCATTAAAGAAAGCCAACATGAAGTTATCCGCAGAAAAGTCTCATTTCCTTAAATCCGAAGTCGAATATCTAGTTCACATAATACGACATAATAAAATAACTGTTGACCCAGCAAAGATAGAAACAATAAACGAATACCCAGTACCTACAAACCTAAAAGCATTAAGAGGATTCCCATATTACCGCAAATTCATAAGAAACTTTGCCCAAATAGCTAAACCACTGACTATCCATCTTCAAGGAGAAAACGCAACAATAGGGAAAAATAAAAGTAAAAATGCTATAATAAAACTAGATAAAGTAGCCATAGAAACTTTCGAAGAAATTTTTTTTTTTTTTTTTTTTTTTTTTCAAGGCTGTGCGAGTTTTATTTTACTGTGGCTAATATTTTGAAAATTTTGGTTATCTTAATAATTTTGTTTTTAACTTAAAATATTATATATGTATTTATTTTATAATGAGCTGGAAGTCGTTTTTTTTTAATTGTACAACTTTGAAATGAAAAATTATCTTCAACTCCTCACTCCTAATACAAGGTTCGTTACCTTAAAAGGAGGAGTAGTGTATTAAATTGAATTGTGTAATTTACTGTCATGATATGGAAATAAAGCACTATATTAAAAAAAAAAATAGCAAACTACGAGAACAAATAGAGTTATACCAACCTGATTATTCGAAACCATTCGAATTAGCAACGGATGCAAGCAACATTGCAATAGGAGCAGTGTTAAGCCAAAAACGGAAACCTATAACCTTTATATCACGAACTTTGAGCAAAACTGAGGAAAACTACTCGACTAACGAAAAAGAACTACTAGCTATAGTTTGGTCTCTACAAAAATTGCGCAATCACCTATACGGCATTGCAGATTTAACGATCTATACGGATCACCAATCTTTGATATATTCCATATCAAGCAAGAACTCAAATACGAAATTAAAGCGATGGAAAAACCTCATAGAGGAATATGGCGCAAAACTCGTATATAAGCCAGGAAACCAAAATGTAGTAGCAGATGCATTATCAAGACAAGAAGTAAATAATTCAACTGATCACAGTATACACTCAGAAGAAAGCTCTGGTACGGAACATATAAAAACCACATCAAAGGCAACGAATACATTTAAAAATCGAGTAATATTAAGAGAAGGAAGTAATGAAAATGTAAAGCTAACTCAACCATTCCGAGGATATACCCAATGGGAAATCACATTTGCATCAATAAATTATGTGTTACGACAATTAAAAACGATACTAAATCCGAAAACAAAAACCGTATTTCATACAGATCTCGAAACATGGCACAAAGTAAAAGACCCAATATATCAGAATTACACCACATATAAGAAAGTATTCTCACAGAAATATCTCATCGTCGAAACAGATGAAGGAAAACAAGCATACCTTATACGAAAAACACACGATAGAGCACATCGCAACATGAAAAATAATATAATTGAACTCCAAGCGAAACACTTTTGGCCAGAAATGAAGAAACAAGCTCATCTATATGCAAAAAATTGTGAAAATTGTCATATAAACAAATATGAACGCCACCCGAAGAAACATATACTAGGAAGAACTCCTTTACCACTAAAACCAGGCACACATATCCAAGCAGACATTTTCCATATGAATAATCAAACATATATATCCTGCATCGACAGATTCTCTAAATATACGTACTTTCATTTTATACCCAACAAACTAAATATCCCCGAACATTTAAAACAGATATTTCGAACAATATTTCCTAAAATAACACACCTCACTACGGACAATGAAAGCATATTTACAAGTAGTACCACCAAGAATATACTACAAAATTTAAATATTGAACATTACTTAACACCGGTACGACATTCCACCACAAACGCTTCGATCGAACGATTACATTCAACTATCATCGAACTTACAAGACTTCTTAGTACCCAAAATAAAACAAACCCACAAGATGAAATCTATAATGCAATCCACGAACATAATAATACTGTCCACTCAGTTATAAAACAGAAACCTATAGATGTCCACTTTAATCACGGTAAATATGCAAATATATCTGAAATATTGAAATCATCACAAGAGAATATGATACGGCATGAGAATAAACATAGATCTTATAAATCCTTTCAGCCGAACGACACAGTGTATGCACGGAACAACCAACGCAACAAGGCCAGTAAAAGATTCATTAAATATATAATACAAGAAGACCGTGGGGACACGATTCTCACTACCACGGGGAAGATCATCCATAAGGATAATTTACGGAACCATACCACAAAACAAAATGGAAACAACCAAATGGATAATGCTAACACTAGTAATATACAAAGTACAGACACTCAATGTAACTAACGTAGGAAACAAAAACTTTATCCTAATACAAGGAGACCACGCATATACGTTCCAAGAAACTAAACTCTTATTCCATATAGTAGAATTATCCCAATATAAAATTGCATTAAAATTGCATCATTTATTACAATTGCATAAACACAAATTAAGGAAAGGAACAAACCTGATAGTATAGACATACATACCATAGAAAGAATTGAATCTTTACTTGAACAATTAGACGAACATAGACAGAAACGTTCTATAGACTTCTTAGGGACTATTATAAAGTTCATCACAGGAAACCCTGACAACAATGATCTATTAGAAATAAAAGGAGCATTGAACCAATTGATCACGAATAACGAACAACAAAAAGCCATAAATTCAAACTTTAATAAACGATTGTCAGAAATTCAAGAAACTTCAGCCCATTACTCATTCCTTTTAAACGAAATATACCTGAATTTACAGAATGTTATGGAAGCCATTAATCTTGCCAAGAACAATATTGTATTATCGTCCATACTCAAAATTAAAGAAATAAAAAATATAATAAAAAGTGAAAAAATTCGAGTACCCATAATTAATGTCTTAGAGTATTCAAACATCTATGTTATGAGAGTTCACGAGAACATAATATTCACATATAAATACCCTGTAATCGAAAGTCGAATAAAATTTTACGAAATTATAACAATCGCACATACCTATGGAAAATATGTAATGTACCCATACATTGGAAAAAATGAAACAAATTATATTGCTTTAGAAAATTGTAAGAATTATTTGAATGTAAACATATGTAAAGTAAAGAAAACAAATGACAATTGTACTATTCCAATATTAGAAAATAAGAAAGCATATTGTAAACTCATACAAGAGAATGACAAAGAATTTGTAAGACTCAACCCAAAAACGATATTCCTCACAGGAAAACACACTTTAAATAATGAGTTAAAAATAGGAAAATACCTAATGAATTCGACCAGAATGTAACAGTAGATAATGAAACTTACGAAAATCATGAAAGAAGAGCACTTGAAACATTGCATAATTTTGAACATAACGAAGTAGAAATCCTAGAAATAACTGAATCAGAATCAAACCTAAAATTTTCAAACGTACAGTCCTTAAATAAATTTATATTACCAATACAAAAGAATCTAGTAAAAAGTACTCTAATATTGATCACTACAGTATAGTAACTTCCATAGTAACTTCACTTATAATATTTCTATTAGTAAAAATCTTGAAGAGATATAACGAATATAAAAGAATCAAACTAGAAAAAGAAAAACGTAAATTATACTTGCAAATTTTAAAAGATAACGGCATTGAAAGTGAGGACACTTTATTTTAACAACGGGGGGAGTTAATGACTAACATTCTTATCCATGAGATAATAAAGATAAGCACATGGCAGAAAATGCCAATGATAGCATTCTAAGTAAACAACATCGTAACATTATCTAAATATGGAAATATTGAATAAGCGATAATGTGAACATGAGCCCATGCAAGCGTAAATATGATAACGCATATGAAGTCATGGTATGAAGATAAGAATATACGATAGGGAAAAGATATAAATACTGCATACGAGCATTGTAGCGGCATTCCTAATTCTTAGTTGTACCATGATTGTTACTTCTACTATAGTATCTGTCATGGACTAAAGAGCTATGAATAAAGGAATCATTTATTTGTTAACCAAGTATTTTATTTTTTATAAAGTATAGGTGAAGCAGGTAAATTAACTCGTGTGAACTGTTGTAAAATGATCGAAGTTATTCACTTTCGTGGAAATATTTTGTTAAATTTCAGCTTACATTTGCAAGTTTGCACTACGATGTTTGACACGGAACTCTTTATTGTTGCCGTAGAAAAGTATCCCTGTTTGTGGGATACTTCAACAAATGCATATGCTAACCATGCTCAAAAAATTGAAACCTGGAACAAAATAGCTCAGGAAATAAATCCTGATCTTGAAGGCAATGATCGGCAAAAACATGAATACGGTGAGTGTTTTTTAATTATTTATTTGTCACATAAATTGAACAAATTGGACAATATTACTTTACCATATTACTTGCTTATACATATGTATTACCTAATTATACATATTGTGTGTGTTTTAATTCATATCATAGCATTTTGCCATGGTACACTTCCCGCTTCTGTTTGAAAATAGTCTGCAAAATAATCTCGCACTGATGTCCCTGTTCTTCCCTGGTAAACATTTTCCATATCAGCTAATGATCTTGGTATAGTGAGTGTATCTTTGAATTTATAACCGTCGCGTTCTCTCACAAAATTGTGTAATAAGCAAGTTACTTTAATGATATCTTCCGCTAAATCTATTGAAACATCTAACAAATGGAAAATTCGCCATTTATACGCTAATAGTCCAAACGCACATTCAATACATCTTCTGGCTCGGCTTAAACGATAGTTGAAAACTCTCTTTTTCAATGTGAGACTATTTCCTCCATAAAGACGTAATATGTTAAAATCTAATTTGAAGGCTTCGTCCCCCAATTGCACATGAGGTAGAGCTGGTGAAGTTGAATTTGGCAAAATTTGGTTTGGAGGAATACTAAGATTGTTAGATTTTAATTTTTTATGAAAATTGCTTTCCTGGAAAATAATTGAATCAGAGCTTTTGCCATATGCACCCACATCAATGTATAAAAAAGTATAATTGGAGTCGCAAACAGCAAGCAGGACAATTGAGAAAATTTTTTTATAATTATAATATGAAGAACCGGAACTTTTAGACTTAACAATTCTTACAAGCTTGCCATCGATTGCGCCCTAGCAGTTAGGAAAGTTGCATGATTTTTGAAATCCTGCTACTACTGAGTCCCATTTTGACGACACAGGCGGCATACATTTATTCAATAGATTTTTCCATATCGCTTTGCACACAATCCTTACAATATTGCTTATAGCTGATATACTGATATGATATGCGAACTCCAAATCTTGCATGGAATTGCCACTTGCAATGTATCTAGAAAATAAATTTAATATATATATATATTTGAACTCTTCTGCTTAAGATTTTTAATCAATTGGTAATTTTTTATTGATTGAATTGCAGTATTAGAATTGAAAAAACTCTAACGCACCTGAACCGCTAGAAACACTTATGTTCGAAGAACAGTAGAAGAATCGTGTAGGTTTTGAGTGCATATTCCATTATATGTGTTGCTTATTACGGCCAAACTGTTTCAAATGCCACGTTTTACTTTGGTCTCAAGAATGCATTATAACTCATATGGTGGAAGTTTTCAGATATAACCACTGACATGAATTTCAACGTTTATGAGAGCAAAACACGGGTTAATTATATTCGTTATCAGTTGCATATTTCACCAAACTTTGAAAGCAGCATC
This sequence comes from Nemotelus nigrinus, assembly GCA_947369275.1. Lineage (NCBI taxonomy): Eukaryota > Metazoa > Arthropoda > Insecta > Diptera > Stratiomyidae > Nemotelus > Nemotelus nigrinus. The sequence continues at coordinate 134,601,888 of OX376372.1, forward strand.
TCATATAACATCAATGAAGAAAATGCTCAGTGCCTGCAGCACTGTAACTGAAGTTGGTGTTTGGGGCTGCGATCCGAAAAATTTGCAGAACTTTGGGAATTGAAACATCGGCTATTTATTTTCATTGTAAATGTTTCCGGTATGAATACTAACTGTTAGCATTTATTGATACAAAAGTAGCACAACCGACTCGTGCTGGCAACCTTCTGCCAGTATCAAAGCCAAGAATATATCACATCTGCTTCTCGTTGTTATATTACATTCGAAGTTATAGGAGTATAAAGAAATTTAGGGTTACCTGCAGCGAGTTTTTTTCAAAAAATCGAAAACTTAATATTTGCTGTTTATTGTCACTACAATATCATTACCATTTGAAAATTCTACGAAAAAACCTAAACCTAGCTTAATAAAGATACTGCAATTAAACACAAAACCAACAATAGCTGGACACCCTATCATGGCTTTTCAACCAAATTTGGCCTGAATAATGTTTATGATAGGTTTCATTAATTGTATGAAATTCGTATTGATTTCATGACTGCACTGGAAGTTATAAGGCAAAACGTTTTATTTTCCTGTGCAAATTTTCAAAACCAAAGACACCAAAAATTACCAAAGCTGGCAGCACCAATCTAATTTTTCAACCAAATTTCCACCAAACAGAGTTTAGAGTAAGGTTCAGCTACTGTGTCAATTTCATGAAAATCTGGTAACTAATTCACATTTCATAGGGCAAAAAGCAAGTTTTTTTTCTTTGTAATTTTTCAAGATGGCACCACTGGCACAGAGTTGCCCACAATTCAAAATCGCTTCTATCAGATCTGGTCCTATTTAAGTCCAATGCATTCTGTAAATTTCAGCTGTATGTGATTATTGGTTCGTGAGTTCCCGTGAACAGAAGTTTTTGATGCTAAAATATAGGTTAACTGGGAGAGGGTTACCGTTCTTGTCCGACATTCAAATTTCAAAGTTTTACTTTGAACGTGTAGATAAAACATAAGATTTGTATACAGATTGGTTTTATTGTAAGAAACGGACATTTTTTGAATATTGGATGGTTTGAATGTTTTCACTTCCAATTTTTATTTTTTCAAATTTGAGACACCAAAATTATCATAGCTGGCAGCTCCAACCGAATTTTTCAGCCAAATTTCTATCAAACGTGGCTTGAAGTAAAATCCAACTACTGTGTGAATTTCGTCAAAATCGAACGATTCAATCAGAATTTATAGGGCTAAAAGCAGTTATCATTTTTAGTGATTTTTCAAGATGGCACCACTGGCACAGAATCGCTTGCATTTCAAAATCACTTCTTTCAGACCTGGTCCTATTAAAGGCCAATACATTCTGCAAATTTCAATTAATTCTGCTCATCGGATCGTGAGTTTCCGTGAACAGAAGTTTTTGATGCTAAAAATATAGGTAAATTGGGCAAGGGTTACCAGGCGTGCCCGTTATACCATATCAAATTTTATTTTTTGTCTATGCAAACAAAGCACAAGATTTACATACGAGTGGCTTTTTTTTTAAGAAACGGCATGGTTTCAAGAGAGACGATGATTTTGATGTTTTCACTTTCAGTGCCTGCCCTAGCAACAGGGGTGCCAGCACGCTCATTAAAAGCTACATAAATCTATAACTTAATAATGTTAATATGTCCTGAAAATTTCGTAATGATTGAATAGCTCTGTCAAAAGTTATCGCAATTTAAAAATTTTCAAATTTTCTTGTTCTCTTTTTAGGCATCCAGCGCACACATGGGGTTAAAAAATTCCAAAACATTATCCGATTCACATGTAAAACACGTTCGAAATTTATTTCGTCAACTTAATTTTTGCGAAAATTATTTGTGTACGAAATAATAGGTATATTAAAAATATCACTTAAACGGCCGCCCGCACCAAAAGGATTACAATAACTGACATTTAGTGAGACCTGGACCTATTCTGCATATACACCAATGTATCCTGAAAGTTTCAGCTCAATCGGATGGCGCGTTCCCGAGATTATCTCACTGAAATTTTTTGATGATATATATATATGGAAATATGAATTTTTGGCCGAATCGATTTTAATACTAATGTTCTTCGAACATTAGTAAAAAATGGAATAACATAAGGGATTGCTATCGAAGGGAGAATCGATCGCAAAAAGAAGCAAAATCTGGATCTGCGGCGAAATTACATAAGCAGTACGAATTTTACAATCAGCTGAATTTTCTTGCTGCTACCATGATAAGTAAGCCCACGAAAGACAGCATGACTGAATTGCATAAAGATATAACAAATTCAGAAGATTCTAGTGAAAGTGAGGAGGAAAACCTGCAACAAAATAAAAAACGGCACAAAATAGCATCTGCTTCGAGAAAATCTACCAAAAACAAGAAAGTAGCAGATATTAGGGAAAAACTTTTGCAAACTTTGCAAGAGAATCTGCAAAATAGCATAAAAACGCAGGTATCTAAAGACGTTTATGATGATGAAGACAAAATGTTTCTCTTTTCACTCACAAGTGATATGAAATCGATACCGAATCAATTGAAGCTACGATTTAAAGTCGATTTCCTCAATAAATTTCAAGAGCTTGTGACTCATTATCAAGACATTCCGAGTAGTTTAACTAGCTTATTGTCTACGCCAGAATTATCACCAGTATATTACGAAATGGCACCAGCTGATCAGAACAAAAAAGCCACTGACGCATTCCCAAATTATAGGCAAAAGTTTTTTAAAAAAAATATTTTTTGTGTTTGTAAAATATATGTAAAATTAACGGAATTGACTGATTTGCCTACCATTTATCATGAAATCTAATTGAAGTAGTTCTGTGTTTATTTTATATGTATTATTTTTTATAGATTAAACTTAAAATGAGTTCAAATTTGTTTCACTTCACATAGCTTTAAACTAATGCTAATCGTTCGCATGGTGGAATGCACGGTCGCACTGAATTTATATTTCCTTTGATGTCATCCTCAAGCAAACTTAAAGGCTCATCAAACGAATTTACGCTCATTCGGAAATACTTGAAGAAACGCTTTCCATCGCTACGAAGGAATTCGTAAGATGTATAATAAAAACCTTGACAAAAATATTAAATTTCCATTACATAAGAATGAGTACACTGACAATCATGCTATAATTTTCACTCACCTGAATTTAACCTATCTGACAAATATGGATCTATCCAACACTTTTGCGTAGTTTTAGCAGCACAATTTTCTTCCTCTTCCTCATCTAACAGAATAGCTGTTACCGATAGTATGGTGTGCCTATTCATTTTATATGATGTCCTAATTCAGTGTGATAATATGTCCCTATTCAGCAAAAGCAAACACTTCTCTGCAAATCGCTCTAATACAAATCGCTCTTGTAAAACGAGGAAATTTCGGAAAGCGGCTGAGTTGCAGTCGCCGTGAAACCGCTTGTGTAAAAACACAATCGCGTAGTCACCAGCGGCTAAGTCGCCGAGTCACAGTCGCAGTGAAACCGCTCATGTAAAATGGGCCTTATTCCGTACACAAATAATTTCTGCAAAAATTAAGTTGACGAAATATATTTCGAACGTGTTTTACATGTGAATTGGATAGTGTTTTGCAATTTTTTAACCCCACGTGTGCGCTGGGTGCCTAAAAAGAGAACGGGAAAACTTGAAAATTTTTAAATTCCGATAACTTTTGACAGAGCTGTATAATTATTACGAAATTTTCAATATATATTTAAATTATTTAGCTAAAGATTTGTGTAGCTTTCAATGAGCGTGCTGCCAACCCTGTAGCTAGGGCAGGCACTGAAAGCGAAAGCCTCCAAATCATCGTCTCTCTTGAAAAAATGCCGCTTCTTCAAAAAATAGCCACTCATATGTAAATCTTATGCTTTGTTTACATAGACAAAAAAAAATTTGATATGGTATAACGGGCACGCCTGGTAACTCTTGCCCAATTCACCTATATTTTTAGCATCAAAAACTTCTGTTCACGGAAACTCACGAATCGATTAGCAGAATTAATTGAAATTTGCAGGATGTATTGGTCTTAAATAAGACCAGGTCTGATAGAAGTGATTTTGAAATGCTGACGATTCTGTGCCAGTGGTGCCATCTTGAAAAATCACTAAAATAGATAACTGCTTTTAGCCCTATAAATTCTGATTCAATCGTTCGATTTTAACGAAATTCATACAGTAATTGGACCTTACTTCAAACCACGTTTGGTTGAAAAATTCGGTTGGAGCTGCCAGCTATGATAATTTTGGTGTCTTAAATTTGAAAAAATAAAAATTTGGAAGTGAAAACATTCAAACCATCGAATATCCTAAAAAATGTCCGTTTCTTACAATAAAACCAATTTGTATACAAATCTTATGTTTTATCTACACGTTCAAAGTAAAACTTTGGAAATTTCATATCGGACAAGAACGGTAACACTTTCCCAGTTAACTTAACGATAACACTTTACCAGTTCAATCAACGGCGAAAGCTCGTGCGCGTCATAGCTGTGTTACTCGATTGGTCTCGTATATTTCTATTTTTTCGACTGATTTATCTGTGTTTAACTGAAAATTTTCATAGTCAAGTGCGTGCTCATTGATTGTGTCCTCATTTCATTTGCATCTTTTGTGATCTTCGTCTGGTGTCATCGGGAATCATCAAACACTTGTGTTTCTTTGTTTGAAATTTTTCTTCACCCGAAAAACTTAAAACTTAGCAGTGAATGTTTCCAGTTCCGTTGTGTGCTTTGATAATGTACCGAGGTTGACAATTTTGCATATCTCTTGGCACTATTCACCCGAAAAACATAAATCTTAGTAGTGAATCCAGCTCCGTTTTGTGCTTTAATTACTCACCGAGCTTGATAAATTTGCATATCTCTTGGCGCACCGACTTTTTACGAGCTCTTGGCTGCTTAATTACTTTCTGCTTTTATAAGCTTTTATAGCACCGTCAAGCATACTGTTCGGCTTGATAAACGAAAATGGAAGCAGGCAGCTCCGCCTCTCAATGCCCCGTGGCCTGTGGGTATTGCGATAAGCCAATAGAAAGCAAGTCATTCGCATGCGATGGAATCTGCGGGAGGTCGTTTCATTTTGCTTGCGTCAAATCAGCACGGAGACCGCAGGCATCTTCGACATTTACCTGTCAGGAGTGCAGCCAAATAAAGCCGTGTCACGTCTTGAGGTTACTTAATTTAACCAACGCTAACATCCAACAAGTATGTACTACCAGCGAAGCTCTAAAGGATGATAGCTCCACCATCGCTGGCCTAGTACACGGCATATCTTCAGATCTCTCACCGTTTTTCGAAACTTTGACTGACATCAGGTCGCATCTGGACGACATAGGATACATTAAAGACAGCATCTCTAGTTTGAATGATAAGTACGACGCTATTCTTGGTAGAATTAAGAATCTAGAATGCAAAACTGGGCTGTTGAATGAATCAATAATAGATTTGCAACCGCTGGAACAAGCGAATGTACAGTTTTTGCCACCTACATCTGATAATCACCTACAGTTACTTAATGACAAAGTTGATAGGATCTTTTCGACTCTGAGTGGCTGCGCTACGTCATCTTTAAACATTGCTCGCCGCACTTCTAGTTGCCAGACTGACGTTTTAGAGAATCCTCACGGCGCTCGTGAAAATACAAAACCCAGAAATTCTTCCTCCTGTCAGGCTGATAGCTTAGACCACAGCAGTCCAATCACAGGTGCCAGAAAAGCATCGAATAAGGAAAAGGGGATAAGACGCAAGCAGTCTAAATCAATCGACAACCCCCCGGCAGGTGACAAAGAGGTAGAAACAACGAAAATCATTGTTACAGAAGGATCTGAGAAATCAGATAAAGAAGGAAATGCAAACTTCCTCACAAACGAAACAAACAGCGCCCGCCCAGTTCCTGCTAGATCCGGAGCTGAAACTTTTAGTTGCAAGCTCAATGGTGTGGTGAAGCCTCGGGTGTTATTCTTATCAAGGCTTGCTCCAACTACTACCCCCGACGATGTGAAAAACAATATCATTGACATCCTACGCCACACTAAAAATTTTTAACCTTCTGACTCCATTTCGGTTGCGAAAATTGGTCAGCATCCTCGGGTGTCATCGTTTAAGGTCATCGTTCTGGATTGCACCTTTAATACCATCACACAGCCCAGTTTCTGGCCTTTGAACGCAATCGTCCGTGAATTTACACCAAGAAATCGTGCTACGGCTGGTAGATCTCTGTCAAAAAACGACTCGAAAACATGTCAATCTTCTACGACAACATGAGCGGCATGCGATCTAAAAGTAACGAATTTTACACGTACAATCTTTCTTCAGACTTTCATGTCGTAGCTTTAACTGAAACTTGGCTCTGCGCGAAGATATTGAATACAGAACTATTTGACTCGCGGTTTTCTGTCTTCCGTAAAGATCGTCATGGACTTTTACTCGACGCCCCGGTAGGTGGGGGCGTATTGCTTGCCGTGCGCAGTTCGTATCGCGTATCAGAAGTAATCATACCAAACACCGATAGCTTGGAACTTGTCTGTGCTCGTGTGGACCTGGGAATGGCGCAACTCTATTTAGCAGTTCTATATATCCCTCCTAATTCAGCATCGATTTGTTATGAGCAAGTACTTAACGCCACTCATCATTTATGTGACCTATTAGATGGAAAAGATGAACTCATCCTCATGGGTGACTTCAACCTAGCCAGAATTACTTGGAACTTATCTGACGACGGCTTCACATTAGTCTCAACCTTTTTTCCTGGTAATCGGCCATACGCCGAGGAGTTTATAAACGCAATGCTTTCGTGCGGCTTAAACCAAGTAAACAGCATTTTGAACAGTCATGGAAGATTATTGGATCTAGTTTTTACTTCAAACGCCTACCCGTTCGAGGTCAAGCACTGCCCATCATCTCTCTGCAATTCAACACATAATGAACCAGTTCTAATCATCTACGAAATCAATACATCTCTAAGCACTCCTTTACATAACTCACCGTGTCAATTTAACTATAATAAAGTCGACTTGGATGTACTAAATGATCTCATCGCTAGGTGTGAATGGATCACTGTGTTGTTAGAAAAAGACATTAATAAGGCAGTGTACAATTTTCATTCAATTCTTTTTGGATGCTTTACCCAGTTAGTACCAGTCTCTTTCCCTAACAATTGCAATAAAGTTCCATGGAAATCGAAGGCAATACGCCATATAAAAAATTTAAAATCTAAAGCTTGGAAAAGATATTACTCGTCTCGTTCTGTTTCTGACTTTTTGGTTTTTGTAGAGTTGAAAAATATTTATCACTCCGAGGTCGAAAGTTCTTACCAAATTCACCCTAGAAATCTTAATTCTACTTTTTAACAGCAGCCTAGAAGGTTTTGGAATTTTATTAATTCCAAGAGACACCATGATGGGTATCCCACCACGTTTAACTCAGACGACATGGCCATTTCCGATCCATTAACTACTAGCAATATTTTCGCTAATCATTTCCGTACCACATATAATACGCAACCTTCTACTAATAGTAATAATTATAATGACTACTTGACAATGATCCCAACTTCTTCTTTGGGAATGAAAGACTTGTTTATAGACGAAGATACCATTTTGACGTTTTCTAGGAAGTTGGACAATAATTTGACACCAGGCCCTGACGGCATTCCTAGCGCTATCTTAAAATATTGTGTCTCTTCCCTGTCTCCTATCCTTGCCTACCTATTTAACCTTTCTCTGTCGCTCGGTATTTTTCCAAGTGGTTGCAAATACGCAATTGTTACACCTATTCATAAAAAAGGCGATAGAAATGTTGTAGGCAATTATCGTCCCATCGCAAAACTTTCATGTGTTGCTAAACTATTTGAAGCGATAATCAGCAATGTTGTGGCGTTTTATAGTAAATCCATATTATCTCCTTTCCAACAAGGTTTCTTGAAAGGCAAATCCACAACTACCAACCTGCTTGAGTTTTCCAACATTGTTATCCCATCAATCGAGGCAGGATTTCAGGTAGACTGTGCTAACACTGACATCACGAAGGCTTTTGATAAGCTGGATCATTCCATTTTATTGTGTAAATTGTCCTCGTTTTACTTTCCTCAGCTATTTATTTCCTGAATAGCATCTTATCTGGAATGTCGTACCCAATGCGTATCCTTCCGTGGCGCCCTATCGTCTGAAATTGCTGTCTTATCTGGTGTTCCTCAAGGTAGTCACTTAGGACCTCTACTTTTTCTTTTATACATAAATGACCTACCATCTGTCCTGAAACATTCATCAATTTTACTATATGCTGATGACGCCAAAATCTTTAAAAAGGTATCTAATATTCACGACTGCTTGGAACTTCAAGCTGACCTTAATAACCTCACGACCTGGTGTGACCTTAATAAATTAGTAATTAATATTGACAAGTGTACCGTTGTTTCGTACACGCGTAAAATTAATCCGTTGAGCTTTGAATACTCTTTGAATAGTATTCCCTTAAGGTATTCTGACAAAGTACTCGATTTAGGAGTAAATCTAAACAATTCTTTTACTTTTGACGATCATATTAACGCCATCTTATCAAAAGCTTTATCTACCTTGGGTTTTGTGAGGAGGCGATCCAAAGAGTTTCATGACATACATCTTACTAAGATTCTTTTTTGTGCGTTAGCAAGACCAATACTTGAATATGCGTGTATAGTTTGGGCGCCTTATCAGCAGGTTTATGTAGACCGTATCGAGTCCATTCAGAAAAAATTTCTTCGGTTTTGTTTGCGTGAATTTGTTTGGTTAGATCCTCTTCACTTACCTCCTTACATTAATCGACTTAACTTACTGGCCATGAATACACTTAATAAGAGACGAGAAAATTTCAAAACTATCTTTGCTGCTAAGATCCTCATGGGTAACATTTCAAGTGAAAACCTTTTGGGTTTATTTGGTCTCAATACCAAGGGTCACAGAATGAGACAAGTCAACATTTTATCTGTCCCTGCCTATCGGACCAACTACGCCTTTAATGAGCCCGTTTCGTGTATCAAAAGAAATTTCAACGATGATTATCATCAATTTGATTTTAATTTATCTGTATCATCTTTGAAAAAGAGCTTAACCAAAAACAGTCCATTTCGACTAATTTGTTGTAAGTTTTAAATCTGTAAATACTACTAGTCTGTATTAGACAAAATTTTTTGAAAATATATAAATAAATAACCTATATTATTGGCATCTAAAACTTCTGTTCACGGGAACTCACGAATCAATAATCAGATAAAATTGAAATTTACAGAATGCATTGGACTTAAGTAGGAGCAGGTCTGATAGAAGCGATTTTGAATTGTAGGCAACTCTGTGCCAGTGGTGCCATCTTGAAAAATTACAAAGAAAAAAAACTGCTTTTTGCCCTATGAAATGTGAATAAGTTACCAGATTTTCATGAAATTGACACAGTAGCTGAACCTTACTCTATGATCTCTGTTTGATAGAAATTTGCTTGAAAAATTCAATTGGTGCTGCCAGCTATGGTAATTTTTGTGTTTTTGGTTTTGAAAATTCGCTCAGGAAAATAAAACTTTTTCCCCTATAACTTCCAGTACAGTCATGAAATCAATACGAATTTCATTCAATTAATGGAGCCTATTATAAGCATTATTCAGGCCAAATTTGGTTGAAAAGCCACAATAGGGTTGCCAGCTATTTTTGGTTTTGTGTTTGTTTGCAATATCTTTATTTAGCGGTTTTATCGTAAAATTTTCAAATGGTAATGATATTGTAGTGACAATAAACAGCAAACATTAAGCTTTCGATTATTTGAAAAAAATCCCTGCAGGTAACCCTAAATTTCTTTATACTCCTATAACTTCGAATGTTATATAACAACGTGAAGCAGATGTGATATATTCTTGGCTTTGATACTGGCGAAAGGTTGCCAACACGAGTCAGTTGTGCTACTTTTGTATCAATAAATGCTTACAGTTAGTATTCATACCGGAAACATTTACAATGTAAATAAATAACCAATGTTTCAATTCCTAAAGTTCTGCAAATTTTTCAGATTGCAGCCCCAAACACCAACTTCAGTTACAGTGCTGCAGGCACTGAGCATTTTCTTCATTGATGTTATATGAGATCCTGCTTTCAAAATTTTGTGAAATAAGCAACTGATAACGAATATAATTAACCCGTGTTTTGCTCTCATAAACGTTGAAATTCATGCCAGTGGTAATATCTGAAACCTTCTATCATATGAGTTATAATGCATTCTTGAGACCAAAGTAAAACGTGGCATTTGAAACAGTTTGGCCGTGATAAGCAGCTCATGTGGTGGAATATGCACTCAAAACCTGCACGATTCTTCTACTGTTCTTCGAACATTAGTGTTTCTAGCGGTTCAGGTGCGCTAGAGTTTTTTGTACTTCATCTATTTCCCAGAATTTATGCAAGTCATTGATGATATCTACTTCAGACACTAGACATCGTATCTCGGGACTGGGATTAAAATTTTTGATTTCTCCTGACAAGATCCAACCTAGTTTGGTTTCTTGCGCTATGGGTGAGTCTGGGTCCCCACGAATTACTTTGTTGAGCAATATTTTGCCCACGACATTAGCACCTAGAATCATATCCACTTTCCATGATATGTTATATTGTGGATCTGCCAATGTAAGACCCTGAATATGTTCCCATTTGCCTGATTGAACAATATTTTTAGCTGGTAAGACGTTAGTTAGCTTTTACAATACTAAGACATTTGTTTGAATACAAAATTCCGATGTAAACCTTGGTCGAATTTCCATTCGTGTTGCGCTTTGTATTTCCACTCCTATTCCAGATAGTGTCGTACAAACTCTTTTCTTGGGTAGGCGTAGTCTTTGAGTGGCATTTTCTGTTATGAAAGAGTCTTGTGCTCCTTGGTCTATCAAAGCTCGAAGTGTACTTGTTCTGTTTTTATCAACCACTCGTATCATTGCAGTTGCTAAAAGCGCATCACGCTGAGAGTTTTCGGCTATGTGTGCTGCTAATGAAGTAGCGGGTTTGTTCTCTAACGTGCATGTTTCCGATCTTTGTTGTTTCAGTTTTTTATCTTCGCTGCTTGTTTGTTGTGTACATTTGTTTGAGTGCAGAAGCGTATGATGCTTTTTATTGCACACTCTGCACATTTTGAAGCTCTTGCACTGAACTGCTGAGTGGGCTTTTGTCAGGCGATTCGAACATAACCCAGCTTGTAAAATCGCAGCCCATTTCTGTTTACTTGTTAGTTTGGTAAATGTTTCACAACTATATATTATGTTACGATCATTGCAAATAGCACATATCGTATTTTTGACTATATTGTAATGTACGTTGATGGTTTTTTCAGTATTTTTGTTGAATTAGTTGTTTCTCGGCGACTCCGTTGCTTCTAAACTTTGAAACCGCGTTTCAATTTGATCAAGAATGTTTTTAATTCTCGGAATGTCTCTTGGATTTATGAGGTTCTGCTCAAAAGCACGACGAGATTCATGGTCCAATTTTTGCTGTAATATAAAAACAATAATTGGATCCCAATTCGATATGTCAATATCCAAACTTTTAATAGCTTCTAGGCACTCTATCGTTGTGTCATGAAGTTTTTTCAGTCCTCTTACTGACTCCTTGGTCAGTGAAGGCTGTTCGAATAATGTGCGTAAGTGAACCGAGACTAATGTGCGTTGGTTGGTATTTCTTTTGTTTAGGATACTCCAGGCCGTATCATAATTTTCGGTCTCTATTGCGAGATGCTGCAATATTTCACTTGGTTCACCTTGCAAATTAGTTTTTAAGTAAAACAATTTTTCGGCATTCGTTAACTACTCATCTTTGTGTATAAGTTCACTGAACAGATCCTTAAAGGATTGCCATTTCAAATAATCGCCGTTAAAAGTCGGGATGTCTATTCGAGGAAGTCGAAGATGATTTTCACCTGGATTTTGATAATTTGTATTTAGTTTATAGGTGTTTTTAAATTCGCCTTTGACTGATGATCATGCAGCTCCATGATCACTTCTTGATATGCATTTTCTGCCTTTATGAATACTTCATCCTCAAAGTAGGTATGGGCAACCTCACCAAAGCCCACTTTTCCTTCGTGGTTGCTGATGACACGATTCCAGTAGCTAGTAAGAAGATTCGGCGTTTGTTTGAAATATCCGCTAAAGATTTTCGTAAACAATTCAAAACAATTATTAACTGTTGAGTTAATCTTACTAAGCCCATTTGCTTATTCACTAAATGGATTAGCTCCGCAGCTTTTTCGGAATTATTTTGTTTCTCGATGTCAACTTTAATAGCTCAAGAATGGCCTGCTTCGCTTGCTCATACATAGCTTCTACCTTTCCGAAAAAGTTATCACCGAAATATCTTTGGGTAACTGGTTGGTCTTGAAATGATTCCAGCTCTTCGTACCGTTCTTCGAAATTTGCCCAAATATTGTTTAACTGCAGCAGCCGAGTTTCTACGTACTGCTTTGTTTTACGAGAAGCAAAATCTTTCTTAAAATTCACTAACAGCTTTTGAATTTTCTTTCCCTCATCGCCCTGCTTGCGAATAAGTTCTTCCATTGTTTGAACTTTTCGATGCGAGATAATCAATAATTAATTGACTTGATGTTTAACACCACCAACAACCAAGAAATAAGCCGAATGAATCGTTTTGATATGGTACCGCAGCAATTACAATGTGCACGCAATCTGCTCCCAATGACCAGCAAATGACTCCAGTGTTTTTGATCGATTTTGGTGCGGTGATAGATATAGAATATGAAGAGACAAAAAGAGTATATGCAATTATTTCTGTCGACACTATTGTTCGACAGAATGCAAAGTTTAGAAAATTGCAAGTATTCTAACGACACTATTGTTCGCTAAGTTGCAAAGCAGAGATGAAAAATTGCAATTTTTCTGACGACACTATTGTTCGGCAGATTGCAATTAGAAGAAGAAAATATAGAAGAAATAGCAAAGTATCCGACGACACTATTGTTCGTCAGACTGCAATTGAAAAAGCGAAAAATAGTTTTTTCTGATGACTCTAAGTTCACCAGAGGTTCGAAAGACCAATGTAAAATAACTAGCTACTGAATAGGGGATCGTATCAAAATCCCGAATCACAAAATCCAGAATTAACAAAATCCCGTATGTTTCGAAATTCCCGTATTCCAAAATCCTGTACTTAAAAATCCCGAATTTCAAAATCCCGAATTTCAAAATCCCGAAACTCAAAATCTCGTGGAATGAAACCTATTCATATAATGAAATTACAAGTACATAGTGATTCAAGTTTTTATTTAGGAATAAATTTCAACACAAAGACATTGTACGCGATTCTTCTCAAACAATCGATTGTTTCAGTTTCAAACCTTTTTCTAATAATTTTTTGAACTTTTTGGTACCTTGCCAAATTTTTCTTCTCTTATTCCCCTCAATTCATTTTAGCTATCGTCGCTTTAGCTACAATAAAAAAAACTGAAGGAAAAATCCCGTAGTTTTGCATAATATAGAATCAGGCGCGGCGCCGGTTTTTTAAATCGGAATTTTGTATTACGGGATTTTGTAATACGGGATTTTGTAATACGGGATTTTGTAATACAGGATTTTGAAATGCGGGATTTTGTAATCGGGATTTTGTAAACGGGATATTGTAATACGAGATTTTGTACCCAACCCACTGAATAGATATATGAAAAACAACCTTTTTGATCTGATCTCGACTGCTAATTTATTCAGACTAACAAAAATTGAATTATAACAAGTCTATTTATCTTAACTAACTTAATTCTACATTAGCAAAATGCTCTCATGTTTGGATGCCCAGGCAGTGCGTCAGCATATTTCATAGCCACCTATAACATCGCTTATGCTGCATAATGTATACATACATTCGACCATGGTCGTGAGTTTAGTTTGGTATTTAAATTGGTGTCATATATCATGCGAAAATAATAAGTCTGAGTTATGCAGACTTGTTATGATTTGATACATGATAGGTGCGAATGTATGTATGCATGAGTGCTATTTCGTTACAAGAAATTATTGAGGAACTTTAAAAATTACAAATATAGTTATAGATAATATAAAGATGCATATAATTCTTAATGAATGTGAAAGATTACAAATATAGTTAAAGCTAATATATAGATACATACCATTCTTAAGAATTAAATGTACACCGTACAGGATCCTAAAATATTTAATTGGAACCAAAACATATGAGCTTTGTTATTCCGGTGCAGAAAGTGACAAAGTAATAGCCTACAGTGATGCGGACTATGCAAACGATGTGGATACGCGCCGCTCTACGACAGGAAGCGTTCTATTGAAGAATGGTGCTTCAGTTACATGGAACACTCATAGACAACAAATGCAATCCGCACACGGGTCGTTGAGCTATCGTCGTAGATGCGATATTTCTACGCTTGGTCGTCACAACCTATGTAAATCAATGGGTGACCGCTAACGGAGCGTTAGCCTATCGTGAAGAGTGAGAAGCGTAGTCGGTTTACGTTGAGTGCGTCTCAAGCGTTGTGCATTGCAGGCCTCAAGTCGAATGAGTAGTCGTTTTTGCAAGCGCGATGGATGACGGCAACGTACAATTCGTGGGGGAGGTGGGAAAATGCTCCAAATTGTATGATTTTACGACGCATACTGACGTTTTCTTGACGACCCGTTTGCGGACATGATACGAGGATGACGACACTCGCTTTCTCGCGAGCTTGACAAGTGTCAAACGCATCTCGCACGTATCGCATGGCTAACGACCCGTGTGCGGAGTGCCAAAGTGTTGCTCTATCAACGACAGAAGTGGAATTCATGGCCACCTGTTCTGCAACAAAGGAGATCTTATGGATAAAGCAGTTGCTGGTAGATATTCATGAGCTCTGTGCTGATTCGATAGATTTACTTATTGATAATCAAAGTGCAATTAGCCTTTTTAAAATTCAGATAATTATAAAAGATGCAAGCATATTGACATCAGATATAACTTTATTAAAGAGAAATATAACGATAAAGTCATAAATTTAAAGTACATTTGTTCAGAAAATCAATTGGCTGACATTTTTACAATGGCTCTAGTAAAAACTAAATTCGATCAGAATGTAAAACGTATTAGAGTTGTCAATCGTCAATAAGGTCTTGCTGATATTTTCGCATTGAAATATTGCACTCAAAATGTATTATTCATTGTATGAAAAGAAGGCACAAATTTGGTGGGAGTGCTGAAATAATTTAAAATTCGCGCCTTCCTTCTTGACACATATGAAGTTGTGTGTAATACTAAGAAAACATGAATTACGCCATTTTCGTTTTTATACAATTTTACCTTCTTCTTACTTGTGCTCTCCTTCAAAGAAGTTGTGTGTGCTTGCTGGAGTTAAAATAAAATCTTTGTGAAGTAGTATAAAATCAGTTTTTCACTAAACAATGACTAACAGAAGGGAACCGTGATCAAATTCAATTACCTTTACTAAGTAAAATTATATCCATGGATATAAGTCGGAGATGTTAAAATTTGTCACAACTAGCATAAATAAAAATGTAATGATTTCCACCTGCAAGTGGTCACGCCAGTCAAGTATGCACTGTGTGCTGGTGTCTGATGAGAAACAGTGCATACTTTCGAAACCACTTTGTCAAAATAGAATTTTCAATGTAGATTAAAATTTTTAATGTTAATAAAAAGTTGTTCAATTTTAATCATCCTGCAAAAACAATCCCAATCTCAACAGTTACAAAACCTATTTTCATCTGCAATATTGTTGTTTTGTCTTGCTCCTTCGTCGAATATCCAACACATGATGCAGCAATACAGTTTATTTCCGAAAAGAGAGTAGCGAGCAGATGTCGCTAAACGTTTATGGCAAAAGGGGGCGGGGGGTGGTTGGTACTTTTTGGAGCACACTTTTCCACCTAACCTGGAGTCTGGTAGATAAGTTTGTTTACATGTTTTTTAATGCGCCTCATAAACATAGAAAAACAAACTCACAGACATTCCAAGTCGTAATCAAAATCGGATAGTATCAACATGCCGTGGACAAAGAGGATACTGTTAGTAGCAAATGTTTAGATCTTTATATCTCCAAAACAGTTATGGTTACAAGAAAAAGTAATGCCATTTATTTGTTGGAAATTTTTAAGCTACAAATTCGTCATACATTGTTTTTCTGAAAACGTGACCGTTATTGAGATATCTAGGAAAGGTCACTTTTGGTAACCTTTGACCCCATATAAAAAGTAACGCAGCACTCGGGTCGATGAGGACTTTTGACATTTTGTTCAACACGCCAGTACCAAGGTTCACACCAAAACTCAGCTTTCCCCTAATTTGTCCGAAGTTTCGCCTTTTTATGTCGGATTTTGCTGGGCTATAAAATAACTTGCATCAATGGCAGAAACACTGAGTTTTGGAGATATCCTTTATCACGCCACTAGATATATGTGTCAAATTGAAATGTGTCGTTTGATCGAAAATGGTGTTATTGTGGAGTTTCGTGATAGGTGTGCGATAACTCAAGTGGTCGCTGATGGTGTCTTCTGGCGGATTCTTGGTGGCTCGATTATGCTCACTGGAGGCGTTTGAAATTTGATTTCAAAATGAAATGTCAGAAGCGGGTAATTACTGTATCTCTAGGCATGTATGGAGGACAATCGAAATATTTCATCGCTGGCCTACTCAAGATGTTCGGATTCCGTCGAATACTTTAACAAGTTCTTGTAAAGTTCGTGTAGCTTTTAATAAGCGTGCTAGCTACCTTGTAGCTAGGGCAGGCATTGAAAGCGAAAACCTTCAAAACATCGTCTCTCTTGAAAAAAGGCCGCTACTTCAAAAAAAAAACCTTTCATTTGTAAATCTTATGCTTTGTTTATATAGCTAAAGTAAAAAATTTGGTACAGTACAACGGGCTTGCCTGGTAACCCTAGCCCACTTCACCTATATTTTTTTGCATCAAAAACTTCTGTTCACGAAAACTCACGATCCGTTAAGCAGAATTGATTGAAATTTACAGAATGTATTGCCCTTAAATAGGACTTAATTTGCTAGAAGTGATTTTAGAATGCGGGCGATTCTGTGCCAGTGGTGCCATCTTGAAAAATCACTTAAAAAGATAACTGCTTTTAGCCCTATGAATTCTTATTCAGTAGTTCGATTTTGACGAAATTCACACCGTAGCTGTGCCTTACCTTAGACCACGTTGGATAGAAATTTGGTCGAAAAATTCGGTTGGAGCTGCCAGCTATGATAATTTTTGTGCCTTAAATTTTGAAAATTCGTTAAGGAAAATAAAGCTCTTTGCCCTATAGCTTCCAGTACAGTCATGGTATCATAGCGAAATTCATATGGCAAATTTATCTTGTTGTAGGCAATATTCAGTAGAAATTTTAGTTCAGTACAAGGATAGGGTTGGCAGCTATGGTTGTTTTTGTATTTTTTTGGCATCTCTTTAGAAAGCGGTTTTTCCATAGAATTTTCAAATCGTAGTTATCTTGTAGTGAAAATAAACACCAAATATTAAGATCTAGAAAATTTGAAAACTTTTGCGAAAGGTAACCTTAAATTTCTTTGCATCCCATAACTTCCAATGCAGTCATCGGATTAATACGAAATTCGCAGAGCAGGTTGATTTCTACGTAAGGCAGATGCGTCATATTTTTGGCTTTGGTGCTAGTTAAGGGCTGCTAGCACTAGGCTTTTTTGTTATTTCCTCTCCAACAAATGCTTGCATTAACATTTGCAATGAAAATAAGTAAACATTGTTTACATTTTCTAAGCGCTGGACATTTTTCGGATGGCAACCCCAAACAACTTTCTACCGCCGTAACTTTCGATGAAGTTACCGAAATTAAAATTAGCTTAAATTCTATTATAACTTAGGGTGTATAAGTTTTAAGTAAAAGAAAATCTGCACAAATCTTCTACTGTTCTTCGAACATTTGCGTTTCTAGCGGTTCTGATGCGCTAGGGTTTTATTTAATATGTTTAATATTTTTCAGATTTTTTTTCGTCTTTTAGAATGGGCTTCCAAAAACACCTTTCATCAGTTTTGTCAATTATTCAAAAGCCCAAAGCTTGGCAACTAAACCTCATAGAAAACTAAAACTGCACACCCACGTTCATATTCTTGATAAGTACCATTATGCACATTTTGAACGAAATCCAGAGCCTCGACTTTTTTCGTTGTCCGCTTCACGTGAAAGGCCCCATAAACTAAAAGATTAACAGAAGATGAAGAACAGATTGTAGGAATGATGAAATAAGAGTGTTTGATGCTGGAGTGAATAGCTTAAAGACTGAGCCTAGAATTCAACAGTATATATGGCTGCAATCCAAAGCTCATTATTTGCAATGTTCGGTCTCATATCCCGAAGGATTTTTATATGCAAGTACAGGACGCGTAAGCAAACCGGTATCAAATATCAAATCTAGCTCTTATACATTAACGGCTTCGGAGTAGAGAAGTAGACAAGTATTTCCACGAGATTCTCGGAGGATGATGTCACGGTTCGCGGATATCGTACGCGTGAACGCCTTTTAGTATGCGTATTATTTGAAGACACGCCAGCGTAGTGGAGACGTGATAAAGTAACAAAGCAATTAGTTCCATAAATAGTTAGCACATTCTGTACTCTGACATATATTTTGGAACACACTTAACGAACTCACAAAGAACAACAAAACCCTTCAAGAACGAATTAATTTACGATGATCCGCAATCATCCCCGAGCTTGTTGCAAATGCACCGCATTGCTTACATGCTGAACCGATTTTCAACCAATCATTATTGTTATGGAAAAGCATGCAATATCTTTGTTTAAATACCAACCTGAAAGTTGGGCCAGTCTCGTTCTACTGCTGAAACATACTTCTGTTATCGACGGAATCCGAACATCTCGAATAGGCCAGCGATGAAATATTTCGATTGTCCTCCATACATGCCTAGAGATACAGTAATTACCCGCTTCTGACATTTCATTTTGAAATCAAATTTCAAACGCCTCCAGTGAGCATAATCGAGCCACCAAGAATCCGCCAGAAGACACCATCAGCGATCACTTGAGTTATCGCACACCTATCACGAAACTCCACAATAACACCATTTTTGATCAAACGACACATTTCAATTTGACACATATATCTAGTGGCGTGATAAAGGATATTTCCAAAACTCAGTGTTTCTGCCATTGATGCAAGTTATTTTATAGCCCAGCAAAATCCGACATAAAAA
>OX376372.1:134621303-134673108 GCA_947369275.1 Nemotelus nigrinus
TATATATATATATATATATATATATATATATATATATATATATATATATATATATATATATATATTTATTTATCAACCAAGCAAGGTACAAGTAACATAAACAGTAAAAAAGGCAAAGTTGTAAATTACGAGTACATAGAAACAAAACGAAAAATTAAATAAAATAATTAACAAAATAAATCAATAATAAATTAATAAATAACAAATAAATAAAACATTGTCATATAGCTTAGGATTAAGGGTTGCGGATGGCTTGGAAAAGGGAAGATTTGAAGGATAATTTTGAAACTGCTGGAGAATACAGATTACTTATGCTATTGAATATCCTGCAGCATCTATTTATCGGCTCATTAGCTGCGTAAGTAGTGGAGTGTGGATATTCCTTAAGTAAACGGGAGGACCTGGTATTTCTTACAGGGTTATTCAACACCATTTTGCTATTCAGGAATTCAACTTTGATGACGCCTCTAATGACGTCAAATGTGAAGCAGGCCGAAATCATCTTTCTTCTAGATGCAAGTGTTAATAAGTTTAGATGACCCAGTCGAAACTCATAAGGAGGAAGGGTATTAAAATCGTAAGGGCTGTATAGTTCTCTCAATGCGAAAAGTAAGAATTGCTTTTGTATGGACTCGAGCCTGCTACTGTGGGTTTCAAAAGCCGGATTCCAGCAAATGGAAGCATATTCGAGAATGGTGCGTACAAGAGAGGTATATAAGGATCTTGTGACCCACAGGTTACGAAGTTCTTTGGCACGTCTTTTGATGAAGCCTAGCTGTTTGTTCGCACGGGAAAGTATTTTATCATAATGCAAGGTGAAGCGGAGTCGCTCATCCAAGACAACACCAAAGTCGACAACGTTATCAACTCGAGCTAACAAATTATTCCCGAGGAAGTATGTGTTATGTGAGACGGTGCATTTTCGGGAGAAACTTATAACTTGGCACTTAGCAATGTTGAGAGAGAGCGTGTTTTCATTGCACCAATGGTCAAGTGAATCAAGTTTGGATTGGAGAAAGAGTGCAACGGATTTAGATTTAATGATATGATAGACTTTGAGATCGTCGGCATAAAGTAGATGAGGTATATTTGCTAGGGCGTCAGATAGGTAAGAAATAATTATATTAAAGAGAAGTGGGCCAAGATGGCTACCTTGTGGTACACCAGAGGTAGCAGAGATATTTTTCGATAAGAGTGCTTGAAATTTTACCAGCTGAGTTCGATTTCCAAGGTAAGAAGTCAGCCAGCTAAGCAAAGATCCACCAAGTCCGAATTTCAGTAGCTTTAGAATTAAGGTAGGGTGGTCAACTTTGTCAAAAGCTTTACTAAAGTCTGTATAGACTGCGTCAATTAGGTATCCTTTCTCCATTTTACATAGGACTTCTGAGATTAGGACTGTCAAATTTGTGGTAGTTGAGCGACCTTTTCTAAAACCATGTTGTTGCTCGTTCAGACGGGAGTCAACAAGTGGAGAAAGTTTATCGTAGACAATCTTTTCAAAAAGTTTCGGAATAGAAGATAAGATGGCAATACCTCTATAATTTCCGATACAGCGTCTATCACCATTTTTGAATATGGGTGTGACATATGAAAGTTTCCAACGGGATGGGAAAACTCCAGACGAAAGTGATCTGTTGAAACAAATATGAAAGGGAGTTATAAGCTGCTCTACACATTTGCGCAAGAAAGTTGGAGGAAGAAGATCTGGCCCTGGACCTTTGCTGCAATCGAGTTCCGAAATAGCTAAACGTATTTCGTCACGTGTAATTTCTAAGTGGCTGATAAAAGCTGTAGCAGTGGAATGAGAGGAAGGGAGATGTGAGTTTGATGAGTCAGGAGCAATAAAAATATTCTGGAAATTATTTGCGAATAAATCACAAATCTCATTAGGAGAGGAAGAAGTGGATAACCAGTAGTCGACGATGGATAACCAGTAGTTTTTCGCTTCACATTTACAAAATCATAAAATTTTTTCGGGTCGCGGATTATATTTTCACCTGTTGCCTTAATGTAATTGTCATAAGCCTCGTGAGACTTTGCCAGAAATTGCTTAGCAGTTTCATTATATTCATCCTGAATAGCAAAACTAACGTCGATATTGTTTTTAATCCGCTTATAAAGTTTGTTCCTTCGATTTCGCAAATGCCTAAGGTCCCTATCAAGCCATGGCTTAGACAGTTTCTTCTTTTTTTTTATCTTAGGTACATATCTTTCAACGGCGTCAAATATATTGTCATAAAAAATGGAAATGGCTTCCTCAAGATCTAACGTTGAAAGAGTATTCGGCCAATCTATAGAGTCAAGGTGATGGTGAATGCTTTCATAATTAGCATTCAGAAAGTCATATACAATTGAATTATTGTACGCTCTAAAATAAATAGAATCAGAAGTTGGAAGTTCAACTGATAGTGCAGTGTGGTGTAAACTATTTGAAAAAAGATGTTCTGCATCATCAGTTGGACTTACCACTACCTCGTCATAGGCGTTTGTAAATACAAGATCCAACCAATGACCGTTTTGGTTGGGAGTTGGAGAGACTTGCTGCAAATCGTTGCCATAAAAAGTACTCGCAAGGTTGAAGTCATTGGAATCTGAGAGGTTAACAGGGAGAAGAAATGCATCGTTTTCATCGGGGATAAAACGTAAGTTGGGACGATTGAAATCCCCTAGGAATATTATTTTGTCTTTTTCATTCAGAGATGTTGTAATGGAAGATATTAATTCACAGAAATGGTTGTAAACTGATTCGTCCGTTCTGGGTGGGATATAGGCCAAACTAATGTAAAGGAAATTGTTATTCAAAGAAACACGAATAACAAGGTGTTGGAACAATACATCGGGGGTGATGTCAATAATCTCACTTGAAAGTGTGTTGCTAACCGCCAGTAAAACCCCACCGCCTCGTGATTGACCTGTGGAACAATAGTCGCGATCATTTCTGTAAATTGTCCAATTGCTATTAAGGATCTCTTCATTCTTATGGGAGTCATTTAGCCAAGTTTCAGTGAAGGCGAGTAAATTAAAGTGGCAGGATTTTGCGTCAAGATATAATTTATTCAATTTATCTCTCATACCACTACAATTGTGGTAAAAGAGTCTGAGTCCATTGAAAGAAGGGGTTATGTTAGGACAAATGCCTAACAGAGTTGACTGCTTTTCGACGAGAAGCAGTTGTCATTAAATTGTCAATAGTGGCAGTATTCGTAGTTGCCTCGGTAGAGGCGACATAAAAAGTTAGGTGGCTAGAGGATAAAGAGGAGCTAACATTGTTTGCATTTTGTTGAGAAGAAACGGAAGCATCAGTAGGACGTGGAATTAATGAGTTCTTACGAGTAGAAGCAATATTAAAAGTACCGTCCAACGATAAATTGTTTGTTACTACCGTAGACTGGGTGGGGTTTTTAGAAGGAATAGTCAACAAGTTGGATAGAATTTGAGGATTTTGAAAGGATGGAGATTTGCGGGTAATAGGAACATTATGCCAAATACAATTTTTTCTTACAGAATTAGTTTTAGTTTCTTTCTTATGCCTATTGTTGGTGACTCGATTTTTCCAGGGTGAAAATGTAACGCCATTCCAGTCGAAGTTGCTGCTACCTCCGTCTAAACTCGTAAAAATCCAGGCATATTTTGAAGGAATCAACACTTTATATCGTTTCTGCGAGTTGTGTTTCCGTTGTGGTAGTTTTGTTATACAATAATCTGTGATGTGGAAACCGGCTTCGAGAAATCTATCCAGCCAACCTTGATCAGCAGCGGGGGGTATTCCTTTGACGAAGAACGCTACTTTGTCGGTGTCAACTTGTAATTGGAAGCGTGATCCTTCGTCTTGACAACTTTCATTATTTATTTTTTATTTTTTCAATGCGACTGTCCCATTCATTTTTCGACCAATAAGTACCAAATTTATATATTGGCTTCGTACAAGAAGGAATAAAAGATTCGCGTTGGTTACTTGATGAACCAGTAGTAGAAGTTAGTTCTTTGGTAGGAGACGAAGCCATGTCTTTTGTTGTCACTTTTTGCATGTTGCTGTTAATATCGGCCATTGAGAGTTCATGGAGAAGCGAATGTTCGTGAATAGATGGCCGATTATTGAAGACTTCCAATTGATTCTCACGATGGTGCTCAAAGTGTTCAAGCTTATTATTTATATTACTTAATTTTAGTGCTTGTTCAACGAACGCATTTTTTAGCAAGGAATTTTGCTTATCAAACATTGAAGAAAATTTTTGCTCAGCATTCTCGAGCATATTTATAAAAGTTACTTGGCGAGAGCTGCTTGGGACAGAATTGGTTGGGATACTTGAAGATATTGTATCTAATTTGCCATTCAAAGAATCTATTCTCTCTTCTAGTGCGGCAAGAGACTTTTCAACGCTATTGTTGTTGTTGTTGTTAGTCTTCGAAAGAGTAGATGAAAGTACATCGAAATGTTGCGAAATGTCCGCCAGGATATCTTCGTTTGCTCTAGCCTGAGCTTGATGTTTCAATATAAGATGGTCTTTTTCAGCATTCAATGTACCAATATAACTGATTATGCTGTCGTACATGCTTTTCATCAGCCGGTCCACATTTTGGCTATCAGTGCATATGAAATGGCGTTCTAAGTATGGATGGTACCAATCCCGTGGAGCACCCATACATGCGCCATGTAATTTTCTATTGCAGAATGCTTTGCAATGCACAAACTTCATGGTGTTGTCGAATGCGAAACAGTTCTCTAGGCTGCACTTGAAACTCATCATTGAACTGCCAAGAAGTATGCAATTTACGACGTAAATTTTATCACGGACACGAACCGATTATGTGTGGTAACAGTCGTATATAGTAAGCTTAATCCCACAAAAGCACAGCTTTTCGGTAGTCGATGTATTTTATTTATTAAGAACTGGGTTTGTTTTATATAAAAACCAAAGAATACAGGTCAAAAATGTACTACCCTGATGAGATACGAACCCGCGATTTCTGTATTTGAGAGCCGATACCGTACCCACCGATACAATTTTATTAACGTATGAGTCGTAAAGAAAAGTAGATATAAATGTCAGGATGTGTGGATTTTAAGTTAAATTGAAATTATTCAGCTTTTTGTTTCTGTTGTTGTTGTTTTTTTTTTTTAAGTTTAAAAAAATTGTCAAAAACCAGTCAAAAAATATTTCACACCAGTCACAAAAATATTTAACACCAGTCAAAAATATTTCACACTGATTCAAAATTGAACTCGCAATTTGAATATCCAAGAGCCGACACTGTAACCACCGGACTATGTTGATCGATAATAGGTGCAAAAGTTAGACGGGATATAAATGCCCGGTATGTGACGCACTGGGTTTAATTATGAAAAATGTAACTGTTCTATGAAAATTTCTTTGAATGTGCACTTACGTAGCCCGAAAAGATGAAAAACTTGAATTTGCGACACACACAGCCCGCACACAAGACAAAATGATCGCAGACAAATGACCGAGTTGAATTTTCTTGATGCTAAGCCGTTGACGTCACAAAAAAACACTGCGTTTCATGGTTGCAATCAGTTATTCATTTGGGGGATCCCGAGGTGTTCAAAGTTTTGTTTGAAAAGCCGTAAAATGCGGAATTTGTGTGACGAAACGATTAAAAAGGCTTGCCAAACACAGCCGAGGGTTATGAAATCAGGGTTAAGTACTTTCGAGGATATTTATATAGCACTTTTAACTTAATTAATAATGATATTCTGCACTCCGACAAGAACGCTCTAGCCACTTCTCTTGACAGCTGTCACCAATGTGTATATATATATATATAGATATAAATATATAAATATATATATATATATATATATATATATATATATATATATATATATATATATATATATATATATATATATAGATATAAATATATAAAAAAAAAATATATATATATATATATATATATATATATATATATATATATATATATATATATATATAGATATAAATATATAAATCTATATATATATATATATATATATATATATATATATATATATATATATATATATATATATATATATATATATGTTCAGAAGGATTAGTTTTTAGATCAAATTTATGTCCAATGTATTCATTCAATCTTAATTAATTTAATTTAACTTAATTTAATTTGTTGTAATCATTTATTATTAATTACGTGCATAGAGCTTTCTTTGTATACAAATTGTACTTAATCAAGCATAAACTCAATCAATTATCGATACAGTCAATTTCGCAATTCAGCAATTTACACTATTCATTGTACTTGCACGATAAAAGAACATTTCATGTATGCATCAGCTTTTTATGAATTGATCAATGTACACTTAACATCAGCATTAATTTCGCATAAAAGAAAGTAATTGATTCAATAAAGTTGTTGTTCTTTGGTAACCATCGAGCAAACGCGTTTCATTAATTAAAGTTAAACCTGAGCTTGGAAGTACGGAAACCTGCTTGCAACTCTTGCTGTAACATTTGGTGACCCCTGAGTTTGAATAATCGCGACTTTTTTCGTGGAGTTTATTTCAAAGTTAATTCAAATAGTTCGATCTAAAAGATTAATTCGTGTTTCGTGAAACAAATCACAGACAGACAATAGATTTTTGTGCATAGACGATAAGTCGGTTAAGTTATATTCGGAGCTTTTGATTGTACATATTCGCAAAGTGATTTCGCGTTCTTAAATTTAAAAAATATTAAGCTTGTGTTGGTGTATAAGAGTAAATAAAAACAAAATAAACAAAATTTAACAAGTTGAACCTGAGTTGAAAGTAAGGAAACCTGCTTGCAACTCTTGCTTTAACATTTAATAATTAATAACAAACGTGATTCTTGTGCGCGTACGCTTATATTTTTCTTGTAAACAATCGCACCGAAGTTAGGTCAACAAAAAGCCAATATGGAAGGCTTAGTATTACGGCAGACAATCGTAGGTAAAGAAATCGAGAAGATCACGAATGCCTACTATAGAGAGTCGCCGGACAAAA
Source organism: Nemotelus nigrinus (assembly GCA_947369275.1). NCBI lineage: Eukaryota > Metazoa > Arthropoda > Insecta > Diptera > Stratiomyidae > Nemotelus > Nemotelus nigrinus. Next base: position 134,628,289 of record OX376372.1, read on the forward strand.
AAAACTATAATTTACTTGAGAGAAAAGCATCTCGTATTAACTCAACTCTGGAATGAGTTTGAAACTGTAGACACAGAAATAAGAGACAGTTTCAGTGATGCAAGGGATAATAAATATTTCACGGAAGATTATTACAATAGAGTCCGTATGGCTCATGAAAAAGTAATAAGTGAAATTAATATTCTCATTGAGAGTGTTGAGTCCCACGATAAGGAACAGCAAGCCAAGGAAACTGTGGCTAATGCTGGACCATCAAAAACAAATTATAAGCTCTCACAACAAGAAGAAATCGGAAAAAAGGCACGAAAACAACGTGTGCTGCTTCTGAATTTAGAAAGAATTTTAACAAAAATTTTGTCAGAAACTGGAGATTGAATTCTAGAAGAATATAACAAAATGAAGGATTTGATCAATGACCAGTATCAAGAGCTAGTGGCCACTCACAATCTTTTGTGGGAAACATTGGATGATCCAAGTGAGCACGGATATGATTCTAATAAATATTTCGTTATCCAAGAATTGCATCAAAAATTGGTAACGCATGCACGAAGTGTTGTTGATAACAATAGTGCCATGACTCGAAATGAGCTACACTTATTGCAGCCGATGGTCAAGTTACCAAAAATAGAGCTACCAAAATTCAATGGAAATTATTTGAAATGGCAACAATTCTATGATTTGTTTAGCCAAATGGTCCACTCACAAGCGATGGGGAACGCTCAAAAATTCTTCTATTTAAAATCTCAATTATCTGGTGAAGCGGAAAAGCTCATTTGACATATCACAGTAAGTGAGGAGAATTATAAAACCGCTTGGGAAATCCTTACCACCAGATGTAATAACAAAAGACTATTAGTGGCTGCACTAATTGACAAAATATTAGCACAGCCGACTTTATCATCAGAATCAGCATCATCAATTAAAACAATGCATGATACAATCAAAGAATGTGTTCTTGGTCTAGAGAGCCTTGGGTTGAATGTACGCGACCAATGGGATCCAATTTTACTACAAATCTTAGTAAAAAAATTAGATCGAGACACACATACATTGTATGAACAGTCTGTGAAATTCCCTAGAGAACTACAGTCACTTGAAGAGTTTTTAGGCTTTTTGGAATTAAGATTCCAGTCACTAGAAGCATTGGGACCAATAAAAACGATGAACAAAGATAGGCATAGTAAGATTGCACATGCTTATACGATGACTCACAGCAACAAATGTGAGTTATGCAGTAGTGATCATCCGATTTACTTCTGCAGTAAATTCCTAAAACTCACTCCTCCAGAACGTCAAGCAACTGCAAAAAAGTTGGAATTATGTATAAACTGTTTAAAAAGTGGCCATAAAACAAGTAGTTGCACTTCGAGGAGCTGCTCATCATGCCAAAAAAGACATAATTCGTTGCTTCATTTTGATAATAATAATAAAACTCTAGCGCACCTGAACCGCTAGAAAACTAATTTTCGAAGAAATTGTCTTTGAGTGACAAAAAAATGTGGAAAGACGTAATACACTTTTTTGTAGAATCATAGCGACCATTCCTTGTTCAAAGCAACAGAACTCAACTATAACACAAATGATGAAAATGTTCAGAGCTGGCAACATTTTCCCAACGAAGCAGCAATAAGTTAACCTTCACAAGCTCATACTTAAATCAACTTATCCTTTGAATTTCGTTCTCATCGGAGAATTTCGTCGAAAGCTTTAGCGATTAACGTTGTTTGAAGCTGCCATCCAAAAAATGTTCAAAACTCGGAAAATTTAAAAATTGGTTTCTTAGCTTTATTGCAAATGTTTTGCATATGAGTAGGTAATTTGAAGCATCTGTTGATGCGATAGTTACGAAAATGGCTAAAACTCGTTACCCTGTGTCAGCAGCAAAGCAAAATATCTACCAAATCTGCTTCACGTTAAACTAAACCCAACCAATAAATTTCGTTTCGATTGAATCACTGCGCTAGAAGTTATACGGGTGAAAAAATTTTTAGGGTTACCACACTCAAAACTTTTCAAATTTTTAAAGCGTTAATATTTGTTGCTAATTTTTATTGAAGGATCGTTCCCATTTGCAAATCTAATGACATAATCGCCCAGTAAAGAAATTCCAAAAAATTACAAAGATGGTCATAGCTGGCAGCCCTTTTACGATTTTTGTACGAAATTCCTTTGACATTTGGCTCACATTAAAATGTATTTACTGCATAAACTTCATTTTGATATCATGACTGCACCGGAAGTTATAGGGAAAAAAGCTTTATTTTGCTGAGCAAATTTGCAAGATTTAGGAGACAAAAATCACCATAGCTGGCAACCCTAATCTAATTTTTCAGCCAAAATTTCACCAAATGTTATCTTAAGTAAGATCCAAATATTGCGTGAATTTTGTTTAAATCTGATGGCTGAATCGGAAGTTATAGGCCAAAAAGCTGTTTTTTTTCTCAGTAATTTTTCAAGATGGCACCACTGCCACAGGGTTGCCTGCATTTCAAAATCACTTCTATCAGACCTGGTCCTAGTTGATACTAACATGTCCTGTGAATTTCATTACGATCGGATAATCCGGTCGTCAGTTCTCGTGAACAGAACTTTCGAGTGCTGAAAATAGAGGTAATTTAGTGATGGGTTGCCGTTCTTGAGCAAATCGGAATTTTAAAAATTTCAAATTGGCATGATGCACAAACGTTAAAATTTATCAATGATTTGAATTTTTTGTCCAAAATCAAAAATCTTTCAGGAGGTTCAATGATTTGAAGGATTTTTTTTCAAGAGCCTGTCGCAGCTACAGGGTTACCCGCACGACCTTGGAAATCCATGTGTATTAAACTTTAGTTAACATCAATACGCTCTGCAAATTTCACGATGATCTAATGTTTTTGTCAGAAGTAATGACAAATCAAAATTTGAAAAAAAATCCTTGCCTACTTTTAGGCACGCTGCACCCACATACGGCACAAAATTTCCAATTCTTAACCATCGGCAAGCTTAGAACATAATAAGTTTTCATTCCCAATACTTTTTTTGAACAAAAATTTTCGCTGCTTGGAAATATAGGAGTACCTGAAAATTCACTAAAACGCTCGCCGCCGCCAAAAGGTTTAGGATATCTGGATTTGAGAAAGTTGTGGACCTACCTACTAAATACATCTACGTTTTCCGAAAGTTTCATATCAATCGGATTGGCCACTCCAGAGATTATCTCCCTTAATCATTTTGATGATATATATATATATATATATATATATATATATATATATATATATATATATATATATATATATATATATATATAAAGAAATATGAATTTTCGGCGAAACGAGTTTAATACTACTTTTCTTCGAAAATTAGTAATAATTCCTTGCTTCATGAAGCCCGGAAGGCAGAAAAAGGACGGAAGAAAACGGCATCAATAAAATTCAGCAATGATACAGCAGTTCACGTGGGCTCTACAGAAGGCAATGAACAAAGCAGCTATGTATTCTTGGGCACAGCCGATGCAACCGTCACTGACAATCATGGCAATCAAGTCAAGTGCCGGATTCTTCTCGATTCCGGTTCTCAAATAAATTTAATAACAGAAAGATTGAGGAATAAATTAAAGCTTGCCAGAATTCAAGACGAGCTAAGAATAAGTGGTATTGGAGAATCAAGATTGAAATCTAAGGATCGAATCAGCGTTGTTGTCAAATCCAGAGTTACGAAATATCAAACGAATATTGAAGCTTACGTCATTCCAGAAATAACTTCATACCAACCTCTTGAATTCGTGAACATAGAAGAATGGAGTATTCCATCCAATACGGCCCTGGCAGATCCTCAATTCAACAAACCAGGAGGTATTGACATGTTGATTGGTGCAGAATTATATGGAGAGTTAATGCTAATGGGGCAATACAAACTCCATAAAGACCTACCAACATTGCAAAATACAACATTGGGATGGATTGTATTGGGAAAGGTGTCCAGCAACTTTTATAAAACACCTTTCTGTGGAATGACCAATGGTGAGCTTGACGACCAACTAAAGAAATTTTGGGCACTTGAAGAGTGTCCAGGGAAAATAGAACTTACATACGCCGAACAAAGATGCGAAGAGTTCTTCAAAGCAACGACCATAAGAAACAGCCAAGGTAGATATGAAGTTGCATTACCATTATTTTCAAGCCCAAATTTACTCGGCGATTCTTGGTAAATAGCAATGAGACGCTTCATGAGCATGGAACGAAAGCTGTTAAGAGATCCAGAGCTGCACAAACAATATGCAGATTTTCTGGATGAATATTTACGGCTAGGGCACATGCAAGAAATACAAAAGGAGCAAATTTCAGGCTCACACTATTTCATACCACATCATCATGTATTGAGGCCACACAGTAGTACAACAAAATTGAGAGTAGTTTTTGATGTTTCTGCGAAGACAACCACGCAGCTCTCATTGAATGACTTAATGGTTGCTGGCCCTAGAATACAAGATGAACTGTTCGACATAATATTACGATTTCGAACATACAACTACGTCTTCACCGCAGACATCGCTCAAATGTACCGTCAAATATTAGTTGACGAAGAAGCCCAAAAATTGCAGCTCATAATTTGGAGGAAAAATCCATTTGAAAAACTTCGCTACTTCCGATTGTGTACAGTCACTTATAGAACCAAGTCAGCACCATACTTAGCCACTCGATGCTTGAAACAATTGGCGGAAGATGAATCCATCCGATTTCCTAAAGGATCTCAGGCTATCAAAGACTTTTATGTAGACGACATAATATCAGGTCATAATAGCTTGGCTGAAGCTCTTGCCATCCAATCTGAATTGATTAAGATGCTAAACTCAGGAGGTTTCAAGCTTCAAAAATGGTGCTCAAATCACCCAGCACTGATAGCTCAATTTTCAGAAGAAGATCTCGAGAAACAAATAAGTTTTTCGGAGAGTCCAGAAGGGCATATTAAAACTCTTGGACTAATGTGGGATCCATCCAGGGACTGTTTTGTAATGACTACTACCTGGCCGGAATGTGCAAAAATAACCAAACGGTCTGTTTTGTCGGATATGGCCCACATGTTCGACCCTTTGGGACTAGTGAATCCCGTAGTCCTAACTGGGAAAATATTTTTACAACAACTATGGAAGGCAAAGATAGAGTGGGATGAAGAGCTATCAGATGAATTGCGTGATAACTGGCTACAATTCAGACAAGGACTAAGCACCTTGAACAATTTAAAGATTTCTAGACAAGTAATAATTGGGCCGGTTCCATGGAAAATTGAGCTACATATATTTGCTGATGCAAGCGAAAAGGCGTACGGAACCGTAGCATATGTTAAATCTATTGACAAGGAAGGCAACGTTCTTGTCAAACTTCTTTGTGCCAAATCAAGAGTAGCACCTATCAAAGTGACCACGTTACCTAGACTAGAACTTTGCGCTGCAAGGCTTGCCACACAATTAGGTGAAAACATCCTTCGAAACATTAATATACAGTTTGAAAAAGTGATGTATTGGTCAGACTCTCAAATAGTATTGTCATGGCTTCGTGGTGACCCGGCGACACTAAAAACATTCGTCGGTAATCGAATTCAACAGATACTCAACAAAACAAAGCCCAACCAGTGGAGGTACGTTCCAACGAAGGAAAATCCAGCTGACCTTGTATCACGGGGAACTACTGCTGATCACTTAACAGGATCCGAGTTTTGGTTCTTTGGGCCAACGTTTTTGCAAAAAGAAGAGTCAAATTGGCCAAAAACATCAAACGAACACATCCGAGCACTGGAAGAAGAAAAAACTACGAAAATTGTATTAAACTGCAATCAGGTCAATAGAGAAGACCATTTTGTACAGAGAATTAACCATCAAAATTCCTTTCTAAGGCTGCAACGTGTAACAGCTCTATTTATTCGTGCAGCAAAGATATTCAAAAAAGAGCTAACGAAGGACTCGATTCCAGAATTCATCCAAGTCAGTGAAATAAAGCAAGCTACGGCAATAATTTTAAAAGAAGATCAACGCATGAAATTTGACGAAGAGATCACCACCTTGACAAAAGAAGGGAAGGTCAAAAATGGTAGCCGACTCGCGTCTCTTACACCATTTATTGATCAAATGGGACTAATACGAGTTGGTGGACGATTACAAGCATCCGAGTTATCTTGTGAAGCCAAGCATCCCATTCTTCTGGCAGGTGATAGTACTATCTCAAAGGTGCTGATGAACCATTTACACCAAAAGCATCTGCATGCTGGACCACAGGCTCTGCTTGCATTCTCTCGTCAAGAATACTGGATTCTTCAAGGTAGAAACCTGGCTAGATCGATAGTCAATAACTGTGTACCATGTACTCGGGCCAGACCACAGCTGTTGAAACAGTTAATGGGACGACTGCCTTCAGAAAGAATTATACCCAGTAGACCGTTTTCGTCAACTGGGGTGGACTTTTGTGGACCTATTATGACACATTATAGGATCCGCGGTAAAAGACCTCAAAAGACATATATTGCCGTATTTTGCTGCCTCACCACTAAAGCAGTACATCTAGAGGTGGTCTCCGATCTTTTGACTGACGGATTTCTTGGAGCACTAAAACGATTTATAGCCCGTCGTGGGTTATGTCAAAACATATTCTGTGATAACGGAACCAATTTTGTCGGAGCCAAAAACAAGCTCGAGGAAATTTATAATATGCTCCAAGAAAAAAGCTCAAAACAAAAAATTGCAGACACCTGTTCATCACAAAGAATCCAATTTCATTTTTCACCACCTAGATCACCGCACTTCGGGGGAATTGGGGAGGCGGCTTTCAAGTTATTCAAGACATTATATACGAAGACAGTAGGCTCAGCAGCTTTAACATACGAAGAATTAGCTACTGTAACTGCAGAGGTTGAAGCAGTTTTAAACTCGCGGCCTTTAACACCATTGTTGTCAGATCCGAGCGATCTGACTGCTCTTACACCAGGACATTTTTTGATAGGAGAGCCACTGAATTCTTTACCAGACCAACATACAGTAGAGAAGATGTCAGCGGCATCCCGGTGGAAACTAGTGAACTGTGTACAGCACGAATTCTGGAAAAAGTGGAAAACTGAATATCTTAACGAACTTCAAAAAAGGGTGAAGTGGACTGGTGAACAGGCAAACATTAAGGTGGGCACTCTGGTCGTCCTAAAAGATAATAACCTCCCACCACTTGAATGGGCAATGGGTCGCATTGTGGAGATAATTCCTGGACCAGACGGATTAGTACGAGTAGTTAAAGTAAAAACAGCATCGGGCATATTTACCAGAGCTATTCATGGGCTATGTCCTCTTCCAGTCGAGACAAGTGAGACTCCGTCCGAGCAACCGTTATCTCCAATTTCTACATCATCATCTCAGCCAACACCAATCATGCCATCTTCATCGGATCCACAGTCATCAGCTAAGGAGTCCAGAAAAACCAGAGCAGAAAACAATGAACCATCCCAGAAATCAAAGCGGCGGAAGATAAGAGCTGCCTCAAGTGCATTAGTCGCCGCGCCGATGACTTAACTACTATCGCTCAATCTACGAGTAACACAACGCTCAAAGCAACACCTAATTTTATGTCATTTCAGTTCAACCTCACAGATCACTTTTCGAAGCTGCAAGAGTTGACGATACCAAGCACGGGCCGGTACACCATCTCCTACCAGAACCACTCAGCTAAATTGGAAGATCTTCATGCTGCAATTTCCAACATCCATAAATCCGAGGACCAAATGTTCGATATTCCATTCCAGCCGCATGATCTTCACCAGTATCTGGTCGGATACTCATCACTACTTCTTACCATCGCTATTACGATAGGTGTGGCGTATCTATACTTCAAATTTAAGTCTGTAGGAGTCCGTCCGATTCCAGCACCCCGAATACGTCGAGCAGCAAGCACTGACTTCACATTCGAAGTACGAGACTTCAAGAGGCGCGAAGATGTTCAGAAGGATTAGTTTTTAGATCAAATTTATGTCCAATGTATTCATTCAATCTTAATTAATTTAATTTAACTTAATTTAATTTGTTGTAATCATTTATTATTAATTACGTGCATAGAGCTTTCTTTGTATACAAATTGTACTTAATCAAGCATAAACTCAATCAATTATCGATACAGTCAATTTCGCAATTCAGCAATTTACACTATTCATTGTACTTGCACGATAAAAGAACATTTCATGTATGCATCAGCTTTTTATGAATTGATCAATGTACACTTAACATCAGCATTAATTTCGCATAAAAGAAAGTAATTGATTCAATAAAGTTGTTGTTCTTTGGTAACCATCAAGCAAACGCGTTTCATTAATTAAAGTTAAACCTGAGCTTGGAAGTACGGAAACCTGCTTGCAACTCTTGCTTTAACAATATGTATGTATATATATATATATATATATATATATATATATATATATATATATATATATATATATATATATATATATATATATATATATATATATATATATATATATATATATATATATATATATATGTATATATATGTATTTTTATATATATATTAGGGTGTACTTATTTTATGATTAAAGTTTAAGAATGTGTTGGCCAGTAGCTTAAGAAGTAAGTGATTTTCAATGCAAAAAAGTCGTATGAATCGTGCTACCGAGAGCTTGCTTGGTACAACTAGTTGGCAAAAATAACAAAAATTGATATCGAAATGTGATAAGTTGCACCATCTCTTATTTGAAAAAGGTTTTATTATCTCATAAAAACCTAATTAACAATATTTTTTTCCCCCTAGTGTAGATGGCAAAAAAAAATCTGCTTATCAGATCCCCGGGTGACCTTTCACCACGGGGTATGTGAGGTTTGACTCACTTAAAAAAAGGACCATCTACAAGCCCACGAGGTTCCGAGTCGGGACCCGCCTAAGCACTGCTTCGACCCGATCGTGCTGACTCACCCATTGGTAACCACGGACTTCAAGAACTACCACAGCTTATGGGTCGGTAAGACAACCCTCCTCCCGCTTTATGCGCAGCACTTTCTCAACGTATGTTGAGACTGCGCGCCAGTTCTCCTCGTTTCGCAGCATTGCATCCACGATCGTCTCAGGCGCTACCAGGCCGAACGTGGACTCAATGGTACGCCTCAAACTTGCGAAGCGACTGCACATAAAGAATGTGTGCTGAGCATCATCGAGCTCAGTCACACAGTACCGGCAGTACGGTGTGACCACCTTACCCATTCTGTTCAGGTATTTCCTGAAGTAACCGTGCCCTGTCAAAAATTGACAAAGTTAAAAGCTTACCTCTCCGTGGCTCCGGTTAAGCCAAGGCTCAATAAGACCATTCAGCTTAGCCGTCCAGCGTCCTTTATCACTTTCACTCCAACGTTGTTGCCAAAGTTGGAGGGTCATTGTACGCGCGTGCGTCAAAGCCTCCGTTCTGTCCAGCTCTGAGCGAAAGAGGTACCCTTCCTTGCGTTCTCGCGCTGGCAGATCGGTCGGGATTTTTCCCGATACAACCATCACAGCCTCTTCCGAGACCGTGCGGTAGCTACAGGCGATTCGCAGGGCACCTCTGCGCTGGACACTGGCAATGCGCTTTCGGAACTTCCTAGCTCGACGCGCATCTCCCCAAATTTCTGCCCCATATAGCAAGATGGAATTGGTCGTCTCCATCAGCTGTCTCCGTCTCGTCTCACTGGGTCTGCCAACGTTGGCCATTAGCCTACTCAGCGAAGTGACGACTACTAGAGCCCTATCACATGCCCTGCGGATATGATCCCATTTATACAAACAATATTAAACAAACAATATTACGACTATATAATATATATAATGCCAAGCCATTTTGAATTCCCCGTTATTTTTCGAGTTGTTGGTCATCGCTTGCAGTGACTATTACTTTCGTTCATAAGCTGAAGAGTCTTAATTATGTGTATTACGTATCGATGTTTTAGTCCATTTGATTTGAAATTTCACCGGAAAGCTAAGGATCTAAGAAAAACTCAAAGAATATTAGCAGAAAAAAAAATTAAAAAAAGAAGAATAAAAAACTGGTCCTCCAGTAATTAAAAATAAAGACCAAGTTAAAGAAACGATAGTAAAATCGTACAAATTGTGAAATGAATTCATCTCCCCATAAACAAGTACTTTTTACTAATATTCGAAGAACATTAGTATTAAAATCGATTCGGCCAAAAATTGATATTTCCATACATATATATATATATATATATATATATATATATATATATATATATATATATATATATATATATATATATATATATATATATATATATATATGTATATATATATATATATATATATATATATATATATATATATATATATATATATATATATATATATATATATATATATTTATATATATATATATATATATATATATATATATATATATATATATATATATATATATATATACTGAGAAAAACGAACTAGTAGCAATGAACGAAAAAGTGCATCAAAACAAAGAAATCCGCGTTGAAAACGGCGCCAATGGCGATATGTTTGTCTCAACAGCAACGTTGTTTTCGAACTGAACGCGCAATAGTTAAACGCGAAAGTATTTACCACGAACGACTTGTTAGTTGTTTTGACTGTGTAAGACGTTGCCGTTTGAACACTTTTTACTAATGTTCGAAGAACATTAGTATTAAAATCGATTCGGCCAAAAATTCATATTTCTTTATATATATATATATATATATGTACAAAAAATTTCAGTGAGATAATCTCGGGAACGCGCCATTCGATTGAGCTGAAACTTTCAGGATACATTGGTGTATATGCAGAATAGGTCCAGGTCTCTTTAAATGTCAGGTATTGTAAACCTTTTCGCGCCGGCGGGCATTTAAGTGATATTTTTAATATACCTATTATTTCGTGCACAAATGATTTTCGCAAAAATAAAGTTAATAAAATAAATTTCTAACGTGTTTTACATATGAATCGGATAATGCTTTGGAATATTTTAACCCTATGTGTGCGCTGGGTGCCTAAAAAGAGGACGGGAAAATTTGAAAATTTTTAAATTTCGATAACTTTTGACAGAGCTATTCAATCATTACCAAATTTTCAGGACATATTGATATTATTTAGTTGTAGATTTATGTGGCTTTTAATGAGCGTGCTGGCAACTCTGTAGCTAGGGCAGGCACTGAAAGTGAAAACCTCCAAATCATCGTCTCTCTTGAAAAAATGCAGTTTCTTCAAAAATAAGCCTTTCATATGTAAATCTTGTGCTTTGTTTACATAACCAAAAAAAAAAAAAAGATATGGTATAACGGGCACGCCTGGCAACCCTTGCCCAATTTACCTATATTTTTAGCATCAAAAACTTCTGTTCACGGAAACTCACGATCCGATGGGCAGAATTATTTGAAATTCACAGCATGTATTGACCTTAAATAGGACCAGGTCTGATAGAAGTGATTTTGAAATGCGGGCAATTCTGTGCCAGTGGTGCCATCTTGAAAAACCACTAAAAAAGATAACTGTTTTTAGCCCTATAAATTCTGATTGAATCGTTCGATTTTGACGAAACTTACACAATTGCTGGACCTTACTTTAAGCCACGTTTGGTAGAAATTTGGTCGAAAAATTCGATTGGAGCTGCCAGCTATGATAATTTTGGTGTCTTCATTTTGAAAAAAAAAATTTGGAAGTAAAAACATTCAAACCATCGAATATTCAAAAAAATGTCCGTTTCTTACAATAAAACCAATCTGTATATAAATCTTATGTTTTATCTACACGTTCAAAATAAAACTTTGGAAATTTCATGTCGGACAAGAACGGTAACCCTCTCCCAGTTAACCTATATTTTTAGCATCAAAAACTTCTGTTCACGGAAACTCACGAACCAATAATCAGATACAGCTAAAATTTACAGAATGCATTGGACTTAAGTAAGACCAGATTTGATAGAAGCGATTTTGAATTGTGGGCAACTCTGTGCCAGTGGTGCCATCTTGAAAAATTACAAAGAAAAAAAACTGCTTTTTGCCCTATGAAATGTGAATAAGTTACCAGATTTTCATGAAATTGACACAGAAGCTAAACCTAACTCTAATCTCTGTTTGGTGGAAATTTGGTTGAAAAATTTGATTGGTGCTACCTGCTATGGTAATTTTTGTGTCTTTGGTTTTGAAAATTCGCTCAGGAAAATAAAACTTTTTGTACTATAACTTCCAGTGCAGTCATGAAATCAATACGAATTTCATACAATTAATGAAACCTGTCATAAACATTATTCAGGCCAAATTTGGTTGAAAAGACACGATAGGGTTGCCAGCTATTGTTGGTTTTGTGTTTAATTGCAATATCTTTATTAAGCGGTTTTATCGTAGAATTTTCAAATGGTAATGATATTGTAGTGACAATAAACAGCAAATATTAAGCTTTCGATCATTTGAAAAAACTCGCTGCAGGTAACCCTAAATTTCTTTATACTCCTATAACTTCGAATGTAATTAAACAACGTGAAGCAGATTTGATATATTCTTGGATTTGATACTGGCGAAAGGTTGCCAGCACGAGTCGGTTGTGCTACTTTTGTATCAATAAATGCTTACAGTTAGTATACATACCGGAAACATTTACAATGAAAATAAATAACCGATGTTCCAATTCGCAAAGTTCTGCAAATTTTTCGGATCGCAGCCCCAAACACCAACTTCAGTTACAGTGCTGCAGGCACTGAGCATTTTCTTCATTGATGTTATATGAGATGCTGCTTTCAAAATTATGTGAAATAAGCAACTGATAACGAATATAATTAACCCGTGTTTTGCTCTCATAAACGTTGAAATTCATGCCAGTGGTAATATCTGAAACCTTGCACCATATGAGTTATAATGCATTCTTAAGACGAAAGTAAAACGTGGCATTTGAAACAGTTTGGCCGTAATAAGCAGCACATGTGGTGGAATATGCACTCAAAACCTGCACGATTCTTCTACTGTTCTTCGAACATTAGTGTTTCTAGCGGTTCAGGTGCGCTAGAGTTTTTCGTTTCGATTCAATTTTATTTGCATTCAGAATGAATATTTATAATTTTTACATCAAACTAACTAAGCGTTTGGCTTAACTATTCTCAACGTTCACTATACAAAATTAAACACTCATGTTGAATAAGCAACTCTGCTCATCCCAAAATCACAATTGTTTATTATGATCAGGAAGAGCTGCTGATTTGAACATAATTCAAATATTTGCGTTTAAAATGTAGGATATTTATTTGAACATTCTGTTGTTTATTTTGTAATTCGAATGGGTGGAATTGCAATAAACACAAAGATGCATGTTATATTAGTATAAACTAATGATCTGTTCGCTCTCACGCATTATACTAGATACTAGTTACAAAAGAAACTTACCATTTCTTTGCAGATACATTTATAATTTGATTTTTATCATAGGTAAACAAATGAAAGAGTTTTTTTTTATTTTGACTTCAATGCAATTTATTTCAGAAATAGATTTTGTGATTAACATATACTTATATATATCTAAATAGGAACTAAGTCAAACTTAAATCTATAAGAGCAGTACATCACCGAAGGTTGCTTTACTCTCTCCTTTACTTCAAAAGGGTTAACAATTTTTTCTGAACATAATCTCACATAAGTATACATACGTTTAATTAGTTTCTTAAGTTTAATGAACTTGTCATTCTATTCAATTTCAAACACATGCATAAAATACGAGTAAATCATAACGGCTTATTGCTGAAAAAACATTTTTGGTTAGTCAAAGTATAAATATGCAAGTATAAATCTGCATATATCATTATCCTACTGATTAAAATTTGTCCAGGAAAATATATATTCGCTTCTCAAACGAATTAGCTGTTTTGACAAAATATTTTTTCCTATATATTATAAATTCTAACAAGAACATAACTTTCTGCAATGTTTTTATTCTAATGAGATACCAAAAATCCATCTGTTTTTACAAATTCATCTGTTTTTATACTTTTCGCTGAATTTGATAAAGATCACTTACCTTCAGATATTTCAGTGTTCACCAAGATCTATTTTTTATACTTTCTTTGCAATGCCCCAATATTTTTTCGAGAAAACTAGGCCAGTTTTCAAAAACTTTTCCTAACTCTCCTGGATAAAGACTTTCGAAATATCTGAAGGTAAGTGATTGTGGGCTTGATTGATGTATTCCAATTCTTCAATACCAATTGCTGCTTCTGGTCTGAAACAAATTTATTCCAAATGTTTTCGGAAATAAGAACGAAGTAAATACTGAACCTTTAAACTGCGGAAATACAAAGTCCATGTCCCATGATTTTAATAGATCATGCAACTTTCGATCCTCTTCGTTAATCACAAATGATTTCACCAAAACTACTCCTATGTTTGTAGAGCAGCTTATAACTCCCTTTCATATTTTTTTCAACAGATCACTCTCGTCTGGAGTTTTCCTATCCCGTTGGAAACTTTCATATGTCACACCCATCTTCAAAAATGGCGATAGACGCTGTATCGGAAATTATAGAGGTATTGCCATCTTATCTTCTATTCCGAAACTTTTTGAAAAGATTGTCTACGATAAACTTTCTCCACTTGTTGACTCCCGACTGAACGAGCAACAACATGGTTTTAGAAAAGGTCGCTAAACTACCACAAATTTGACAGTCCTAATCTCAGACGTCCTGTGTAAAGTGGAGAAAGGATACCAAATTGACGCAGTCTATACAGACTTAAGTAAAGCTTTTGACACAGTTGGCCACCCTACCTTAATTCTAAAGCTACTGAAATTCGGACTTGGTGGATCTTTGCTTAGCTGGCTGACTTCTTATCTTGTAAATCGAACTCAGCTGGTAAAAATTTCAAGGACTTTTATCGAAAAATATTTCTGCTACCTCTGGTGTACAACAAGGTAGCCATCTAGGCCCATTTCTCTTTAATATATTTATTTCTGACCTATCTGACGCCCTAGCAAATATACCTCATCTACTTTATGCCGACGATCTCAAAGTCTATCATATCATTAAATCTAAATCCGATGCACTCTTTCTCCAGTCGAAACTTGATTCCTTTGATCATTGGTGCAATGAAAACAAGCTCTCTCTCAACATTGCTAAGTGCCAAGTTATAAGTTTCTCCCGAAAATGCACCGTCTCACATAACACATACTTCCTCGGGAATAAGTTGTTAGCTCGAGTTGATAACGTTGTCGACCTTGGTGTTGTCTTGGATGAGCGACTCCGCTTCACCTTGCATTATGATAAAATACTTTCCCGGGCAAACAAACAGCTAGGCTTCATCAAAAGACGTGCCAAGGAATTTCGTAGCCTGTGGGTCGCACGATCCTTATACATCTCTCTAGTACGCCCCATTCTCGAATATGCTTCCATTTGCTGGAATCCGGCTTTTGAAACCCACAGTAGCAGACTCGAGTCCATACAAAATTCTTACAATTCTTACTTTTCGCATTGAGAGAACTATACAGCCCTTACGATTTTAATACCCTTCCTCCTTATGAGTTTCGACTGGGTCATCTAAACTTATTAACACTTGCATCTAGAAGAAAGATGCTTTCGGCCTGCTTCACATTCGACGTCATTAGAGGCGTCATCAAAGTTGAATTCCTGAATAGCAAAATAGTTTTGAATAACCCTGTAAGAAACACCAGGTCCTCTCGTTTACTTAAGGAATATCCACACTCCACTACTTACGCAGCTAATGAGCCGATAAATAGATGCTGCAGGATATTCAATAGCATAAGTAATCTATATTCTCCAACAGTCTCAAAATTATCCTTCAAATCCTCCCTTTTCAAAGCCATCCGCAACCCTTTATCCTAAGCTATATGTTCAATGTTTTATTTATTTGTTATTTATTAATTTGTAATTGATTTATCTTGTTAATTATTTTATGTAATTTTTCGTTTTATTTCTAGTACTCGTAATTTCCAATTTTGTTTTTTTACTGTTTATGTTGCTTGTACCTTGCTTGGTTGAGAAATAAAATAAAATAAAATGTTTGCAAGTTATTCCAATCCATAGCACTTACACGCACTTCTATTCACTTTTAACTATGACCTACTAATGCAAGCGAAGCAATCTAACGGATGATTTGAAATGTTCGGGTTGATTGAACGCCAAATGCATCATATTCAACGCGTTCATATCAAATGAAGGAAAATTTAAAGCTTGTACATTTTCGGGCAACTGATGTTCTTCCGACAGCAATCACCGTTCATTAGAACAATAAAAGTGTTTGAATTGATTTGGTGTAAGTTTGATCTTTTCTCAGAAAGTTTGTAAGACGAGACAAATGCATTCACCACGCATAATGAACAATAAAGTGTTCGAATCAAATGATATCCCAGTTTAAAGCAATTGGTTTGATTGAACGTTATTTTCAAATGCGTCAATGTTTACGCGTTTTCTTGAAATGGCTTGAATCAAACAATGATTTGGTTTAACTGAACGAAAATTATTCAAATCAAATGGATTTTAACAACCGCTCTTTTTGAATGCGGCACATGTTTGCTATGAACGCAAGCTTTTCTCTGAGTATATATATATATATATATATATATATATATATATATATATATATATATATATATATATATATATATATATATATATATATATATATATATATATATATATATATATATATATATATATATATATATATATATATATATATATATATATATATATATATATATCATCAAAAAATTTCAGTGAGATAATCTCATCTCTCAATCCGATTGAACTGATTGAACTGCAGCTTTCAGGATATATTGGTGTATATACAGAATAGGTCCAGGTCTTACTAAATGTCCATTATTGTTAACCCTTTGGCGCCTGCGGCCATTTTAGTTATATTTATAATATACGTATTATTCCGTAACCAAATAATTTTTGCAAAAATAAAGTTGACGAAATAAATTTCGAAAGTGTGTGACATGTGAATCGGATAATGTTTTGGAAATATTTGACCCCATGTGTGCGCAGAGTGCCTAAAAAGAGAACGGGAAAATTTGAAAATGTTTAAACTGCGATAACTTTCGACAGAGCTATTCAATCATTATGAAATTTTCTGGACATATTGTTATTATTTAATTGTAGATTTGTGTAGCTTCAAATGAGCGTGCTGGCAGCCCTGTAGCTAGGGCAGGCACTCAAAGTGAAAACCTTAAAATAATCGACTCTCTTGAAAAAATGCCGCTTCTTCAAAATAAAGCCACTCATATGTAAATCTTGTGCTTTGTTAACATAGTCAAAAAATAAATATTGATATGGTAAAACGGGCACGCCTGGTAACCCTTGCCCAATTTACCTATATTTTTAGCATCAAAAACTTCTGTTCACGGAAACTCAAGATCCAATAAGTAGATTTAATTGAAATTTGCAGAGTGTATTGGTCTTAAATAGGACTCGGTCTGATAGAAGTGATTTTGAAATACGGGCGATTCTGTGTCAGTGGTGCCATCTTGAAAAATCACTACAATAGATAACTGCTTTTAGCACAATAAATTCTGATTCAATCGTTCAATTTTAACGAAATTCATACAGTAGCTGGAACTTCTTTAAACCACATTTACTTGATGTTTGATCGAAAAATTCAGTTGGAGCTGCCAGCTATGATAATTTTGGTGTCTTAAATTTGAAAAAATAAAAATTTGGAAATGAAAACATTCAAACCATCGAATATCCTAAAAAATGTCTGTTTCTTACAATAAAACCAATCTGTATACAAATTTTATGCTTTATCTACACGTTTAAAGTAAACCTTTGGAAATTTCATGTCGGACAAGAACGGTAACTTTTTCCCAGTTAACCTATATTTTTATATTCAAAAACTTCTGTTCATGGGAACTTACGAACCAATAATCAGATACAATTGAAATTTACAGAATGCATTGGACATAAGTAGGACCAGGTCTGATAGAAGCGATTTTGAATTGCAGGCAATTCTGTGCCAGTGGTGCCATCTTGAATAATTACAAAGAAAAAAAACTGCTTTTTGCCCTATGAAATGTGAATAAGTTACCAGATTTTCATGAAATTGACACAGTAGCTGAACCTTACTCTATGTTTTCTGTTTGATAGAAATTTACTTGAAAATTCGATTGGTGCTGCCAGCTATGGTAATTTTTGTGTTTTTGGTTTTGAAAATTCGCTCAGGAAAATAAAACTGTTTGCCCTAGAACTTCCAGTGCAGTCATGAAATCAATACGAATTTCATACAATTCATTGAACATATTATAAACATTATTCAGGCCAAATTTGGTTGAAAACCAACGATAGCGTTGCCAGCTATAAACAGCAAATATTAAGCTTTTGATTATTTGAAAAAACTCGCTTCAGGTAACCCTAAATTTCTTTATACTCCTATAACTTCGAATGTAATATAACAACGTGAAGCAGATGTGATATATTCTTGGCTTTGATTCTGGCGAAAGGTTGCAAGCACGAGTCGGTTGTGCTACTTTTGTATAAATAAATGCTTACAGTTAGTATTCATACCGAAAACATTTACAATGGAAATAAATAACCAATGTTTCAATTCCCAAAATTTTTCGGATCGCAGCCCCAAACACCAACTTTAGTTACAGTGCTGCAAGCACTGAGCATGTTCTTCATTGATGTTATATGAGATGCTGCTTGCAAAATTTTGTGAAATAAGCAACTGATCACGAATATAACTAACCCGTGTTTTGCTCTCGTAAACGTTGAAATTCATGCCAGTGGTAATATCTGAAACGTTCTACCATATGAGTTATAATGCATTCTTGAGACCAAAGTAAAACGTGGCATTGGAAACAGTTTGGCCGAAATAAGCAGCTCATGTGGTGGAATATGCACTCAAAACCGGAACGATTCTTTTACTGTTCTTCGAACATTAGTGTTTCTAGCGGTTCAGGTGCGCTAGAGTTATTTTCATTAGGTAAATTAACATTTGCAATTTTTAATATTTTATGGTCTATATGTAAGTGGATGAGTGATATACATAGTTTAACTACAAATGTTTTGTATTCACACTCACTAGCTATCATAATCAAGCTCGCTGTTTCATGCCCCATATGACTTTTATGTATTGAAAACCACTTACCTCTTAAAATACTGGCCATCTCATTCTAGAGCTTTTATTATAAAATAAGTATAATTTAAGCTTTGTTTTAGTGTAAAAATAAATCAAATTTACCAAGTCCAAATTTTTCAACTGTAAGATAAGACAAAAATTAATTGACTTTCAATACAATGAATCTTGATTGACATAGACTACATCTAAATTTCACTATAGCATTGATGTGTATAAGACATTTTGTCTTGGTTTGGACATGTTCTATGTGCTTTATCCATGTGATGAATGCTTTGTTTTATGTGTCTTGTCTTGACTTGGAACATAGATGATGTATGAGATGTTGTCACGAGTAGTTCAATAATGAACTAGAAAACTTAATGTGAGTAAAACAAGGTAAGAAGCTCACATGAATAAGGTCATGAGCTTATGCATGAGAACTAATTGAGTAATGGTAATGCATTATCGATAGGTAAGAAAAGCGCAAGCAAAAGTTTAGCATAAATAGATTGTGAAAATGATATGAGAAGGAAGTTGTACTAATAAACATTAAAACATTGTCTTGAACTAATAAAGATTATTTTAAGATTACTGCATTTAGTTTTGTTTCTGAAAACTAAATTATTGCCTTTCATTGGCAAGTCTCAATCTAGCCTTACATTGGCTTATTTGTACATATCCGCCGCACGAGTTTTACTCATTGCCAAACATGCGGCAATCCACGGGTTGCTTAAGGTAAACTTGAGATATTACTACGGTAAATAAAAATATCTAATATTCAATAAATTTACTATAACAAGCGCATATCTCTCAAAGATTATCGCAAGAAGATAATTCTTCCGAATGTAAATCAAGCTCCTTTACATGGCAATCCTCGCAATTGCGAACCAACGCGGGCTACTTCAATAGAAACCGACAACGACTCCAAAATTGAGAACGGAGAAATAAGAGACTTCGACGAGTTTAACAAGATTTTCGAAAGATGTATAATAAGAACGAAGGAATTTGCGGACAGCAATAAGCAGCAGAAAGAATATGTTTCGACATCAGTAACAACATCGACACCACTAGTCCAACACAAACCAACGCCACTAACTGAACCTCAACCGAAAATACAAGAATTTATCAGAAGAAAGAAGATCGAGGAACCGGTTATCCAGAAGCTACAACGTAGAAAATGCGGTAGAAAGAAGTTCAAAGCGTGACGAGACAAAGCGATACTGCATCGAATGATCAACATATTTGCAGGGGACTAACGTGAATCGTTTAAGCAAAAATTAAATATGTATAGTTGTAACATAAAGAATAGAACAGTTTGAAAAAAAAATTTTTTTTGTTTATTCTGTGAAAAAAAGAAATTTTGTAATCAATATGGGAAATAATTGTAGCACTGAAGCTTATATTTTTGTTGATTAAAGGCAGACAATTAGCACTTCTGCCGTCTTCATAATTATACTTGCATTGTTGGATGTGAAATATACTAAACAGAGGAGATACGCCAAGAAGATAATGGATAGGAATATTATGTTAGGAAGTAATCAGAATATTGTATAAAGAAAAATGTATGTAATGTAAAGTAGAATTTGCAATGTTAGGTAAAGACTAATATGAATAAATGACTATTACAAAAGTAAAAGGATTGTTGCTAGAATTGCAGATTATTGTAACAAATCTGGAGAAAGCGAAAACCTTTAAAAAACCCTAATAGAAAAATTAGAACATGTGGTTAGTTCCGAAGAAGTAGGAATATCGTTATTAAATAAAATTAAGTTTTATATCAATCAGTGAAATATTGATTACAACACTTGTTGAGCGTTTGAATGCCGTTAATGTAATTGTGACAATTGGGAAAAAAATAGAATATACCAAAATGTCAAATTTTGATGAAGAAACCGCAATTAAAATAATTCCAATTTTTAATGGAAAATAGACTGAGTTAGAGTCATTTTTAACCTTCATAAAACTACTAGAGAAAACTTGAATACTGAAGGTAAAGCCAAGCTATAAAATTTGGTAATATATTTAAAGCTAATCTTCCGTTCACACAACACTCTAAATTAGGCGATTTCAATCAGCTGATCGCTTTAGAGCTAAAACAACTTAAATCTACTTGATTACCCATACATTTTTCTTGGCGTTTGACAGTAGATATGGGTTTTTGATTAATAAAATCCCAGAGATGCGGACTTAATAAATTTATTCCACAAACTGAACTTACTTCTAAACTCTTACAGGTATTTATAGTAGCGAGATAAAACAAACAATTCTGTTTAAGTATTTCTTAAGAATATGAAATGGAAAATGCATGTTCCTTTTAATCAAAATAATTCTATCATTAACTTTCTTACTCATTGAATTATAAACTGTCTTGACATTTGTCTTCATATTTTAAACAATCTCGATAATACTTATAAACAATTCTCGATATTCATTCTTTCATAATGCAAACGATCTTGAAATTCATCTTTGATAATCTAAACAAATCTTGACATCAATTCTTTCACACTTCTTTCTAAGTGGCCACGTGCAATATGATATTCTATTGCATGAAATGATTGTGTCATGAAAATACTGATTGCTTCTATGAAATACTAATTGATTCATGTGTTCACAGATCGATTGATGGGATAATGGAATCTAATAATTTACTATAGTTTGTGATAGTATATTTATAATATCATAGCTCTCCCCACCTTAAGATTGAATCTTCTGGTTCAATTCAGGTGAAATATCTTTTTTCTTGTTTTTCTTCAAAATTTTATTTTGCAACTTTACTTTCTTTAATTCGATATTTTTAAGTTTTTGAATGTATTCGTCTGTTTTATCTGGTAAATTTACTTTTAAAATTTTACTTTTATATTTGAGGTAATAATATAATATACATATTACAATAATGATTATAATTATTAAAACTAGGCCCGTAAAGACATTATTTGTGACATTGTTGCTTTTCAATAATTGGATTTCTTTGAGTCTTTCAGCTTTTTCTAATTGTATATGGTCTAGTGTTAATTCAAGTTTAGTGTGTGTTAAATTGAATACAGGCGGTATAATGAGTTTATGATTAAATTCGGAAATTTTATTTGTGAATAGTTGATTATTAATTTGTACAGAACAATTATTAAAATTAATTACAATGTTTCTTACAGGATGGAGTTGCTTTTCGTTACAATCATGCATCAATGTGCCGTTAAATTTCGTTACCAGTATTAAGCCTTTTTGGATTTCTTCTATTTCTGTATTTTGTGAACCTTTAATCACTTTACATACAGTGGCTCACAGCTTATTTGATACAGTGACTATTTGAAAATGCAAATCACTGTAACTTTGAAATTAAGAACCCTGTCCAAAAAATTTAAACGTATTTGACTAGATGCATGTTCAACAAATACAATGCAGGCAAAAAATGTTCCAGCAATATTCCTCGGCGTCCGGTAAAAGAGAAATACCACTGGCGTAGAAAAATTGCAGCTCACAGCTTATTTGATACAGGCACTTCAATGCGAATAAACTTCTATTTGTCGCGCCGTTAATCTGTCTTGTTTTTGTTTCTTGAATTTTTGATTGTGTTAGACATTGGCTTAGATAATTTTTAGCAAGGTCTTGTAAGCTGAAGTGCTAAAATGAGCCAAAATTGTAAAATGGGTCATCGCACAACAATTGAACAGCGCAAATTGGTATTAAACCACTTTAAAAGAGGACAAAGTGTTGGAAAAATTGCTGAAAGTGTAAATTTGAGTGTTTGTACAGTGCAGCACATAATTGAGCGCTTCGCACACGAAAATCGGGTAAAAAATAAGAGGACAAATGCGCCAAACAATATTTTCACCGTATCCGACGAACGATACATTGTAGGGAAAGTGAAACCGAACACAAAGATTTCCGCTCCAAAATTGGTTACTGAGGTTCATCGTGAGTTAAGGAAGTCATGTAGTGCCGAAACCGTCCGACCAGTGGTTCGTGACCATGATTTCGTGACCATGATTTCAACTGTTTCATGCCCCATATGACTTTTATGTATTGAAAACCACTTACCTCTTAAAATACTGGCCATCTCATTCTAGAGCTTTTATTATAAAATAAGTATAATTTAAGCTTTGTTTTAGTGTAAAAATAAATCAAATTTACCAAGTCCAAATTTTTCAACTGTAAGATAAGACAAAAATTAATTGACTTTCAATACAATGAATCTTGATTGACATAGACTACATCTAAATTTCACTATAGCATTGATGTGTATAAGACATTTTGTCTTGGTTTGGACATGTTCTATGTGCTTTATCCATGTGATGAATGCTTTGTTTTATGTGTCTTGTCTTGACTTGGAACATAGATGATGTATGAGATGTTGTCACGAGTAGTTCAATAATGAACTAGAAAACTTAATGTGAGTAAAACAAGGTAAGAAGCTCACATGAATAAGGTCATGAGCTTATGCATGAGAACTAATTGAGTAATGGTAATGCATTATCGATAGGTAAGAAAAGCGCAAGCAAAAGTTTAGCATAAATAGATTGTGAAAATGATATGAGAAGGAAGTTGTACTAATAAACATTAAAACATTGTCTTGAACTAATAAAGATTATTTTAAGATTACTGCATTTAGTTTTGTTTCTGAAAACTAAATTATTGCCTTTCATTGGCAAGTCTCAATCTAGCCTTACATTGGCTTATTTGTACATATCCGCCGCACGAGTTTTACTCATTGCCAAACATGCGGCAATCCACGGGTTGCTTAAGGTAAACTTGAGATATTACTACGGTAAATAAAAATATCTAATATTCAATAAATTTACTATAACAAGCGCATATCTCTCAAAGATTATCGCAAGAAGATAATACTTCCGAATGTAAATCAAGCTCCTTTACATGGCAATCCTCGCAATTGCGAACCAACGCGGGCTACTTCAATAGAAACCGACAACGACTCCAAAATTGAGAACGGAGAAATAAGAGACTTCGACGAGTTTAACAAGATTTTCGAAAGATGTATAATAAGAACGAAGGAATTTGCGGACAGCAATAAGCAGCAGAAAGAATATGTTTCGACATCAGTAACAACATCGACACCACTAGTCCAACACAAACCAACGCCACTAACTGAACCTCAACCGAAAATACAAGAATTTATCAGAAGAAAGAAGATCGAGGAACCGGTTATCCAGAAGCTACAACGTAGAAAATGCGGTAGAAAGAAGTTCAAAGCGTGACGAGACAAAGCGATACTGCATCGAATGATCAACATATTTGCAGGGGACTAACGTGAATCGTTTAAGCAAAAATTAAATATGTATAGATGTAACATAAAGAATAGAACAGTTTGAAAAAAAAATTTTTTTTGTTTATTCTGTGAAAAAAAGAAATTTTGTAATCAATATGGGAAATAATTGTAGCACTGTAGCTTATATTTTTGTTGATTAAAGGCAGACAATTAGCACTTCTGCCGTCTTCATAATTATACTTGCATTGTTGGATGTGAAATATACTAAACAGAGGAGATACGCCAAGAAGATAATGGATAGGAATATTATGTTAGGAAGTAATCAGAATATTGTATAAAGAAAAATGTATGTAATGTAAAGTAGAATTTGCAATGTTAGGTAAAGACTAATATGAATAAATGACTATTACAAAAGTAAAAGGATTGTTGCTAGAATTGCAGATTATTGTAACAAATCTGGAGAAAGCGAAAACCTTTAAAAAACCCTAATAGAAAAATTAGAACATGTGGTTAGTTCCGAAGAAGTAGGAATATCGTTATTAAATAAAATTAAGTTTTATATCAATCAGTGAAATATTGATTACAACACTTGTTGAGCGTTTGAATGCCGTTAATGTAATTGTGACAATTGGGAAAAAAATAGAATATACCAAAATGTCAAATTTTGATGAAGAAACCGCAATTAAAATAATTCCAATTTTTAATGGAAAATAGACTGAGTTAGAGTCATTTTTAACCTTCATAAAACTACTAGAGAAAACTTGAATACTGAAGGTAAAGCCAAGCTATAAAATTTGGTAATATATTTAAAGCTAATCTTCCGTTCACACAACACTCTAAATTAGGCGATTTCAATCAGCTGATCGCTTTAGAGCTAAAACAACTTAAATCTACTTGATTACCCATACATTTTTCTTGGCGTTTGACAGTAGATATGGGTTTTTGATTAATAAAATCCCAGAGATGCGGACTTAATAAATTTATTCCACAAACTGAACTTACTTCTAAACTCTTACAGGTATTTATAGTAGCGAGATAAAACAAACAATTCTGTTTAAGTATTTCTTAAGAATATGAAATGGAAAATGCATGTTCCTTTTAATCAAAATAATTCTATCATTAACTTTCTTACTCATTGAATTATAAACTGTCTTGACATTTGTCTTCATATTTTAAACAATCTCGATAATACTTATAAACAATTCTCGATATTCATTCTTTCATAATGCAAACGATCTTGAAATTCATCTTTGATAATCTAAACAAATCTTGACATCAATTCTTTCACACTTCTTTCTAAGTGGCCACGTGCAATATGATATTCTATTGCATGAAATGATTGTGTCATGAAAATACTGATTGCTTCTATGAAATACTAATTGATTCATGTGTTCACAGATCGATTGATGGGATAATGGAATCTAATAATTTACTATAGTTTGTGATAGTATATTTATAATATCATAGCTCTCCCCACCTTAAGATTGAATCTTCTGGTTCAATTCAGGTGAAATATCTTTTTTCTTGTTTTTCTTCAAAATTTTATTTTGCAACTTTACTTTCTTTAATTCGATATTTTTAAGTTTTTGAATGTATTCGTCTGTTTTATCTGGTAAATTTACTTTTAAAATTTTACTTTTATATTTGAGGTAATAATATAATATACATATTACAATAATGATTATAATTATTAAAACTAGGCCCGTAAAGACATTATTTGTGACATTGTTGCTTTTCAATAATTGGATTTCTTTGAGTCTTTCAGCTTTTTCTAATTGTATATGGTCTAGTGTTAATTCAAGTTTAGTGTGTGTTAAATTGAATACAGGCGGTATAATGAGTTTATGATTAAATTCGGAAATTTTATTTGTGAATAGTTGATTATTAATTTGTACAGAACAATTATTAAAATTAATTACAATGTTTCTTACAGGATGGAGTTGCTTTTCGTTACAATCATGCATCAATGTGCCGTTAAATTTCGTTACCAGTATTAAGCCTTTTTGGATTTCTTCTATTTCTGTATTTTGTGAACCTTTAATCACTTTACATACAGTGGCTCACAGCTTATTTGATACAGTGACTATTTGAAAATGCAAATCACTGTAACTTTGAAATTAAGAACCCTGTCCAAAAAATTTAAACGTATTTGACTAGATGCATGTTCAACAAATACAATGCAGGCAAAAAATGTTCCAGCAATATTCCTCGGCGTCCGGTAAAAGAGAAATACCACTGGCGTAGAAAAATTGCAGCTCACAGCTTATTTGATACAGGCACTTCAATGCGAATAAACTTCTATTTGTCGCGCCGTTAATCTGTCTTGTTTTTGTTTCTTGAATTTTTGATTGTGTTAGACATTGGCTTAGATAATTTTTAGCAAGGTCTTGTAAGCTGAAGTGCTAAAATGAGCCAAAATTGTAAAATGGGTCATCGCACAACAATTGAACAGCGCAAATAGGTATTAAACCACTTTAAAAGAGGACAAAGTGTTGGAAAAATTGCTGAAAGTGTAAATTTGAGTGTTTGTACAGTGCAGCACATAATTGAGCGCTTCGCACACGAAAATCGGGTAAAAAATAAGAGGACAAATGCGCCAAACAATATTTTCACCGTATCCGACGAACGATACATTGTAGGGAAAGTGAAACCGAACACAAAGATTTCCGCTCCAAAATTGGTTACTGAGGTTCATCGTGAGTTAAGGAAGTCATGTAGTGCCGAAACCGTCCGACCAGTGGTTCGTGACCATGATTTCGTGACCATGATTTCAACTGTTTCATGCCCCATATGACTTTTATGTATTGAAAACCACTTACCTCTTAAAATACTGGCCATCTCATTCTAGAGCTTTTATTATAAAATAAGTATAATTTAAGCTTTGTTTTAGTGTAAAAATAAATCAAATTTACCAAGTCCAAATTTTTCAACTGTAAGATAAGACAAAAATTAATTGACTTTCAATACAATGAATCTTGATTGACATAGACTACATCTAAATTTCACTATAGCATTGATGTGTATAAGACATTTTGTCTTGGTTTGGACATGTTCTATGTGCTTTATCCATGTGATGAATGCTTTGTTTTATGTGTCTTGTCTTGACTTGGAACATAGATGATGTATGAGATGTTGTCACGAGTAGTTCAATAATGAACTAGAAAACTTAATGTGAGTAAAACAAGGTAAGAAGCTCACATGAATAAGGTCATGAGCTTATGCATGAGAACTAATTGAGTAATGGTAATGCATTATCGATAGGTAAGAAAAGCGCAAGCAAAAGTTTAGCATAAATAGATTGTGAAAATGATATGAGAAGGAAGTTGTACTAATAAACATTAAAACATTGTCTTGAACTAATAAAGATTATTTTAAGATTACTGCATTTAGTTTTGTTTCTGAAAACTAAATTATTGCCTTTCATTGGCAAGTCTCAATCTAGCCTTACATTGGCTTATTTGTACATATCCGCCGCACGAGTTTTACTCATTGCCAAACATGCGGCAATCCACGGGTTGCTTAAGGTAAACTTGAGATATTACTACGGTAAATAAAAATATCTAATATTCAATAAATTTACTATAACAAGCGCATATCTCTCAAAGATTATCGCAAGAAGATAATACTTCCGAATGTAAATCAAGCTCCTTTACATGGCAATCCTCGCAATTGCGAACCAACGCGGGCTACTTCAATAGAAACCGACAACGACTCCAAAATTGAGAACGGAGAAATAAGAGACTTCGACGAGTTTAACAAGATTTTCGAAAGATGTATAATAAGAACGAAGGAATTTGCGGACAGCAATAAGCAGCAGAAAGAATATGTTTCGACATCAGTAACAACATCGACACCACTAGTCCAACACAAACCAACGCCACTAACTGAACCTCAACCGAAAATACAAGAATTTATCAGAAGAAAGAAGATCGAGGAACCGGTTATCCAGAAGCTACAACGTAGAAAATGCGGTAGAAAGAAGTTCAAAGCGTGACGAGACAAAGCGATACTGCATCGAATGATCAACATATTTGCAGGGGACTAACGTGAATCGTTTAAGCAAAAATTAAATATGTATAGATGTAACATAAAGAATAGAACAGTTTGAAAAAAAAATTTTTTTTGTTTATTCTGTGAAAAAAAGAAATTTTGTAATCAATATGGGAAATAATTGTAGCACTGTAGCTTATATTTTTGTTGATTAAAGGCAGACAATTAGCACTTCTGCCGTCTTCATAATTATACTTGCATTGTTGGATGTGAAATATACTAAACAGAGGAGATACGCCAAGAAGATAATGGATAGGAATATTATGTTAGGAAGTAATCAGAATATTGTATAAAGAAAAATGTATGTAATGTAAAGTAGAATTTGCAATGTTAGGTAAAGACTAATATGAATAAATGACTATTACAAAAGTAAAAGGATTGTTGCTAGAATTGCAGATTATTGTAACAAATCTGGAGAAAGCGAAAACCTTTAAAAAACCCTAATAGAAAAATTAGAACATGTGGTTAGTTCCGAAGAAGTAGGAATATCGTTATTAAATAAAATTAAGTTTTATATCAATCAGTGAAATATTGATTACAACACTTGTTGAGCGTTTGAATGCCGTTAATGTAATTGTGACAATTGGGAAAAAAATAGAATATACCAAAATGTCAAATTTTGATGAAGAAACCGCAATTAAAATAATTCCAATTTTTAATGGAAAATAGACTGAGTTAGAGTCATTTTTAACCTTCATAAAACTACTAGAGAAAACTTGAATACTGAAGGTAAAGCCAAGCTATAAAATTTGGTAATATATTTAAAGCTAATCTTCCGTTCACACAACACTCTAAATTAGGCGATTTCAATCAGCTGATCGCTTTAGAGCTAAAACAACTTAAATCTACTTGATTACCCATACATTTTTCTTGGCGTTTGACAGTAGATATGGGTTTTTGATTAATAAAATCCCAGAGATGCGGACTTAATAAATTTATTCCACAAACTGAACTTACTTCTAAACTCTTACAGGTATTTATAGTAGCGAGATAAAACAAACAATTCTGTTTAAGTATTTCTTAAGAATATGAAATGGAAAATGCATGTTCCTTTTAATCAAAATAATTCTATCATTAACTTTCTTACTCATTGAATTATAAACTGTCTTGACATTTGTCTTCATATTTTAAACAATCTCGATAATACTTATAAACAATTCTCGATATTCATTCTTTCATAATGCAAACGATCTTGAAATTCATCTTTGATAATCTAAACAAATCTTGACATCAATTCTTTCACACTTCTTTCTAAGTGGCCACGTGCAATATGATATTCTATTGCATGAAATGATTGTGTCATGAAAATACTGATTGCTTCTATGAAATACTAATTGATTCATGTGTTCACAGATCGATTGATGGGATAATGGAATCTAATAATTTACTATAGTTTGTGATAGTATATTTATAATATCATAGCTCTCCCCACCTTAAGATTGAATCTCCTGGTTCAATTCAGGTGAAATATCTTTTTTCTTGTTTTTCTTCAAAATTTTATTTTGCAACTTTACTTTCTTTAATTCGATATTTTTAAGTTTTTGAATGTATTCGTCTGTTTTATCTGGTAAATTTACTTTTAAAATTTTACTTTTATATTTGAGGTAATAATATAATATACATATTACAATAATGATTATAATTATTAAAACTAGGCCCGTAAAGACATTATTTGTGACATTGTTGCTTTTCAATAATTGGATTTCTTTGAGTCTTTCAGCTTTTTCTAATTGTATATGGTCTAGTGTTAATTCAAGTTTAGTGTGTGTTAAATTGAATACAGGCGGTATAATGAGTTTATGATTAAATTCGGAAATTTTATTTGTGAATAGTTGATTATTAATTTGTACAGAGCAATTATTAAAATTAATTACAATGTTTCTTACAGGATGGAGTTGCTTTTCGTTACAATCATGCATCAATGTGCCGTTAAATTTCGTTACCAGTATTAAGCCTTTTTGGATTTCTTCTATTTCTGTATTTTGTGAACCTTTAATCACTTTACATACAGTGGCTCACAGCTTATTTGATACAGTGACTATTTGAAAATGCAAATCACTGTAACTTTGAAATTAAGAACCCTGTCCAAAAAATTTAAACGTATTTGACTAGATGCATGTTCAACAAATACAATGCAGGCAAAAAATGTTCCAGCAATATTCCTCGGCGTCCGGTAAAAGAGAAATACCACTGGCGTAGAAAAATTGCAGCTCACAGCTTATTTGATACAGGCACTTCAATGCGAATAAACTTCTATTTGTCGCGCCGTTAATCTGTCTTGTTTTTGTTTCTTGAATTTTTGATTGTGTTAGACATTGGCTTAGATAATTTTTAGCAAGATCTTGTAAGCTGAAGTGCTAAAATGAGCCAAAATTGTAAAATGGGTCATCGCACAACAATTGAACAGCGCAAATTGGTATTAAACCACTTTAAAAGAGGACAAAGTGTTGGAAAAATTGCTGAAAGTGTAAATTTGAGTGTTTGTACAGTGCAGCACATAATTGAGCGCTTCGCACACGAAAATCGGGTAAAAAATAAGAGGACAAATGCGCCAAACAATATTTTCACCGTATCCGACGAACGATACATTGTAAGGAAAGTGAAACCGAACACAAAGATTTCCGCTCCAAAATTGGTTACTGAGGTTCATCGTGAGTTAAGGAAGTCATGTAGTGCCGAAACCGTCCGACCAGTGGTTCGTGACCATGATTTCAACGGGCGTGTAGCTCGTAGGAAGCCATTCATTTCCAAAAAAATACAATAAGCCAATTTGCCTTTGCCAAAGAGCATGTGGGAAAGCCATCCGCGTTCTGGAATACGGTTATTTTTGCGGACGAGTCTAAATTTAACATTTTTGGCTCCAACGGAATGCCATATGTCTAGCGCAAGGCAAACACTGAGCTAAACAAGGAAAACCTGAAAGCTACTGTGAAGCATGGTTTTGGTAATGTGATAGTTTGGACCTGCATGTCCGCAGCCGGAGTCAGAAATTTAAAGTTTATTGAGGAAATAATGAACCAAACAAAGTACCTTGATGTACTCAAAAACAATTTGCTGCAAAGTGCTAAAAAACTGGGAGTTCACGACCAATTTCGGTTGTACCAAGACAACGATCCAAACCAAAAGTCGGGAATTGTGCAGTCCTGGCCAATTTGGGATTGCCCTCATTTGATGTCTCCGCCGGCACAGTCACCAGATATGAACGTCATTGAGAATCTGTGGACTTTGTTGAATAACAATATTAGAAAACACAAGATTTCTAATAAACAAGACCTGAAGAAAGCACTGCTAGAGGAATGGCAAAAAATTACTCCTGACATCACAAAAAAACTCGTTGACTCAATGCCAAATTGGCTCCAGGCTCTGCTTAAGTCTAAGGGCTATCATACAAAGTATTGAAATCAACTGGAAACCTCATAATTCACAACAATTTTAATGTTTAATCAAACTGTATCAAATAAGCTGTGACATGAAATTTGTTATTACTTTTAGTTTTTTTGTTTTTTAAGATGTAAAACAGCAACTTTGTAACAAATATAAACTTGTTTAATAAACAACAAACAATTGCCTTCAAAATGGTCTTCAAATTTTTTTGATATTGTTATTATGTTTTGAGTTATTGCAACTTAATTTTTTAAACAAGCACTGTATCAAATAAGCAGTGAGCCACTGTATATGATCACAATTTATTGGATTTTTCATATTTTTTGTGTATTTAATATATGGATATAATATGTGGTTATATTTGACAACTCTTTGATTTTTTATGTCAATTATTGTATTATTTTGAAATGGAATAGTTCTTAGAAAATAGGTTGGGTATTCTTCTGTTAAAAATATTGGTACGTTTATAATAATCAATAATTTATTGGAGTCAATTTTTCCAAATATATCAATAGTAATTTCCTTAAGTTCATTTAATCCGATGAAATTATTTGTGATTTCTTCTATATCTAGTATAGATCTTGTCATTATTTCTTCTTTGGCTGCATTTATATTGTCAACTACTTTTTATATGGCTTCGGCTATAATCGATATAGCATTGTACATTTTCAGTTGTGCGATTTGTGTTATTTACAATATTTCTTATTTCCTTACTAATATGTTCGTTCAAAAAATTATTTATTGTTCGTAATTCAGAATATACCTTATCGATATTTCTTTCAAAGATGACATTAACTTTAATTTGTTCATTTATCCTATTTGTGATAGTATCCATATTTTTATCTATTGTATTTATTTGTTCCATTATTTCTTGTCTATCTTCTGAATCCATTACTCCCCATAGATGTTTATATACGTATCCTACAAAATTAAACAATCCTCTTTTGAATCTTTTGGGGACCCTTATTGGAGTCTTTTTGAGTTACATGATTATTTATTTCGTGCACGTTTGAAGTTAATATCATTTTTTTATATATGTTTTGATCTTAGCTATTTTATTTAGAAGCACTGCATCTGGTGAGGTTTCATTGTAATAATATATAGATACTTCAAAATTTTCAAGCACTTTGATAAATTTATTATTGATTTAAATCAATTTTATGGAAAATTCTATAATAATCGTTAATAAGTGGAATTGATGTATCCCGAATAAGTATGATTCCGTTATGGGTATTAATGTCTTCGATTTGGATGTCTGCTTTGCTAGGTGTGACGATCAAGAATAATATTATATATTGCGAGACTGACATCTTTTGGTAGATTTACGTATCTGAAATTTCGAAACGTTTTTCTCGTTTAATATTTGTGAAATTAATATTATTTAGAGGTTTCTTTTTATATTTCATTTTATGTTTTGGGGTCCTATCAGGGGCTTTGACATAACCACTTTTTCTATTTTCAGTATAGTCTTCTCTATGTTCATTAGCTATGTTAGTTGTTTTGACTTTTAAATTACTCATTCTTTTAAGGATTTCATTTTTATTTCCTACGCCGTGAAAGATATTATTAGGTGTTTCCATTGTTGTACTGTGTATTTGATTATTATAGTAATAAATACTGTTAAATATTCTAATTTTTTGAGTATCGTTTTTATCTGTTATTCTATATTTTGTAGCTAGTGTTTGATGTTGGCGTTCTATGTCTGCGTTTCCCATATGAGAATGAGGTGTGGTAAAGTGTGTGTTTATATGTTTATCATTACAATATTCTTGTATGAGAAATGTATTAAATTCGTTATCTGCGACTATTTTGTTTGGCTTTCCCATATGTGCAATAAAATATATTAACGCTTCTTTCAATGAAATTTTGGTTTGCTTTTGCAGTATATTTACTGATGCATACTTGGAAAGCTTATCTATGCATGTTGCAATTTTTAAATTATCAATTTTAAAGATATCTATGTGAAAGATTTTATTAACGTCTTCAGGAGTCTCTGTCAAGTAGAATTTGGGTTTAATAGGATTTGTTGAATGTTTAGCAAGATTGCACAATTCGCAGTTGTTAACGTATCGTACAACCATTTCGTATAATTTGGGAAAATAGATGTATTTTGACAATCCTTTAAATGTCTTTTCAATACCTCCATGCCCGATTTCGTTGATATGATAATTACGAATGTTATAAATTCCTTCATCTTCTGTTTGAATGTCTTTTAATATTTTCGACACTTTAAAAAATTTATATTCATTGCTAAATATTTATTTTAGTTTAATTTGTAATTTATTATATTGATGATCACTTAAATCTGAAAAGATTGCGTTTATTACGTTTGATTTTAGTATTTTAATTATCTCAGTAGTATATTCGTGGTATTGTAACTGTCGTTCTTTGATATAAATCCTGGTTTTGTTGATTGGCTCCGGATATGTTTTATTTGGTAAAATTATTTGTATTTTATATTTGTTTATAAAGTCATCTTTAATTGGTACAAGGCTTGTGGTGTTTTCGCTTTCGGAATGTTGTGTTATGTTATCCTGTATCGATGGTGGACTTAGATACATAGATGTGTTTGGAATATCTACGTTTATCTACGTTTAATTCTATGTTATTTTCTTTTGCGGTATCCATAATCTCTTGCAATCAGGGCTTGTGTATCTTACATTAACGTCTTTTTCCGAGATATACACATTCGTGCGAGAAAGAAAATCTGCTACGTTATTGTTTTTTCCTTTTATATAAACTGGATAATAATCATATTCATTTAGTCGTATCTTCCAACGAATAATTTTCTGGTTGGGTTCTTTTAGTGAATTTAACCAAATTAAGGGCTTATGATCTGCTTCCAATTTAAATTTTCTTCCGTATAAGTAAGGCCGAAAATGATTTGTTGTGTTACGGCCAGCTGTTTGCCGCAATAAAAATAAAAAAAAAAACAACAAAACAAAACAGTCAGGCGGTGCAATTCGGATGTCATTGCACTCAAGTAGTGTTATTGAAATCTAATGGCATTCGAATTGCATTGCCTGTATAAAACAAAACGGGCAGCTGTTGCTCTGCAAGCATCACTGAAAAAAATTCAACAACAATGGAGCGGTGCAGTTCAAGTGCAATCAACACCTGAGTGCATTTGAACTGCATTGCTTGATGTTCGGGTGATGCTTGCTTGATAAATAAGCTGTTGCGGGAGTTGGCGGCAACGGGATGTTCAGCTGAAAACTGCACTGGCTGGTTGGCGTGAGTTTTTGCTGGGGCCGGGAAGTTGGTCTTGGACACTGGACCGGACAAGTTGGATTTTGGCTGTTCGACGATGAGGACGGGGGTTTTGGGAGTTTGATTCTTTTGACGGTGAATGGAGTTTTTTTGGGCGATAGGCTGTGAAGATTGGAAGATTTTGGCTTTGGTCGGAGTTTTTGGAAAAGATGGGAGTTGGTTTTTTTTGACGAGACCGGTGGTTGTGGTGTGTCCAGTGAATGAGCTGTGTGGAAGAAGTCTTGTGAGAAAAGAAGACGAAGCTGAATTTTGATGTGGAAGAGCACATCGTGCAGCGATATCAAGGAAAAATGTTGAATACGCTGTTATCTGCGGATGATCTTACGAATTGTGGTTTTGAAGGCGACTGGAGTGACCTCTTAGCTAGTTGTGTCTCATTGATATTAAGTGAAGTTGTGACAACTTGGATGAGAGTGAAACTGGCTCCGACGACGGGAAGCACTAGCTTCGAATGAATTAAATGGAAATTGAAATGAATGCTGCTGCTGGATTGAATCTCCAAGTGATGTCGATCGAGGCTTTATAATGTTCGGAATCTCGAACGATGAATTTATTGTGTATGAGTGATCGATAATGTGTTAGAAATTTCACGTTTGCCCTAAATTTTGCTGAGTTATTGTAAGGTTCGGAAGATTATCGGAGTTACAACTTACATCGGGTTGATCGCAACGTCGGCATACTAAATGAGTTTGTATCTCTGGTTCCGTTATTTTATCGCCGCTTATTACGATACTTATCTACCTTTTGTCGAGAGGAAAAACATACATAGTGCTGCTGCGGGATTGGGAACTGCCACTGATATAATTTTGTTTGAACTTTAAGTTAAGAAGTCAGTGAATCTTCAATTAAATGCTCTATATTCGCGATGATAACTGTGCTTTAAATAGTTTGAAATGAACGAAATAATTGGTTGAACTTTGAATTTTTTTTAACAAAAAAACATTTTCAGTTGGTTCCTTTACCACGGTCGACCGTCGTCCAGGACTCCGGTGAGTAATTTTGTATATATATATTGGTATTTATTTTATTTTGAATTTGTTAATTTGAAGTTCAACTATTTTTACTTATTTAAACATTTCGGTTTAAAATTTTCTTTGGATTTATATATATATAATTTTGAATATTATTTGAATTTCTATTTTATTGAATTTCTATTTTATGTTATTTATCCGATTCAATATATATTTGTTATATTCTTTTTTTGAGACATTTGCGTTTGTTTTCCTCTTGATCAATTTTGTTTACGGAATGATTTGGTTGACAATGGATTGGTAAATCCATTTTAATAGGTTCAGTGTAGCAATGATAAAAGTGGCTTCCTTTCTTTCCGTCTATATCCCATTATGTTAGTCTGCGTCCGTTATGCGTGATACAGCTAGGGCTTGACCTGCCCCTCAAACTACCCACGACACCGGTGACTAACCGGCACCTTAAGTCACGCGAGGGTAGCAGGTCAGGCTACAATTTCTGTTGTGGTGGCGGCTGTTCACAGCTGTTCCGCAACAGTTGCCCAGACAATTGGGAGTAATTCCCGTTCAATTGTTGAATAATTTATTTCATGTGTGTTCAAAGTACGAGAGGCATATGCAATTGGGTGATCGTTTTGTGACAAAACTGCTCCTATAGCGTATAATGATGCATCTGTAGTTAAAGTGAATTCTTTAGAAAAGTCTGAATATTTTAAAACAGGTAGATTAGTTAGTAGAATCTTAAGCTTTTCAAAGCTTTGAATATAGTCAATGTCATGGATATTTAGTTTCGTGTCTTTCTTTAAATACTTGGTCATTGGTGTTATGACTGCAGAATAGTCTTTTATAAATTTCCTGTAATATCCTGTTAAGCCAAGAAATGATCTGATTTGTTTTATAGTTTTTGGTAATTTAAGTTGTTGAATTTTTTCGAATTTACTAGTATTAGGTTTGATGCCTTCTTCGGTTAGTACATGACCTAAAAATTCCGTCTGTTTAGCTAGAAAGTTACATTTATCTGGTTGGATCTTCAAATTATATTCCTTAAACTTGTTAAATATTTTGGTTATTGAATCGACGTGTTCTTCA
Organism: Nemotelus nigrinus; assembly: GCA_947369275.1. Lineage (NCBI taxonomy): Eukaryota > Metazoa > Arthropoda > Insecta > Diptera > Stratiomyidae > Nemotelus > Nemotelus nigrinus. The sequence continues at coordinate 134,665,340 of OX376372.1, forward strand.
AGTGATGTAGAAAATATAAGTACGTCGTCCATATATACAACACATATTTACACATATAAATTCTTTTAAAACTATATTAATCATTCTTTGAAATGTCGCTGGGGCATTCTTCAAACCAAATGGCATGCGAAGATATTCGTAGTGTAAGTTATGAGTCGAAAAAGCAGTTTTTACTAATGTTCGAAGAACAATAGTATTATAAAATAATTTAATTAAATTCATATTTCTTTATATATATATATATATATATATATATATATATATATATATATATATATATATATATATATATATATATATATATATATATATATATATATATATATATATATATATATATATATTTGCAAAATGATTAAGGGAGATAATCTCTGGAGTGGCCGATCCGATTGAGCTGAAATTTTCGGAGAACTTAGATGTGTATAGTAGGTAGGTCCGTGTTTCTCTCAAATTTAGATATCCTAAACATTTTGGCGGCGGCGAGCGTTTTAGTGAATTTTGAGAAACTCCTATATTTCCAAGCAGTGTAAATTTTTGTTAAAGAAAAGTATTGAGAATGCAAACTAATTATGTTTTTAGCTTGCTTATGATAAAGAATTGGAAATTTTGAGTCGTGTGTGGGTGCAGGGTGCCTAAAAGTAGGCAAGGATTTGTTTTCAAATTTTGATTTGTCATTACTTGTAAGAAAAACAATGGATCATCGTGAAAATTACAGAGCGTATTGATGTTGACTAAAATTTTGCACATATTGATTTTCAGCATAAAGCAGGTAACCCTGTTGCTGTGGCAGGCTGCTGAAAAAAAATTCTTCAAATCATTGACCTTCCTGAAAAATTTTTCATTTTTGACAAAAATTTCAAAGCTTTGATAAATTTTATCCTTTGTCCTTCATCTCAAGATAAAATTTTCAAAATTTCAATTTGCATAAGAACGGCAACCCATCACCAAACTACCTCTATTTTCAGCACTCGAAAGTTCTGTTCACGAGAACTGACGACCGGATAATCCGATCATAATGAAATTTACAAGACATGTTGGTATTAACTAGGACCAGGTCTGATAGAAGTGATTTTGAAATGCGGACAACCCTCTGGCAGTGGTACCATCTTGAAAAACTACTGAGAAAAAAAACATCTTTTTGGCCTATAACTTCCGATTCAGCCATCAGATTTTAACAAAATTTACACAATACTTGGATGTTATTTTGTGTAACATTTGATGAAAATTAAGTTGAAAAATTACTATAGGGCTGGCAGCTGTGGTGATTTCTGTCTCATAGATCTTGCAAATTTGTCAGCAAAATAAAGCTTTTTTCCCTATAGCTTCCGGTCCAGTCATGAAATCAAAACGAAGTTCATGCAGGAAATGGACCTTAATATGAAGTAAATGTCGTAGGAATTTCGTACAAAAATCATGAAAGGGCTGCCAGCTATGACCATTTTTGTAATTTTGTGGAATTTCTTTACTGATAGATTATATCATTAGATTTCCAATTGAGAATGATCCTGCAATGAAAATGTACAACAAATATTAACGTTTTAAAAGTTTGAAAAGTTTTGAGGGTGGTAGCCCTAAAATTCTTTTCACCCGTATACCTTCCAGCGCAGTGATTCAATCGAAACGAAATTTACTGGTTGGGTTTAGCTTAACGTGAAGCAGATTTGGTATGTATTTTGCTTTGCTGCTGACACCGGCTAACCAGCAATGTGCCATTTCCGTTAATATTGCACCAACAGATGCTTCAAATTACGTTCTCATATGCAAAGCATTAGCAATAAAAATAAGGAATCAATTTTTAAATTTTCCAAGTTCTGAACATTTTTCGGATGGCAGCCTCAAACAACGTTTAACCGCTGAAACTTTCGATGAAATCCTGCGATGAAAATGAAATTCAAAGGATAAGTTGAACTAAGTATGAGCTTGTTATGGTAAACTTATTGCTGCTTCGTTCGGAAAGTGTTACCAGCACTGAACATTTTCATCATTTGTGTTATAATTGAGGTTTGTTGCTTTGGATAAGGAATGGTTGATATTATTCTACAAAACAGTGTATTTCCACACTTTTTTGTCACTCAAATAGAATTTCTTCGAAAATTAGTTTTCTAGCGGTTCAGGTGCGCTAGATTTTTTTCTCTATCTTTTGGATCTACAGAAATCTGATGAAAAAATTTTGCCAAATCTAATGTTGTGAAGTAATTCGATTTCCCGAGTTTATCGAATAAATCTTCAATATTGGGTATTGGGAATTTTTCGTCGACTGTGACTTCGTTTAATTTTCGATAGTTTGTTACAATGCGCCACTTTTCTCTTCCAGAATTATCCATTTTCTTAGGCACAATCCATAATGGTGCGTTATATGGTGAGTTACTTTCTCTTATAATTTTATTGGTTAACATTTCTTTTATTTGTTTTTCCACTTCTTTTTGGTGTACCTGTGGTATTCTGTAAATTTTTGAATGTATTGGTTTATCTGTTGTGGTTTTAATTTGGTGGGTGACTAAGTTAGTAGATGTTAATTCATCTTCTTCTTTATAAAATAACTCTTTATTTTTCTTTAATAAAACGAGTAATTTTTTCTTCTCTTCCTCGTTAAGATGCTCTATTTGCACATTTTCCACAGGAATTGTCTCAAGTTTATTCAAAGTTAGGCATAAACTTTTAAAGATAGTTTCTGGGTTTATATTTTCCGTTATGAATGGTACGCAAATGTTGTTCATAGTAATTGAACCATTTTCGTTATTTATTACACTTTTCATTGGTGCCAACACGTTTTGACCTAATATTGCGTCAAACATTTTTCCACTTAAATCTACAACTTTCCATTCAATATTTCCTTTATAATTAAATTCTTCCGGGATATTAGACCATTTTCCTTTGGTTATGAATTCATTATTATGTAAACTATTTAATTTAATGGGGTACTCTAAAAGTGATTCACATTCTTCAGGAAACACATTTTGATTTATGAGAGATGTATTGCATCCTGTATCTATTAAATAGGGTTGTTTCTAGGATTGTAATTGGGATTATTGGAAGTTCTGGGTTTGTTCCGAGGCAGATTGCTGCAAATTTTCTACTTCGCGATAATTAACTGTTCTCATCGTTCTATCCTCGTTTTGATTTTCATTATTATTATTATATTGATTATTATTGTACGTTCTATAACTTCTGTATCTCCTATTGTTTGAAATTTCTCTGTTTGAGTTTTGTGTCCTCATGGATACATCTTGGCCATCTAGATGTTCGTTTTGGTTGTGACGATTATTATTTCGTGTATTACTGAAATTAAAATTTCGGTTTCTTTGATTGCCCGTATTATAGTTTGGACGAGGTGTGTTATCCATTTCGTAGTGGTTTTGATTAAAGTTTCTATGATTTTGATTATTGTATGAATATTGACTCTTATAGCTATAGCTATTAGAGTTATCAGAATGGCTAGTTCTAAGTTGTTCTATATTTTTCAATATTTGATATGCTTCATGTAGTGTTTGAGTTCCGTTTGTTTCTATTAGGATTGTTTTGTATTCTGGTATACAAGCTTTGAACCTACCTAATGCAAATGCTTCGTTAAAACTTGGTGCGAAATGCTGAATACTTGGATTAAGGGGATCTTGTAAAAACTTTGCATTCAGTTGGGCCAATACAATATCTATTTCATAGTAAACTTTATGAAAATTTTTATTAAATCTTACTTTGTTATTCTCATTGATAAGCGCGTGAAAAGGAGTGGATATTCTGAAATTTTGGAACAAAATAGATTTTAAATTTAACCAGGGTATTTGTGGATACTTATCACATATATGTTGAGGTTCACCTCTAATTTTAGTACTTATTTTATGTTCTACATATTTCTTTTTTTGTTCACTATCGCAAAAACTTAAAATTCTATCTGCTCTTAAACAAAAAAGATTGAAGAGTTATGCCACGTTTATGGTCGGAAAAATCTTCTAGCCGGTTTACTTCACATAGAATGTCCTCAAATGACAAATATATCGGGAGATCCGGGTATTCATCTTCGTTATTGGGGTCATCTTGCACTTGCGCTATGCCTTCCCTTAACATTTGCGCTAGTTCTGCTGCTTCCATTGTAAAAACTGGTTTTGTACTTATTCTGATTGTTTCTTTGGAATATCAAAGTTATGAATTTTAATCGCGATCTGCCGCCAAGTTTTGGGAATGAGTCTGGGATCCTCGACTCGTTGATGGAGCTAGATCCGTGCTCAGTTGTTGATCACAATTTTATTATTATTTTGAACTTTTTTAGCTTTCTCAGAGGTTTTTCTCAGGAAAGGAGCGAATTCTCTGAAAATTCTGCTCTTGGCAATGCTAAGCCTTGTTATTATAATTTATTTATTATAATTTTATTTAAACGGTTTTTTCACACTCGCGTTTCACAAAGCTAACACTTAGATTTTTGCGATTTCTCACTTAGTGAATCTTTAACTTTTAAACGAACGATTATTGGTTCAGAAACCGACTGCGCCAGATATGGGTTTTTGATTAATAAAATCCCAGAGATGCGGACTTAATAAATTTATTACACAAACTGAACTTACTTCTAAACTCTTACAGGTATTTATAGTAGCGAGATAAAACAAACAATTCTGTTTAAGTATTTCTTAAGAATATGAAATGGAAAATGCATGTTCCTTTTAATCAAAATAATTCTATCATTAACTTTCTTACTCATTGAATTATAAACTGTCTTGACATTCGTCTTCATATTTTAAACAATCTCGATAATACTTATAAACAATTCTCGATATTCATTCTTTCATAATGCAAACGATCTTGAAATTCATCTTTGATAATCTAAACAAATCTTGACATCAATTCTTTCACACTTCTTTCTAAGTGGCCACGTGCAATATGATATTCTATTGCATGAAATGATTGTGTCATGAAAATACTGATTGATTCTATGAAATACTAATTGATTCATGTGTTCACAGATCGAATGATGGGATAATGGAATCTCATAATATACTATAGTTTATGATGGTATGTTTATAATATCATAACTCAGTTGAAAGCTACCTGATTTAGAGTTAATCAAGTACAAATCAGGTACTATTCTGAATTTTGCCCGGCTGAATTATTCTCAGAGCGTGCTAAATTCCATCCGTGAGAAGCACAGTAGATTTGAATGAAATGTCATTCGAATTTCGTTCTAAAATCGCAAAAATTGAACAAAAAAGGAAAATGTGAGCTGTACAAAGTGAAAAAAAAATATTTTTGCATGTTTTTGCATCATTTTCAACAACTTTCATGCAAAACAAATTGTACACATAAATTCGAATGACATTTTTCTCTCTAAATCTCCTCATTCTTAATCACTTCGGGTAGTGTGAACGCTTACCTGATTAACTTGACAGCTTCTTAATCTACCTGATTTAGAAGTGTAGTGTGAACGGCATATAAGCCCAATAGTAAGGACTTCTATTTATAGCGTAAATGTTGACAGTATAGACAGTTAAGAAAGAAAATTGCGTTTGAAATACAAAAAAAAATTCTAGCGCATCAGAACCGCTAGAAAACTAATTTTCGAAGAAGTATTCTTTGAGTGACAAAAAAATGTGGAAAGACGTAATACACTTTTTAGTTGAATCATATCAACCATTCTTTATCCAAAGCAACAAAACTCAACTATAACACAAATGATGAACATGTTCAGTCCTGGCAACACTTTCCCAACGAAGCAGCAATAAGTTTACTTTAACAATTTCATACTTAAATCAACTTATCCTTTGAATTTCGTTCTCTTTGGAGAATTTCATCGAAAGTTTTAGCGGTTAAACGTTGTTTGAGGCTGCCATCCGAAAAATGTTCAAAACTCGGAAAATTCAAAAATTGGTTTCTTATTTTTATCGCAAATGCTTTGCATACGAGTGCGTAATTTGAAGCATATGTTGGTGCAATATATACGAAAATGGCTAATGCTGGTTACCTTGTGTCAGCAGCAAAGCCAAATATATACCAAATCCGCTTCACGTTAAGTTTAACCCAACCAGTAGTTTTCGGTTCGATTGAATCACTGCGCTGGAAGCTATACGGTGAAAAGAATTTAAGGGTTACCACCATAGGCGTATCGTGGCCTAAAATCTGGTAGGGGCCAAGGACCGAAAGGTTCAAAACATGCGATGCGATGATTTTGTCTTCCGTAAAGTACATGTACTGTTCATACAACTTATATAATTTACTAATACACTATATGTTTGTTAATTTATTCTTTGTTATTTGCTAATTCATTATGTATTATCACATAAACTTCGTATCTGTGAATACGTATGAGCTACTACCACTTGCATATAATGTGAATGGTAGGTATGAACTACACATGAATTATCTATGACAGCTAACTCATGAACGCTTGTATGCATTATACGGGAATAGAATGGAAATATTTACAAATATCAGACTATTTTTTCGTTTAGAAACTAAATATATTTCAGTTTATACTTGAAGAAGGGGATAGTTTACTTTCAAAGTATCTTTGAAGAAATTGGAATAGATTAAGCCCATAAGGAAGAAATTGATCTCTTGCTTCAAACCTAGAAAAAGCTTAAATAATTTGCCAAGATGAAGAGTACTGTAACTTACTCTTTTCGAGCCATTTGGTTTGCAGGGATATCTTTGTAGCTCTAACAGCGTTTTCAAGGCTATATGAAATATCAAAATATCGTTTTTGTGATCTTCTGGAAAATGTGACATCCAGTGCTTCTCTGCGCATGATTTAATTTTTTCCCGAACTACATAAAAGTTTTCTCGCTCACTTAGTAGTGTTTTAACTGTTCAAATTCACAAGATCCATCCCATCCCAAAAAGTTGCATTTTTAGTTTGGAAATATGTGCTTAGCATGTTCATTATAGAAAGAACATAGTAAAAGATAAAAAGATTTACTACAAAACTTAGGACTATGCATAAACAGAGTCATTGTATTTTCCTTCATTCATTTCTTTTTCTAAAGCCTCTTTTATAGACCAACAGCTATCTATCACATATTTGCAATTGTGAAATATCATTCACTAACGAGTCGAGCTTAAACTTCTCATTTCACGCCAACTGCCACTTCAAGCTACTTCAACAATTGGTGTTGTGATGGCTTCGAAAAGTGTTAAGTGTAGGTAAAGAGATTCGATGGCATTGGAAAAAGATGTACACGTTTGGATTGTGAAAACTGTGTCCATCACAACAAGGACAATTTTATGAGCTAGACAGTGTACAAATGTGGCTACAGGATGTTTTATCTTAATTTAGGAGTGTACACCACCTTTTTGCCCTGATATGACATAAGCACCATCATAAGACTGACCAACAACAGGCAATTCGCTAAGTCCGTAGCTGTCTAAAAGGCTCAAAATTATAGCTGCTAAATACGAGTCATTTCTAGTTTCTGAACAGTCTAAAAAGCTTAAGAACATTTCTTCGACTGCTAGTTCTATAGCGTATTTTTAAAATGTTTTTTCAAAAGTTGAATCAAGCTTCGCGAATAATTCACAAAATTCCAAAAAAAAATTCACGGTTATCACTGGTGTCACTTTCATCATGTCCTCTGAAAGCAAGTTTTTGGCGACTGAAACACGTCGTAAGATCGATAATCTTTTCCCAATAATTTCGATTCATCTTGACAATATTCCAAGACGGTTCAAGCACCATATCACTCACTGTCTTCCAAGCACTATTAGAGTTTTATTTTTGTAAAGTTTTTTTGTATTGTTTGCAATATATCCTTGAACACATTGTACATGAATTTTACTATCCAGATAGT
>OX376372.1:134673308-134683308 GCA_947369275.1 Nemotelus nigrinus
ACGTAAAACGTGGCGTTTGAAACAGTTTGGCCGTAATAAGCAGCTCATGTGGTGGAATATGCACTAAAAACCTGCACGATTCTTCTAATGTTCTTTGAACATTAGTGTTTCTAGCAGTTCAGGTGCGCTAGAGTTTTATTACTCTATTTACTCTTTCAACTTGGCCATTAGCCTGTATAGAAGCAACAGCGGTCATTATGTGGGTTATATCTTAAGCCTTCAGGAACTTTCTGAATTCCGTCAATTTAAAATATGTTTTCCGGTCTAAGATAATACGGCAAGGACGGCTATAGTACAAAAAATATCTGTTTAAACAGAAAAAAACCTCCTTGGTACTTGTGCTATTCACAGGATAATACTTGAGCACCTTAGCAAAAGCGTCAATTACTACCAGGATGTGTTTCCTCTTCAATCTAATTGCGGGCAGTGGACCAAAATGATCAACATGAGGTATAACAAAAGGTACAGTTTTTTTCTCAAGACTGTTGTGTTTAAACCTTAAAAAACCTTTCATGGATTCAATATTCTTACATTCATGAAATAAAACAGTTGTCTTTTACAACACTAATTTTTCTTTTATTCATACAACTAATTATAAACACTGCTTTCACACTTTATCGTTATTAATTAATCACGCCTGGATACGCTTAATTCGCTGTGTCGCTTTTCACAGTAACAGACTTTTTGCTGTATATGCTGTCTACTAGCTGACTGCTAGCACCTCTCGCAGCGGTATTTATACTCGTGTCTGGTAAGATAAATTATTCTTGCCTACATCTGGGCCTTTCTAGAATTGTGTCGACGGTTCTTGATCTGGCTTTGAATAAACTGTTGTGAAGGTCTGTTCTGTTGTCATGTGAGATGGTACTGTGTCTTAGGTTCTTGAGGATTCTCAAACTGGCTTCGAAAAGACTATTGAATGTTACCTTGTGAGATCTGATTCATGGTTTGAGGTTGGTGTTTTTCTTTCTTGAGGGCTCTATTGCGTCTTTTCTGTAGATTGTTATTTTTTATTGGCTATTTATAGATTGCTTTTGTTCTTGGAATACATGATCAGATACATACTTTACTGTTTGTGGCTCTTTCTGCCGCCAACACGTCGAAACATGTTTTGTTCGGCGTGCATGCTGCACTACCCCCTCCATATGCCTGTTCGTCCCGAACAGATTCGTCCTGAACAGATTCGGCATCATCCATTGTGATGTTTCTATGGTACGGGGCAATTCAGCCTAGGTAAACAACCTTCATTTTTGATGCTGCTGTATTCGGTAGACAACATCATTGAGCCGTTTAATGATGCGGTATGGTCGTTCCCATTTTGGCTGCAGCTTGGGGCTCAGGCTTTTCCGCCGGCAGGGGCTGTAGAGCCAGACCAAATCATTTTCTCGAAATTCAGCCGAGTTTGCCTTCAGGTCATATCGCGTTTTCATCCAGTCCGTGTTTAGGTTTATGTGGTTCCTAACTGCTTCGTGAATGGAGTCTAGACAATTCTGCAGACAACCTTCTGGTGGTATTTCGAATTTAACATCAGCCGGAAGTCAAATATTTCGTCCAAATACGACACGTGACGGCGATTCTCCAGTTGTAGCATGCGTTGCCATCCGGTATGCCATCAGGAAGAATGGGATATGACGATCCCAATCATGCTGATGGTCTTCTACCACTTTGGCCAAGTGCGCGATCAAGGTTTTGTTGAACCTTTTGACCATTCCATCGGACTGTGGGTGAAGTGGCGTGGTTCTCGTCTTCTTTATGCCCAAGGCATCGCGAAACTCAGTAAACACTTGGGGTTCGAAATTTTGACCTTAATCGGGACTCCGATCAAGGACTCGTTTGGGACTCCGTATCTATTATCCTAGTTAATCCCGATTCGTTCCACCACTGTAGATGCTTCCTGATTTGGAATAGCGTAGACTTCTGTTCATTTAGTGAAAAAGTCGGATACAACCAGCACGTAGTGATTTCCTTGTTTTGACACTGGAAACGGTCCTGCTAAATCGATGGCAATCCTTTCGCAAGGGGTCCTCTAGGCTTTCTACTATGTCGCTTCACAGATGCACAGGCTGCACTTTACCTACACCAGTCCTCCACATCTTCTCGCGCATGTACCCAATAAAATCGTTCTCTTATTTTATTAAGTGTTTTGTTTATGCCCAGGTGGCCTCCTGATGTTCCCTTGATTATTTCTTGCAAAACATCCTTTACTTTGCTCCAAGGAAGTACAACCTGCATTCGATGCGCTGACCCATCCACAGTTTCTCATTTTCTTTTCAGTAGGCCTCCATCAAGATGCAGGGAGTTCCATTGTGCCCAGTAGCTCTTTAGCGTAGGACTTTGACTCGATATGCTTTACCATTCAGGCCGATGTTCAGACTCCATTCAAACTATGATTTCTCGTAGATCTAATTCCACCAGTTGCTCGTCCAATAGTTCCGACTGCAACCATCCTCTTGCTGGTGAAATGGATATCCATTTACCTTGGCGTCGACTAACTTTTCTTTTAACCGATGACAATGCTTGCATTCTGGCTTACATAGAAGTCTAGAGAAGGCATCAGCATTTTCGTGCATGCTACCTTTTTGATGGACTATGTTAAAGTTGTATGTTTGTAACCTTTCAATCTATTATGCCACTTATCCTTCGGGGCTCTTAAAGTTGAGCAACCATCTCAGAACGGCGTGATCAGTCCTCAATACGAAGCTTTGGCCGTACAGGTATTTGAAATGCTAAGTGGCCTCAACTATTGCCAACAGCTCTTTTCAGGTGACACAGCAGTTTCACTCTGGCTTTGATAGCACCCGGCTAAAGTAAGCAATCACCCGTTCCTGACCGTCAATTTGCTTTGATAACACTGCACCTAAACCTGTATTACTTGCATCGGTCTTTCTTCAAAAATTGGTTTTTATTTAACCAATTTTTGAATGAATTATAAATTTATTAGGTTTCTTGTATGATTTTTTTTTTGGTTTTATCATAACAACAATTTCACTGTCAAGATTGGTGTAAACCAATCCCGGCCGGGTTTGAGTAAAAGTATATAAATTACTCACACCTAAAGGATATTTAGTTTTTTACTAATGATCGAAGAAGAACATTAGTATTAAAATCACTTTGGCCAAAAATTCATATTTCTATATATATATTAGGTGTACAACTTTGCTTCCGCCGTTTTTTCCCCGAAATTCGAAGCTTTATTGTTAAAAACTGGTTATACATTTATGATTCAAAGTATTGTCCATCGCTGGCCACTACTTTTTCCCATATTTCGGGCAGCGTACGAATCCCGCGTTGAAAAAATTGGTCAACTTTTGAATCGATCCACGAATCGATCCAATTTTTTACTTCTTCATAAGACCGGAAGTGCTGGTCAGCCAGGCCGTGTGTCATTGATCGAAACAAGTGATAGTCCGAGGGAGCAACGTCTGGAGAATACGGCGGGTGGGGTAGGACTTCCCATTTCAAAGTTTCCAAGTATGTCTTCACCACTGCCGCAACATGGGGTCGAGCATTGTCATGCTGTAAAATTATTTTATCATATCTCTCGTTGTATAACGGCCGTTTGTCTTTCAATGCTCGGTTCAAACGCATTAATTGCATTCGATAGCGATTGCCTGTGATTGTTTCAGTCGGTTTTAACAACTCATAATACACTACGCCGATCTGGTCCCACCAAATACTGAGCATGACCTTGGAACCGTGAATATTCGGTTTGGCCGTCGACGTGGAAACATGGCCGGGATATCCCCATGATTTTCTGCGCTTGGGATTATCGTAATGGACCCATTTTTCGTCCCCAGTCACAATGCGATGCAGAAATCCCTTCCGGCTTTGCCTTGCAAGCAGCTGTTCACAAACACACAAACGTCGTTCAACAACCCTCGGCTTCAACTCGTACGGGACTCAATTTCCTTGTTTCTGAATCATTCCCATGACTTTCAGGCGTTTTAAAATGGCTTTTTGCGTCACTCTCAATGATTCTGCCAATTATTGTTGCGTTTGACACGAGTCTTGATCAAGTAATGCCTCCAATTCTGCATCTTCGAAAACCTTCTCTCTTCCACCGCCATGCTGGTCTTCGACGTTAAAATCGCCATTCTTGAAGCGTTGAAACCACTCTCGGCAAGTTCTTTCACTAATGGCGGCCTCACCATAGGTACTTGAGAGCGTTCGATGAGCTTCAGCCGCAGATTTCTTCATATTAAAGAAGAAAATTAAAACCTCCCGCAAATGACGAGAATTTGGCTCGTAAGCTGACATGTTTAATCGAGAATAACTTTATGATGCACACACAAATCGACTTATATTACGATGGCGTTATGTTAACAAATACCTAAGCTTATTGTATGAAATTTATGATCTACTTATTTCAACTACCACTTACCGCTACAGCCATCTATTTCAAAACGGCGGAAGCGAAGTTGTACACCTAATATATATATATATATATATATATATATATATATATATATATATATATATATATATATATATATATATATATATATATATATATATATATATATATATATATATATATATATATATCTATATATATATATATATACATATATATATATATCATCAAAAAATTTCAGTGAGATAATCTCAGGAACGCGCTATCCGATTGAACTGAAATTTTTAGGACACATTGGTGTATATACAGAATAGTGCCAGGTCTCAGAAAAAGTTAACAATCTTTAACCCTTTGGCGCCGGCGGTCATTTTAGTGATATTTTTAATATACCTATTATTCCGTACACAAATAAGTTTTGCAAAAATAATGTTAACAAAATAAATTTCAAACGTGTTTTACATGTGAATCGGATAATGTTTTGGAATTTTTTTAACCCCATGTGTGCGCTGGGTGCCTAAAAAGAGAACGAGAAAAATTGAAAGTTTTTAAATTGCGATAACTTTTGACAGAGCTATTCAATCATTACGAAATTTTCAGAACATATTGGTATTAATTAGTTGTAAATTCGTGTAGCTTTTGATGCGCGTGCTGGCAACCCTGAAGCTAGGGCAGGCACTGAAAGTGAAAACCTCCAAATCATCGTCTCTCTTGAAAAAATGCCGCTTCTTCAAAAAAAAGCCACTCATATGTAAATCTCGTGCTTTTTTTACATAGACCAAAAAAAATTTGATATGGTATAACGGGCACGCCAGGTAACCCTTGCCCAATTTACCTATATTTTTAGCATCAAAAACTTCTGTTCACGGAAACTCACGATTCAATGAGCAGAATTATTTGAAATTTACAGAATATATTGGTCTTATATAGGACCAGGTCTGATAGAAGTGATTTTGAAATGCGGCCAATTCTGTGCCAGTGGTGCCATCTTGAAAAATCACTAAAAAAGATAACTGCTTTTAGCCCTATAAATTCTGATTGAATCGTTTGATTTTGACGAAATTCACACAGTAGCTGGACTTTATTTTAAACTACGTTTGATAGAAATTTGGTTGAAAAATTCGGTTGGAGCTGCCAGCTATGATAATTTTGGTGTCTTGAATTTGAAAAAATAAAAATTTGGAAGTGAAAACATTCAAATCATCGAATATCCTAAAAATGTCCGTTTCTTACAATAAAACAAATCTGTATACAAATCTTATGCTTTATCTACACGTGCAAAGTAAAACTTTGGAAGTTTCATGTCGGACAAGAACGGTAACCTTCTCCCAGTTAACCTATATTTTTAGCATCAAAAACTTCTGTTCACGGTAATTCACGAACCAATAATCAGACACCATTGAAATTTACATAATGCATTAAACTTAAGTAGAACCAGGTCTGATGGAAGCGATTTTGAGTTATGGGCAACTCTGTGCCAGTGGTGCCATCTTGAAATATTACAAAGAAAAAAAACTGCTTTTTGCCCTATGAAATGTGAAATAGTAACCAGATTTTCATGAAATTGACACAGTAGCTGAACCTTACTCCAAACTCTGTTTGGTGGAAATTTGGTAGAAAAAATCGATTGGTGCTGCCAGCTATGGTAATTTTTGAGTCTTTGGTTTTGAAAATTCTCTCAGGAAAATAAAACTTTTTGCCCTATAACTTCCAGTGCAGTCATGAAATCAATACGAATTTCATACAATTAATGGAAACTATTATAAGCATTATTCAGGCCAAATTTGGTTGAAAAGCCTCGATAGGGTTGCCAGCTATTGTTGGTTTTGTTTTTGTTTGCAATATCTTTATTAAGCAGTTTTATCGTAGAATTTTCAAGTGCTGCAGGCACTGAGCATTTTCTTCATTGGTGTTATATGAGATGCTGCTTTCAAAGTTTGGTGAAATAAGCAACTGAAAACGAATATAATTAACACGTGTTTTTCTTTCATAAACTTTGAAACCCATGCCAGTGGTAATATCTGAAACCTTCTACCATATGAGCTATAATGTATTCTTGAGACCAAAGTGAAACGTGGCATTTGGAACAGTTTGGCCGTAATAAGCAGCTCATGTGGTGGAATACGAGTATGCATTCAAAACCTGCACGATTCTTCTACTGTTCTTCGAACATAAGTGTTTCTAGCGGTTCAGGTGCGCTAGAGTTTTTATTTTTACTAATGTTCGAAGAACATTAGTATTAAAATCGATTCGGCCAAAAATTCATATTTCTTTATATATATATATATATATGTACAAAAAATTTCAGTGAGATAATCTCGGGAACGCGCCATTCGATTGAGCTGAAACTTTCAGGATACATTGGTGTATATGCAGAATAGGTCCAGGTCTCTTTAAATGTCAGTTATTGTAAACCTTTTCGCGCCGGCGGGCATTTAAGTGATATTTTTAATATACCTATTATTTCGTGCACAAATGATTTTCGCAAAAATAAAGTTAATAAAATAAATTTCTAACGTGTTTTACATATGAATCGGATAATGCTTTGGAATATTTTAACCCTATGTGTGCGCTGGGTGCCTAAAAAGAGGACGGGAAAATTTGAAAATTTTTAAATTTCGATAACTTTTGACAGAGCTATTCAATCATTACCAAATTTTCAGGACATATTGATATTATTTAGTTGTAGATTAATGTGGCTTTTAATGAGCGTGCTGGCAACCCTGTAGCTAGGGCAGGCACTGAAAGTGAAAACCTCCAAATCATCGTCTCTCTTGAAAAAATGCAGTTTCTTCAAAAATAAGCCTTTCATATGTAAATCTTGTGCTTTGTTTACATAACCAAAAAAAAAAAAAAGATATGGTATAACGGGCACGCCTGGCAACCCTTGCCCAATTTACCTATATTTTTAGCATCAAAAACTTCTGTTCACGGAAACTCACGATCCGATGGGCAGAATTATTTGAAATTCACAGCATGTATTGACCTTAAATAGGACCAGGTCTGATAGAAGTGATTTTGAAATGCGGGCAATTCTGTGCCAGTGGTGCCATCTTGAAAAACCACTAAAAAAGATAACTGTTTTTAGCCCTATAAATTCTGATTGAATCGTTCGATTTTGACGAAACTTACACAATTGCTGGACCTTACTTTAAGCCACGTTTGGTAGAAATTTGGTCGAAAAATTCGATTGGAGCTGCCAGCTATGATAATTTTGGTGTCTTCATTTTGAAAAAAAAAATTTGGAAGTAAAAACATTCAAACCATCGAATATTCAAAAAAATGTCCGTTTCTTACAATAAAACCAATCTGTATATAAATCTTATGTTTTATCTACACGTTCAAAATAAAACTTTGGAAATTTCATGTCGGACAAGAACGGTAACCCTCTCCCAGTTAACCTATATTTTTAGCATCAAAAACTTCTGTTCACGGAAACTCACGAACCAATAATCAGATACAGCTAAAATTTACAGAATGCATTGGACTTAAGTAAGACCAGATTTGATAGAAGCGATTTTGAATTGTGGGCAACTCTGTGCCAGTGGTGCCATCTTGAAAAATTACAAAGAAAAAAAACTGCTTTTTGCCCTATGAAATGTGAATAAGTTACCAGATTTTCATGAAATTGACACAGAAGCTAAACCTAACTCTAATCTCTGTTTGGTGGAAATTTGGTTGAAAAATTTGATTGGTGCTACCTGCTATGGTAATTTTTGTGTCTTTGGTTTTGAAAATTCGCTCAGGAAAATAAAACTTTTTGTACTATAACTTCCAGTGCAGTCATGAAATCAATACGAATTTCATACAATTAATGAAACCTGTCATAAACATTATTCAGGCCAAATTTGGTTGAAAAGACACGATAGGGTTGCCAGCTATTGTTGGTTTTGTGTTTAATTGCAATATCTTTATTAAGCGGTTTTATCGTAGAATTTTCAAATGGTAATGATATTGTAGTGACAATAAACAGCAAATATTAAGCTTTCGATCATTTGAAAAAACTCGCTGCAGGTAACCCTAAATTTCTTTATACTCCTATAACTTCGAATGTAATTAAACAACGTGAAGCAGATTTGATATATTCTTGGATTTGATACTGGCGAAAGGTTGCCAGCACGAGTCGGTTGTGCTACTTTTGTATCAATAAATGCTTACAGTTAGTATACATACCGGAAACATTTACAATGAAAATAAATAACCGATGTTACAATTCGCAAAGTTCTGCAAATTTTTCGGATCGCAGCCCCAAACACCAACTTCAGTTACAGTGCTGCAGGCACTGAGCATTTTCTTCATTGATGTTATATGAGATGCTGCTTTCAAAATTATGTGAAATAAGCAACTGATAACGAATATAATTAACCCGTGTTTTGCTCTCATAAACGTTGAAATTCATGCCAGTGGTAATATCTGAAACCTTGCACCATATGAGTTATAATGCATTCTTAAGACGAAAGTAAAACGTGGCATTTGAAACAGTTTGGCCGTAATAAGCAGCACATGTGGTGGAATATGCACTCAAAACCTGCACGATTCTTCTACTGTTCTTCGAACATTAGTGTTTCTAGCGGTTCAGGTGCGCTAGAGTTGTAGTTTTTATTATTGGTTTCAATTGAATTATTAGTTGAATATTTTGGTTTTTTTATTTGTCTATTTTATCTTTGTTTTTGTAAAATTAATTATTAGCTAATAAAATGGAATAATTCTAGTATAAAAAAAACTCTAGCGCACCTGAACCGCTAGAAACACTAATGTTCGAAGAACAGTAGAAGAATCGTGCAGGTTTTGAGTGCATATTCCACCACATGTGCTGCTTATCACGGCCAAACTGTTTCAAATTCCACGTTTTACTTTGGTCTCAGGAATGCATTATAACTCATATGGTGGAAGGTTTCAGATATTACCACTGGCATGAATTTCAACGTTTATGAGAGCAAAACACGGGTTAATTATATTCGTTATCAGTTGCTTATTTCACATAATTTTGAAAACAGCATCTCATATAACATCAATGAAGATCATGGTCAGTGCCTGCAGCACTGTAACTGAAGTTGGAGTTTGGGTCTGCGATTCGAAAAATTTGCAGAACTTTGGGAATTGAAACATTGATTATTTATTTTAATTGTAAATGTTTCCGGTGTGAATACTAACTGTAAGCATTTATTGATACAAAAGTAGCACAACCGACTCGTGCTGGCAACCTTCTGCCAGTATCAATGCCAAGAATAAATCACATCTGCTTCACGTTCTTATATTACATTCGAAGTTATAGGAGTATAAAGAAATTTAGGGTTACCTGCAGCGAGTTTTTTCAAATAATCGAAAGCTTAATATTTGCTGTTTATTGTCACTACAATATCATTACCATTTGAAAATTCTACGATAAAACCGCTTAATAAAGATATTGCAATTAAACACAAAACCAACAATAGCGGGAAACTCTATCGTGGCTTTTCAATCAAATTTGGCCTGAATAATATTTATAATAGGTTCCATTAATTGTATGAAATTCGTATTGATTTCATGATTGCACTGGAAGTTATAGTGCAAAAAGTTTTATTTTCTTGAGCGAATTTTCAAAACCAAAGACACAAAAATTACCATAGCTGGTAGCACCAATCAAATTTTTCAACCAAATTTCCATCA